>JAPQNM010000017.1:11800123-11802623 GCA_029783475.1 Metacarcinus magister
GTAATCTTTTGACGTAGTGACTTATCTGTAAACTGATTTGCATTCAGACTGTCTGGTTCACTCTAATGCCTTGTGACGGTTAGTGACTGTTGACTGAGTGACTGTTGACTGACACGTACTAATTGTTGGATGAATGAACTTAATGATAGTGTGAATGTAATGAGTTTTCTTAATTAATGTGGAATGCATGTTATTTCTTTTTCCTGCAATTTATCCACTAGTCACCAGATAACTCCACCGATTAAATATATTGTTCTCTTCCTCTTTCCCTCTCTTTTTTTTCTCCTCTTTCCTTCCTTCCCTCTGTCGTTTCCTATTTATTTCTAGTTAGTTTAGCTCATCATTTATCTTCACACTATTCTCTCTCTCTCTCTCTCTCTCTCTCTCTCTCTATCTCTCTCTCTCTCTCTCTCTCTCTCTCTCTCTCTCTCTCTCTCTCTCTATCTCTCTCTCTCTCTCCTCTCTCTCTCTCTCTCTCTCTCTCTCTCTCTCTCTCTCTCTCTCTCTCTCTCTCTCTCTCTCTCCTCTCTCTCTCTCTCTCTCTCTCCTCTCTCTCTCTCTCTCTCTCCTCTCTCTCTCTCTCTCTCTCTCTCTCTCTCTCTCTCTCTCTCTCTCTCTCTCTCCTCTCTCTCTCTCTCTCTCTCTCTCTCTCTCTCTCTCTCTCTCTCTCTCTCTCTCTCTCTCTCTCTCCTCTCTCTCTCTCTCTCTCTCTCTCTCTCTCTCTCTCTCTCTCTCTCTCTCTCTCTCTCTCTCTCTCTCTCTCTCTCTCTCTCCTCTCTCTCTCTCTCTCTCTCTCTCTCTCTCTCCTCTCTCTCTCTCTCTCTCTCTCTCTCTCTCTCTCTCTCTCTCTCTCTCTCTCTCTCTCTCTCTCTCTCTCTCCTCTCTCTCTCTCTCTCTCTCTCTCTCTCTCTCTCTCTCTCTCTCTCTCTCTCTCTCTCTCTCTCTCTCTCTCTCTCTCTCTCTCTCTCCTCTCTCTCTCTCTCTCTCTCTCTCTCTCTCTCTCTCTCTCTCTCTCTCTCTCTCTCTCTCTCTCTCTCTCTCTCTCTCTCTCTCTCTCTCTCTCTCTCTCTCTCTCCTCTCTCTCTCTCTCTCTCTCTCTCTCTCTCTCTCTCTCTCTCTCTCTCTCTCTCTCTCTCTCTCTCTCTCTCTCTCTCTCTCTCTCTCTCTCTCTCTCTCTCTCTCTCTCTCTCTCTCTCTCTCTCTCTCTCTCTCTCTCTCTCTCTCTCCTCTCTCTCTCTCTCTCTCTCTCTCTCTCTCTCTCTCTCTCTCTCTCTCTCTCTCTCTCTCTCTCTCTCTCTCTCTCTCTCTCTCTCTCTCTCTCTCTCTCTCATAACTCCTCTCCTTCATCACTCTAACCTCCTGCCTTCCCCTCACAGTTTTCCTCCCTCTAATCTCTCACTTGCTCCCCTCACCCTCCCTCCCCTCGGCGCCACCTCACCGCACTCCCTCAAGTCCACCACACACCTGCCCTCTGTTAGCCAGGTGTGTGACTCTTGCCTACAAATCGATGTCACTGATTGTGTTTCCTGATTGTCTGGTCTGATTGTGTCGCGATTATCCTGATTCCCATGAGTCCAGGTGATGGGAGAGTGAGGGGAGGCTAGGGTGAGGGGAAGGAAGGAAGGATGGAAGGGAGGGGAAGAGTGAGGGAACGGAGACGGTTCAGAGGGGAGAAGGTGCCAGGAGGGACTAGAGAAGGATGGAAAAGGTATAGGTATTGTGGTGGGTGAGGGGAAAGAGGGGAATGTAAGGGAGTGAGGGGATGTATGGGGATGTTTAAGGGGGAAAAAGGGGAAAGTGAAGGAAAAGTTAGGCCGCAATTAATTTTTTTTCAAGGCTGTGGAAAAAATTGTCATGGTCGAGAGAGAGAGAGAGAGAGAGAGAGAGAGAGAGAGAGAGAGAGAGAGAGAGAGAGAGAGAGAGAGAGAGAGAGAGAGAGAGAGAGAGAGAGAGAGAGAGAATAGGTGTGACCCAAGATGATTATCGATTAAAAGAGTCAGCGTTGTGTGATTAGGTGTTGGTTGACAGATAACCGTAAGTGGACAGTCACCTCTCTCTCTCTCTCTCTCTCTCTCTCTCTCTCTCTCTCTCTCTCTCTCTCTCTCTCTCTCTCTCTCTCTCTCTCTCTCTCTCTCTCTCTCGTGTACACCAATTTTCTATTATATTCAACAACCTATGATTTTTTACTAATTTCTATCATCGTCAATAGAAGCTTTATAACGTAGCTGTTGTATTGACGTAATAAATAAAGCAACACAAAGCAGGAACACTGAGTAGAATTTATCTGAAAATTGACCGGCGCTAAACACGACCAATATACTTGAGTGACCCGTTTTACCGCATCGTTTTTGTTTCACACGTTTTCTTTTTATTTATTTTGCCAGAAACTTATATAAAAAAAAATCCCTCACCACCGGAACAATATATATACACACGCGTAACATACAAATAATCTCCAATAATCTAACTATTTTGGGTTTAATTAATATACACAATGACT
>JAPQNM010000017.1:11805123-11815123 GCA_029783475.1 Metacarcinus magister
CATTTATCATTTATTTATTGGTATTGAAATTATTCTTTTTCTTTTTTTTTTACACTCATTTTTCATCTGGTGTTTATTTCGTGTTTCTTGGTTTTTTTGTTTTCTATTTATTTATTCGCTCGTTCTTTTTCGTTGTGTTTTATTTTCATTTTTGGATACGCTAAAGTTTTTTTCGTTTCGTATTTGCACTTCGTTTTTATTTCTTTATGTAATTGACTCTGGATTTCTTTTTTCATATTTTTCTCTCTCTATCTAGCTCTCGTTTGGTGTGTTGGAACAGGTGTGTGGGAGAACGTGTGGCAGGGAACAGGTGTGGAATAACAGGGTGCACGAGAGACAGGTGGTAAGAATTATGGACACTAAGTGATGTATTGAAAGGCAGGAAGAACATTACACAACGACGAAATGTTACATCAAAACCAGCGTAGAAAAAAAGAAAAAGAATTAGATATAGAGTTACAGATGTAGGCACGAATATGAGAGAGAGAGAGAGAGAGAGAGAGAGAGAGAGAGAGAGAGAGAGAGAGAGAGAGAGAGAGAGAGAGAGAGAGAGGGAGAGAGAGAGGGAGAGGGAGAGGGGGAGGGGGAGAAGGGAGGCGAGGTGATTCAAGGGTCGTGAGTGAAGACAGTAAGGATGACATATCTCTGTCATCTCATCGCCAGACACTGTTTCACTAGAATAGTCAATTTAGTGAGGTGTAACCAGCGAGGTAGTGATGCCAGATTGAAGAGTAAGGCAGGATGACACACATACACACACACCCACACACTCAAGCACACGTACACGAATGCACACTTAGGAATGGACTTACACACAGGCGTGCACACGAAGCTGCATACATGATAGAGCAGCAGTCACCACTCTGCTGTACCATAAAGATAACAAGTGTACTTACCATATCATTACTTTGGTTCATTATATTATAAGCAGAACAAGGCCCTTTTTTTATCTGCTTCCAAGCGTTACATAGCAGACCACACCTCATCCTGCGCCACACTACCGTCGCAGCCCACCACACGCCATACCACACTTCATAACATACCACATCACACTAAGCTCAATCTTACCTCATCCCTGCCTGTCATATTACACTTCATCACACATCACCACCCAGTGCCACACCTCATTTAGTCACACCATGCACGCCACATCACCCTACCTGTAATTAACCTGAGCGAGGCGACTAACACCTGTCCGGTATTTCCTTGATAATAAAAACACGTTAATTAATCGTGCCAGTCCAGTGCTAACCATTAAATGCATCGAAGTGCGTGAACTATTTTTTTATTTCACACCCTTGGACAAGCTAAATACTGCTCCTGAAAGGCTTTGAAACCATCATTTACACACATTTCTGCCCTGAACATTAGCGCAAAAAACATAACCTGCCTAGTATAACGCCACGGGTCTCCTCGCTGCCTTATCGACGAAGCTCACTCATTTCTCATCGGTTTTCTAAAATGTAATTACACGTTAACTATATCTTATATCTATCTGGGTTATGTATCTACCTCTTTCCTAAGGACACCGAGGTACTTGCGGTTTTAACGAAGGATGTTGTACTCCTGTCGTACGCTAAAACCGGTTCGATTGGACGGATGTGAAGAAGAGTTAGATGAAATTGGGAGGTAAAAATATATATAATACGAGAGAGAGAGAGAGAGAGAGAGAGAGAGAGAGAGAGAGAGAGAGAGAGAGAGAGAGAGAGAGAGAGAGAGAGAGAGAGAGAGAGAGAGAGAGAGAGAGAGAGAGAGAGAGAGAGAGAGAGAGAGAGAAAAAAAAAAAAACTACATGAAAGACAAGGAAATTGGTTAGAAGTGAGAATTTTACACCAGCACTAGGAACAAAAAATACCTTAACAACTGAATTAATTCCTAACGACTAAATACAAAAACCAAAAACAGTAAATTAAAAAAAGGAAAAAAAAAAGACAAAGCTAACACGAAGAGAGAGAAAAACACAAAAAAAAAAGGGAAGGAGGAAGTTTATAAGAAGCATAATATTGATGAAGCAAAAAGAAAAAAAAAGAAGAATAATCATACAATCACGTGAAGCTTGTATTGATATGGGGTTGTGTGGGCACCTTCCCCCCCCCCCGCCACCTTCTGTACGCAACCACCGGCGTTGCTATCTATCGGATAAGTAATTTGTGAGCCCCAAGTGTATCCGGCATCGATAGTGTTGTGGGACAGGTATTGAACACATATATACACGTACACCCACCTACCTACCTACCTACCTGTCTCTCCGGGAACACATAATTAGGACGGATACACAAGGAATATACAACTGGATAGAGAGGTGGTGTGATCCTTTTTGTATGGTCTCGCTTTCTTTCTCTTTCTCTTTCTCTTTTTCAGATATTTTATAATGTGGTTTAGTCTCCGGTTTTGGTTATTTTTTGATTTTTGTGTGAGCTGTTTTTTTCTCTTTATATATTCTTTTCTTATTCAGGTTTTCTTAATTCCTCTTTTCATCATCGTCCTCCAATTATTCTTTTTTTTTTCTTGCATGCTATTTTCGTCTATCTCGTTTTCCTTCCTTCTTCTTCCTCCTCTTCTTCTTCTTCTTCTTCTTCTTCTTCTTCTTCTTCTTCTACACGTTATGCTTTTCTTTTTTTTTATGGATATACTATGTTTAACTTTCTTTCATGTGGTTTTCATGTTTCTTCACACGCTCCTTCATTTGGTATTTGCACTTTTCTTTCATCGTCTCTCAAACATTCCCTTATCAATTATCTTTACCGATTTTCTTTCTCCTTTGCTTTGTTACACGTCTCTCTCTCTCTCTCTCTCTCTCTCTCTCTCTCTCTCTCTCTCTCTCTTTCTCTCTCTCTCTCTCTCTTCTTTCTCTTCTTTCTCTTCTTACTCATCTATCTCCTTATATCCTTCTCTTCTTCCCTCTCCCACGTGTTTCCTAACGTATCTCTTTCTCATATATACACCATAGCAATATATTTTTTTTTCCTTCCATTCCATTCCTTTCATTCCTCCATACCACTCTCCCTCCCTCTTCCGCCTTCTCTCCCTCCCTGAATTTCTCTTTCCGAGCACGAAGTTTCCCCGAATCTCGCTATAACCTTCCCGTGTAATCCGCTATAAGCAAGAAATATTGTGATCATCTCCCAGCGAACGGTCTGAGGTAAGGCTCTTAGAAATCCTGGCTTTATGGTACCTAGGGCGTGGCGGGCGTGTGTTGACATTCTATACCGGGTGGAAACAAGACGATTACATTGGGATCAGGAGGTGTGGATAGTGTGTGGTTATTGTGGTGAAGGTGGAGGTAATTGCTGTGGTGATTGTTGTGGTTTATTAAAGGTAGTGCGACTGTCGCCTTAGTGTTTTTTTTTATATTATATTTATTTGCTTCTAGTGGTGTTGTGGTATTACTGTGGTGGTTTTGTGTGGCTATGGCGGTGGTAGATATAGGTAAGGGAAGGTAGGATGGGTGTGTTGATGATGGGCGTGCAGGTGACATGGACACTGATCGCTTTTAGGTGGGGGTGTTGTGTTGCGGGGTAATACAGGTGTGTTTAATGAGGCATGCACAGGTAGGACGGTATTGTTGTTGCTGGTGGTGGTGGTGGTGGTGGTGGTGGTGGTGGTGGTGAGTAAAAAAGGATATGAACAAAATAGCAAAAAAATGTTAGTGTGAGAGAGACAGAGACGATATTATGTTTTATATGAAAAAGCTGAAGGATCGCGTGACAAGAATAACCTAGTAGATAGACAAACAATGAATAAGAAAGAGGCAGAGAAGTAAAATAGAAGGAAGATAAAAGAAGGATAAGATAGATAAGATAGAGAAGGAGGTAAGAATAGAGGGAGGAAACCAAAAGGAAGGTAAACTAGATGTAAGTAAGAGAGGGTAAGGTAGGGAAAGGGGAAGAGGGAGGGAGGTAGGTAGAGGGACGAGGCTGGGAGGTAAGGAGGCAGGTAGGAGGGATGTGTAGAGGAAAGGGGAGGCAGGGATGGAGTGAGAGGAGGCAGGGGATAGGAACAGGTAATGTGGAGGTAGGCAGGGGAGGTAAGTAGGTATGGGAGTCAGGTAGGGGAGGCAGGTAGGGGAGGCAGGTAGGGGAGGCAGGTAGGGGTTGTGTATAGGTGCCCTTGATCGCGTTATTTGATGGAGAGGAAATGACGGCAGGTGAGGAAAGGTGACCGGTGGTGGTGGTGGTGGTGGTGGTGTAGGCGCCCCACCGCTCACCTGTGGACGAGGACACCTAAGAGGACAAGGGTGGAGGGGGGGGGGCGCTACTCCCCTGCATCACCACCACCATCATCACCACTATCATCACCACTATCATCACCACTATCTTAAACTAAGTGCGCATTGTTCAGACGTTGTTAAGTTAAGAAAGCTAACAAACTGGTCGGCTTCATCGGAAGAACTTTTGAGTATAAATCTGAAAATAGTCATCCTTACACTATTTAATGCACTTATACGCCCTCATCTCGTATTCAGTTCTGGTCACTATACTATACAAAAATATATTGATAAACTGGAGAGAATACTACCACCTCCACCACCACAATCACCTCCACCATAAGAGTGTGTCACCATCATCACCATCATCACCACCACCACTGCAAATTACCACCAACATCATTACCACTGCAGCTGCTTTCCAAATCTACGCATAAATTCCCGTCTTAACTTAATGTATCACTACCACAACCACTGCAATCACTGCTATCAAGTATCTTCATCAACCACGATTGCTACATTTAACCACACATTACTAACCATCATAAACTACTATCACCATTTATAATAGACACCATAACCACCACCACCGCCACCACCACTATAATTCCTTCCACAATTATCACACTAACAATAATATAGTCACCACAACCATTTAACCACAATTACCTACCAATATTTGAACCATAGCAATCACAACCACTGTTATCACCATCACCACAACCCGACAAATCATTATCACCACCACCACCACCACCACCACCACCACCACCACCACCACCACCACCACCACCAATTCACAAAATATCCTCTGCAGCGCAAATAAAAAAGCAACAATTGGTTTATATTCACTTTTAGCGTGTGTGGGTCCCGTCTGAGGCTCGTGGGGAGGTGAGGTTGGGCCAAGGGGGGAAAATTCACCTACGTCAAGCCCCACGAAAACCCAGGTAAAGGTGAGATGAGGTCAGGTCAGGTTACCAAAGGGCAGCTGTAAAAGTCACGCGTAGAAGTCGTGACCTTACCTATGTGGTCATCCCATGTAATGTGGACTCATTAACTAGGTGGAGGAGGAGGAGGAGGAGGAGGTGGAGGAGGTGGAGGAGGTGGAGGTGGAAGAATGAGGTAGCTGGAGGAAAAGGAGGAAAGGTGTTGTTATTTTATCTCCCTATTCTGCTCTCTCCTTCCTTCTTTCCTCAATCCTATACTTCTTACATGTCCTTCTTTTATCACACTCTCCCTCCTCCTTCGTCTCCTTCTCTTAATCCGAACACTTTTTCTCCATTCCTTCCTATCACTCCATCTCCTATAATTTTCTCTCCCTTTCCACTTCCTCACACATATTCCCCTTCTTCATACCTCTGTTCTTCCTTCTTCCTATTCCCTATCATTCCTTTTTCCCATCTCTCTCCCTGCTTCATGTTTCTGTTCCATTTCCTTTTCCTTTCATTCCCTTTCACACCTATTTCCCTCCATCTCTCTCGTGTTCCCTCTCCATCCCAGTCTGTGGCATATGAGGGATAATTAATTACGCACAATTAGCAGTTCCTACAGGCAATTAGTTGACGATTCTCTAGAGGGTCATTCTCTCCGTGGCAGAATAATTACGCCCCTTAGTAATTGCTCTCTTGAAATTGGTTAACCAGCGGCCAATGAAGATATTTCTCCCTAACAGTCAAGAGATAACGAGCTTCCCTCACGCCCTCATGAATATCGCCCTTCTGCTCACGCCGCCCCTCGTCCTGTCTGTCTGCCCTTATAGGTGAACGTGGCTCTTATATTAATCAGGTAAATGTGGTGAAACAGGTGATGCATCTTAGGTGGTAGACACTGAACCACCACCACCACCATCACCACCCACCACTACCATCACCACCACACATTCTGAAAAGGGTATGCAGTGAAAAGCTTGTGATGTACTATATATATAATCTACTTCGTGATGTTATTCGTACGTTGATGCTTAAAACTTGGCGTGATGACCGTGGCCGCTTTGCTTGGGTGAGTTAGGAAGAAACACACACACACACACACAAAAAAAATAGGAGAAATAAAAAAAGTTCCAGCATAATAAATCAAGGTTTGTTCGTCCAATCCACTAAATTAGGTGGTAATGGCGGGGTGAGAGGACTGAGGAGAGTCACATGACACGGAGGGAGAAGGAGAGAAGGGAGAGAAGGGTGAAGGACAGGAGAGAAACGAGGGAGGAGAAGAAGGAAGGAGAGAAACAAGATAGGAAAATAGGAAAGGATGAGAGAGAAAGAGAGAGAGAGAGAGAATAGAAAGCAATAGAAACAGACAACTAAACAGAAACCAAACCCTCCATCCCCCGTCTTCCATATAGCGCAGTCCGAAGGTGAACAGAAAAGAACAACACAGAGGGCACGCCAAGGTCTGTAAGAAGCCATTTCCTCACTCGCTTCCATCACCACCAACTCAATATAAGTCCAGCGCCAGGAGAACCTTCGCTAAATATTTGATGCGGAGCCGCGAGGTGATTGGACGAAGCTGGCGTGGTGTCACAAACCCGGCACTGATTTACACCCACTGGCCAGCCGCCTTTGTTCATGTTTTTGTGGTGATTCGCCGTGATTGAGTAAGGCGCCGTCCATTTTATGAGCCAGTGATTGATTCAGGCCGCGAAACTAGTGTAGGAGGCGTTGACGAAGGGGGGTTAGGAGGGAGGTGGGTATGTGTGTATATGTGTGTGTGTGTGTATGTATGTGTGCGTTTGCGTGTGTATGTGTGTGGGTTGTGTATTAAAGAATGAAGGCAAGTGTGCAATCATGGAAGGAAGAGGATATCATTTTAGAACACTTTGCGACAGATATATGGAGTGTGGCAGCTTTCTCCTCGCTTTTGAGTGTGTGTGTTGCTGGTTCACACAGATTTTGGTCAGGTGTATTTTGTTTTTATTTCTTATTTTTACTTAATATTTTCTTTTTATAACTATAACAGCAGCAACGACTACAACAACAACAGCTACTACTACTGCTACTACTACTACTACTACTACTACTACTTACACTTATTCGTCTTCCCTCTCTAACATCATTAACATGCTCACTTTTTACGTAATTTCAGTCCTTCTTTTCCATTGCGTGTTTCTTTCCCTTTCTTTTCGCTGCTCCTTCCATCCACTCTTCTTATCCTCCCTTCCTTCCTTCCCCCTTCCTTCCCCCTTCCTTCCCTCCTTCACCATCGCCTTCCGGAGGAGTGTGTAGCTCGCACCCTCATCACCATCACTATCATCTGTCATTTAGGGTGATTTTCCTAGTTGGTTAGGTAAGGATTTTCACTCTTATGATAGGAGTTGGATGGTTACATTTCCACGACTTTTTTTTTCTTTATACTTTTCTATATATATATAACTGCTCTCTCTCTCTCTCTCTCTCTCTCTCTCTCTCTCTCTCTCTCTCTCTCTCTCTCTCTCTCTCTCTCTCTCTCTCTCTCTCTCTCTCTCTCTCTCTCTCTCTCTCTCTCTTTATCCGTCTTTCCTTTGTTTTATCTTTCATTTCATTGTTATTATTCTGTGTATCAACTCATTTAATTTCCTCCCTTTGTACTTTTTTTTTGGTTTCTAAGTGAGGGGGTGAGGGGGGGGGGGTATAAGTGTCAAAAGTAACCTAAGAAGAGTTTACCTTCACCCTCCATCCCCCTTTTATCCCCTCCCTTCCTTTTTTTTTTTTCCCTCCCTCCCTCCCTCTCTCCCTCCTTCTGTCCCTCCCTCCCTCCTTTCCCCCCACCCGCCCTAGTTATCACCACTCTTAATTGGCATCATTGAGAGAGTCGAGAGCGGCCAGTGCTGCCAACACGAGGGAGTCACCATCCTCCCTTTAGAGTTGCTTTTTATACCCCTTTTTTTTCTTACTTGTTTACCCTCCCTATTTTTTTTCACTGTTTTTTTTGGTTGTACTGAAAAAAATGCCCTGGGGTTGTTTGTGTGTGTTTTTTTTATATTGTGTTTGTTTTGTGTTGTAGTTAATGGGTTCCGTGGCACGCGTCCAGGATTTAATAATTCTGTTCCAAAATTGGAAAAAAAATTGGTTAGAAAGATTAACTCTGATTACCTTGCGTCGTAGCGTCAAGTGTAAAGTAAAAGGTGTGTGCGTGTGCGTGTGCGAGAGAGAGAGAGAGAGAGAGAGAGAGAGAGAGAGAGAGAGAGAGAGAGAGAGAGAGAGAGAGAGAGAGAGAGAGAGAGAGAGAGAGAGAGAGAGAGATTATGTAAACAATAATTAAGTAACTTTTATTTACTCGTCCGCCTCTTACTCTCTGTAACTCTATTTTATCTGTCTGTCTGTGTCTTTCTTTCTGTATGTAAGATAAGCTGATTAAGTGGCTGTAATTATGTCAATCTGGTCATTCTGCTTTCTGTCTGTCTGTCTGTTTGTGTTTGTATGCTTATCTGTCTCTTTAGTATATACATCTTCCTAAAAACCAAATATCCTCTACAGTTTCATTTTTAGAGTCGATCCTAGACATTCTGGGAGGCCCTTTAGTTGGAGGCGCAAAGGGGGAAAAGTGGGGGAGGGGGAGGAAATAGCCAATGGTCAGCTGCTGTAGTAGGAATAAAGGTAGGAGGAGGAGGAGGAGGGGGAGGAGAGGAAGAGGAAATAGGGAGGCGTGGGAGAAATATAGGGAAATGAGGAGAGGAGTAAGAGGAAGGGAAGAATATGGGGAGGAGGGGACATAGGAAAATGGAGAGGGTTTAAAGACAAGGAGGAGGGGAAGGGAAGAAGGGGGAGAAGGGGAAGCTTGAACACTACACCATCACAGCGTCCGTAACGAGACCAGCCGCGCCCTTTGTCTTTTAGCTGCTGGGAATCAAACGGATATAGCTGCATTCACTTGGTTCATTGCCGTCTCACTCTTTTTTTCCCCTCGCCTGCCTTGCCCAGCGTCCTTTGTCGCTACCATTGATCAGTGTATGTTAATTAGAAGCGCCGCGCCTGACCTCTCGCTTAATGTATCAGCCCAAGTATCAAGTTTATCACCAACGATCGTTTAGAAGGAAGAGAAGGACGAGGACGAGGACGAGATCGAGGAGAAGGACTGGAAGGGGGAGGAATAAGAAAATTTGAAGAAAGAGGAAAAAGAAAAGTATTTAAAGAAGGAATTGAAGGAAGAAGCAGAGGAAGAGGACTAAGAAAAGGAAGAAGAGAAGCTTTTTGCCTCCTATACCGGACCAGACTTGAGGGTCGCCGTTGCGCCTTTGTTTTTCATGGCATTGTCCTACGCGGGCACTAACGCCATAGGAGTCTGAGGGTACCATGGCCTGTGTGGCTCCTTCCCGGCGGTTCCTGCGGCGCCGTGACCACGTGAGCGTTGCTGACATGGCTTGGTCAGGACGATGCCGCCGCCCAGGTCTCGTCTTCCACCCATCCATGAAAACAAGACGCAGTACGTGACACTCATAACAGCGGCGAGTATTCGGAAGTGAAAGTTAAAGAACAAAACTGTTTAAGAGTTTAGATTCTATAACATGAGAGGTGGATGAAAGGGGTCAGAAGCGGGTTGACGGTGACTTCACTGCTAACCTGGATAATGACAAAGATCTTTTTCATCTTTTGTTTTCCTCCCCTGCGAGTGGTCAGCCCAGAGTGCGCCAGGTGACCAGGACCCCGGCGTGCTGCTGCCCTCACATAAATTCGTTACTGACCCATCAAGGCAGAAAGAAAGGCAGCGATAAAAGCAGCATTGTGAGTAATTCTTCGTGCAGTTTTAGCCGCGCGAGGAACAATGCACAGGTGAACACAGGTACGGGAAGACCAGGTAACCCTATACCTCTGCCTTGCT
>JAPQNM010000017.1:11820123-11832623 GCA_029783475.1 Metacarcinus magister
TGAAGTTAACATCAGCTGTCCAGCGTCACCTTATCACTGCAATGAGTATTATTATTCAACAATAGTACACGTAGTAAAAAATGTAAGAATAGTTTTGTCATCAGCATGTGAACACCTTGCCAATTGTCGTGAGTTTTCTTGAAAAGTGAGACAATTATAACAGTACTTTCAAATCATCCAACTATTACATTTCTGCTGTTGAGAAAAATAAGTGTTTGGCCATAACAAGCTTCCCTCCCACACACCTAAAAATGGGTCTGAACAAACACGCAAAGGATTACTTGTTATCGAGAACCACCGCCACGTTTGCGTCCACGTGTAGTCAAGAGTCACCTTGGATCGAGCGTGTTGGGCACCAAGTATTTTGAGGCCAAAGGTTTTCTCTAACTGTAGATAATATGAAGAATTTAAGATCACTGTGCTTCAGGTTAATGCATAAGTAACAGTGTTGATTTACGCCTCAGTTTATTATTAACAAGTCAGGTAAATTACAGGTTAGGAAGGATACTCGTGAACTGATTTACTCCTGTCAGGTCAGTCACGTAACCTGCGAACCACATAGCAGGTCAGGCAGGCAAGGCAGGTCACCCACTTCAAAGTCATGCACGTAAGACAGTCCATGCACGTGAGAGGTCATGCGTACACAACATTTTTCTCTTGACAAGCCATACAGGTAAAAAGTAAACCAATTAATAATGTTCATATAAAAAGCTTGGTTTACTTAAGTCCACTCAAGCGAAAAGGGTCAGGCACTCACTGAAGGTCACAAGGTCATCACGTGACTGCAGGTAGTGATGAACCGTCAAGAATTCACATACACACACACACACACACACACACACACACACACACACACACACACACACACACACACACACACACACACACACACATACACACACACACACACACACACACACACACACACACACACACACACACACACACACACACACAATTTCCCCGTCGTCCGCCTCTCCCTGAGATGGCCCCCAGAGGCCCTGCTAAGTGCCAGCCGCTCCGTGCACCTCCCTCAGGCTGGCATGTTAGGCGTCCACTCAGCCAGATAGGACACGAGGACCCGTGCCACCAACATGCATACTTATTTTCGCCTCCGGACGATAAGAAGAGGCGTCGGAAGGTGGAGGAGGTTTGGAGTTCACGCGAGGTTCCGTGAGGTTACATCGTCCTTCACTGCGCCACAGGGACCCTCACTCCTCCCTCTTACACGCGCTCCACAACTTCACCTAATGGTTCTGACTCATATGCACGGTTCCTTCTTTCTTTTCTTACCTATTAGTCATTCAGGTTTGTGATATTTATCGTCCCTCTCCGGCGTGGAGGACTTCCCCGCCGCCGCTAAGGAGTAACCCGACCCGCACAAATTACAGACTCTTCTCCATTACCACAAGCAGGGCAAGGGGAGGCTACTTTATGGCAGCTATAGGTGCGCGCGTCAATGCACTTGTATATTAATTTAATCGACTACTAGCAAATAAATAATAGATGTACCCATGCCGAGTGCCTACACACACACACACACACACACACACACACACACACACACAGGAGGGAGATTAACGTGGAAGAGGAGGAGGAGGAGGAGAAGGAGGAGGAGCAGGAGATGGAGGATACATGACAAATAAAAAACCATAAGACGCAAAACAAAAACATCTACACACAGGGAGATAAAGACAAGATATTGAACTGATAACCTGGAGGAGGAGGAAAATAGTGAAGATAATGAACAAAGAGTAGAAGAAGATAAAAAAAAAATACAAATAAAAAATAGCAATGGCGGTAAAGCAGAGCACCACAATTACACCCCCCGCCCCGCTTCCTCCCCCCCACCAGCCAACCGTGCTTCAATCTCTCATCTCAGCCCTGATAAGAGAATGTCAGTGTTATCTCTTGATGAACTCCGGGCGCCTTTGTGTTGGTCTTGCCGTGTCACCTACAGGTTCCTTATCACTTGGGACGCACCTGGTTATCTGGGGCGCGATACCAGACTACAGCGGCATCACCTGTGCAAGAGAAGAAGGTGTATAGGCCTCGTGTGTGTGTGTGTGTGTGTGTGTGTGTGTGTGTGTGTGTGTGTGTGTGTGTGTGTGTGTGTGTGCGTGTGCGTGTGTGTGTTGGTATTTCCTCTCACTCTCTTGCTTCTTCTGTTTCATCATTATCGTCTATCTACTGACCTTTTCCTCAACACCTAATTAGGTCACACACACACACACACACACACACACACACACACACACACACACACACACACACACACACACACACACACACACACACACACACACACACACACACACAGGTGGCGTCAGCACTACATGATGGACGTTGACACATACACAACCTGGCTGACTGAGACTGGATAAGAGAGATGGATGATGCACACACACACCACACACACACACACACACACACACACACACACACACACACACACACACACACACACACACACACACACACACACACACCATCACCATCATCATCATGCCAGGATACTAAAATGTTGATAGGATGGAGGAATGAAAGGGATATAAGCAGGATGAAATAGGAGAATATTTACCATAAAGCACATTGTTTTTTTTTTGTATTTGTGAGGGGAGTCGAGGGGTTGACATGGAGGGGAGGGCTGGTCAATCTATCGTGCATACCAGGTGGTCAGAAAAGGCTGGTCAACATTAAACAATAAGAAAGGGTCTGCGAGGAATCTGAATGGCTTACCGAGGGCATTCGGAAGGAAAATCTATAAAAATTAATCCAAAACAAAAGAGACAGGAAAAAAAAGCAAGGGAAGAATGGGAGGCTGGGGAGAGAGGGAGGACTATGCAGGTTGTGAAGGGAGTCTAAATCCAGGGAGGAGCTGGGAAAGCAAGGGAGGAAAATAAAAATAGTAAGAGGTATTTAGAGGTAAAATAATAGAAGAGAAGAACTAGAATAAGGGAAAAAATAGAAAACTTGAGAGATAATAAATAAAACAATGAAGAAGAAAAGCATTGATAAAAGAACCTTGAATTATGAAGGAAATGTAATAAGAATCAAGATAAACTGCAATACTGGACACAGTTCCTTAGCATAACTTATAAACAATAGATAGAGAAGACCTGTAGTGGGGCAGATAAAAGCAAATTTTCACATGAATTGTACAAAATGTGATACACGAACTAATTTTGGCATAGTGGTTCCCAAGGGTTCATTGCAGCATCTGATAGGCGTAATTAAACTCTACAACTGTCATTATGAATATTTGCTCTAAGACTAATAATCAATCAGTATAATGCAACAGTATCTTTTTTCCAAAAACATGACTTTCTTCCTCATTTTCTCGAAAGCTATAAGTGATATTTGAAATATAATTGCAGCATCTGATAGACCTAATTAAACTCTACAACTGTCATTATGAATATTTGCTCTAAGACTAATAATTACGCAGTAAAATTAAACCGTATCCTTTCTCCAAAAACATGACTTTCTTCCTCATTTTCTCGAAAGCTATTTAGTGGGGCAGATAAAAGCAATTTTTCACGTGAACTGTGCAAAATGTGATACAAGCACTAGTTTTGGCATGATGGTCCTCAAGGGTCCACTCAGTAAATCTGCCTGACGTGCCACTTGAAAATCCAAGAAGATCCAAATTCTATTTAATATGTCCAATTTATACCATTTACAGTATTCCAAGGCTTCTGAAAGTAATAAAAATGGATCTGGCATCCTCAGAAACATATAACTAGACACCAAGATCATTCAAATTCATCAACTACAAATATTTCTATGGGAAAACATGACTTCGGAAGATCATTTTGGTGGCTATCTTGAAAAATGGCCGCCATCTTGGATTTTCAAGTGGCACGTCAGACAGGTTTGCTTAATAGACCCTTGCGAACCACCATGCTGAATTTTGTGCTTGTATCACAATTTGAATGATATTTCTGTTATCTGCCCCACTACTGTAGGTGATCCAGAGTGAGGATGGATTGGAGTTGACTTTCCACTCGCTTGATGGATAAGACTATGACTGACTGACGGCTGAACATGATAGCGAGGAGCGTTGTGTCTGTGTCCGATAAAAGCAGGACTGATTCACCGCCCGATAACGAGGCTTGAGGTGCACCGAACGCCCGATACGCCGCTATGATAACGAAAGTACCGATGAAAGAGCAGGGAAACGTAGGCAATGAGAACTAAATGTAAAAGAGAAGTAATATGTAACTTAAATTTTGTGTTAATTGGTTTGCTTTCTTTTTATGTTACGATTATGTACCAATGTGTTTGTTTTTATGATGTTTGTTGTTTTGTTGTGTTGTTACTGATGGGTGTAAAGAAAGGGAGAGGAGAGAGGAGAGAGAGAGAGAGAGAGAGAGAGAGAGAGAGAGAGAGAGAGAGAGAGAGAGAGAGAGAGAGAGAGAGAGGAAGGAAGGGACAAACTTACAACTACCCCGAACGTGATGAATAGAAATATAGAGGAAACATGATATGCATTTTTGATATCCAATCAGGCACTGCCGTGACAATAATACAGGTTACAGTAATACATGAAGAAATACATGTAGTTAAATAAATACAGTATGAAATAATACAAAAAAAAACATTATTTGAACTCCATTGTTTCATTTTTTATTTTCTTTACTCATGTATAAGAATATTTGAGAAATTATACACTTTTTTTTTCTTTCTCATTTTCCAGCTATTTTACCTTTTCCTCCTTTCCTCCTTTCCTCCACTTTTCCCTTCTCGTGTCACGGGGGTCAGAGTTACCTCCCTTTCCCTCCCACCCTCCCACGACCTCCTCTCCCCGCAGCCTCCTCCTATGTCTCTTTCTCCCCTTTCATTTACCTTTGACTCGCCTCTCCTTCTTTTTCCCCTTTCTCCTGTTACTCCTCTTCATCATTTCGGTATTTTCATCATATAAGTTTTTTCTCTCTCTTTATTTCTGTTTCCGTTACTTATTATTCTGTTTTCTCCTTTCATTCTAAATATTTCACTCCCCTTTCCTAACATTCATTTATATTCACTCCTCTTCATTCCTTCTTATTTCCTTCCTTCCCTTCCTTCTGACTCGTCTTTTATCAATTGCTCTTCATCATCCTTTTTTCTTTCTTTTTTAGATTTAATTTTGTTTGCATGCCTTCCGTCCTCCTTTCCCTTTCTTATCCTCCTCATTTCTTGTCTTCACCATCCTTTTCCTCCGCTTTCCTCCCTCTTTATTCCTTCTCTTTATAGTTCCTCTCATTTCTATCCTTCCTCTTTCCTTTTCTTCACGTTTTAATTACAATCATTTATATTTTCCCCATATTTCATCGCCCCCTTTCTATCCTTCCTCTTTGCGCCTCTCAAATAACTCACTGACGCCTAAATTAAGCAATTAAGGGATAATTAACGTGCCGGTCAGTCTGGTCCCCGCGGTGGGCTATCGACGGCTGTCAATAGGGAATCTAAACCCTTATAAAAGAGATCCAGGACAATAAGGGCTTCAGATTCCACTCCGGTCCATTACGCTCTTTTGTTAACGATTCACTTTATTTTTTGGCTTCTATTTTGGTATTGGTGTAGGTTTGTCTGTGTGTTTGTCTGTCTGTCTATTTTTCTCTATGTATTTCTGTTGGTTTGGTTTCTCTTTTTTTCTCCCTCTTTCTCTCTTTTTCTTTTCTTTCTCCCACTCTTTTTTTTTTCTCTTCATGTTCCTCTTTCTCTCTCACTATCTATGTATTTTTTTTTTTTGCTCTATCACTATCAGCATTTATTTTTGTTTTATTAAGTGGAAGTGCTTTGAAACATCATTATCTTACTAAACACAAAAACAAGGCAGCTTCCTGTTACCTCCACGATGAAAAAAAAAAAGTGTAAAAACAGACATATTTACTTCTACTTTATATTTGCTTTCTCTAAATTCAACATAACCTCGATTATTTGCATTCCCGGGCCACAAGAGAGGCTAGAGGGCCCACCACACGTATGGGTGTCCCCTCAGGCAGTATACAAACTCGAAAAACAAAAGAGAATCGAGAGAACTGATGAAGGACAATTGGATCCTCTTCTGCGTCCTCTTTCGGCCCAAGAGGATCACTCAAACCCATCAATTATAAGTGATAGAAGTGTTTTTTCCTTTATTTCTCTCTTTCATAAGGCTACCTAAGAGGAGGAGGAGTAGGAAGAGGAGGAGGAGGAGGAGGAGGAGGAGGAGGAGGAGAAGAAAGACGGTAAAAAGTCATATAAATAGGGAGTGAAGGGTTGGGAAGCAATAAAGCGAATCGAAAGGCATGAAATAGACATAAATAGAATGATTGGCAGAGTGACAGATATAGAAAAAAAATTCCATATATGGCGATTCCTTCCACCTCCAACTACTAAGATGAAATAGGAAATAAACACTAGAAAAGTAACCGGAAGTTAAAAGCTGGCAACATTTACAGAAAAGCGGAGAAGAAAAATCCTGGAAAATAAAATATATATGATCACAAAATAAGAAACAATAGACGAGAAATGCTAAAAAAATCTAAAAATAAAAAAAATAGTAAAATAAAATGAAATATGTATATGGTAGTTTCATCGTCTTGACCAATTGCTCGTTTGCGCGGTCATAACGAGGCAACTGATTGGCCCGAGGCACCTTAGGGCACGCTGATGGAGGATAAGTCAGCGTGATTATCATAGAGTTATCAATGAAGCTAATTTGGGGGGAGGACGAGGAGGGGGGCGTGGAGGGGGGCGTGGTTGAGGGGAGACAAAGGGGGGGGGAAGAGGGGAGGGATTGAAGGGAGAGAGAAGTGAGGGTTATATGTATTAGTGTTTGATGAGATGTTTAGAAATGTTATGTTTGTGGGTTGTTGTTGTTGTTGTTGTTATTGTTGTTGTTGTTGTTGTTGATAATGATGATGGCATTCTTAATTTTGTGTGTATGTTTATTTGTTTGGTTTAATGATGTTGTTTTTTGTTTTTGTTGTTGCTGTTTACTGTCATCATTTCATCAACATACTCAATTCATAAGCAACATGAATCCAAAAAAAAACCATATAATTTCACTTTCACCCCAGAAACAAAAATTCCAAATATATCCAAGCGATTTCCAATATTTTTATTTTTTTTTTTTTTTTTATGTATTTCACACCCTTCTTACATTTCTTCCTGACATTCTTTCTCTGTCACGGATTCCACGCGTCGGTCTGAGGGGAGGTCGGCGTGTCGGTGCGTCGGACACAGCACAGGTGAAGCTCGGAATGCGTCACGTCCATATATCCACCTCACGTTATGGTGTCAGGAACGCGACAGGCAAGGGTCACATTCCAAGCATTTTTTTGTGTGTTTAAAACTGAGATCTGCGGTTAGCCAGGCGTCCCCCGGATGACCCTAGCTGACCTGACCACGACGAGGAGTAGCGGGGGGTCCTGAGGCTGATTTCTCACCCGAAGGTTTGTTTTCCCGGGTCACGGCTCCGATTAACTCTGGGTATCATGTGGCGAGTCTGCGTCACTCAGACCACTGTGTGCCCCGCGCCGCCACCCGTGCACCCCGCTGAGGATGTGAAGAGAGAGAGAGAGAGAGAGAGAGAGAGAGAGAGAGAGAGAGAGAGAGAGAGAGAGAGAGAGAGAGAGAGAGAGAGAGAGAGATAAACACACAAATAGACAGATAGGCAGACACACTTACCCAGATAAAATAATCAGTTAAATTAAACTATAAGAAGTAAAAAAAAAAAGATTACCGTAATGAATAATGATTTGATTAAAAAGTGTGTGTGTGTGTGTGTGTGTGTGTGTGTGTGTGTGTGTGTGTGTGTATGTGTGTGTGTGTGTGTGTGTGTGTCATCTTTATTAGTGTTGTGGTGTGTGGTGGAATGTCCATATGGTTTCCGTGACCCAATGAGACCAGGAGGAGGAGGAGGAGGAGGAGGAGGAGGTGCCTGCTGGGAGATGAGGCGTAGCACTGCCCAGTCTCTCTCACCCCTCCCTCTCCTCCATCACCTCTGTCTCCTCCCTCTCCCACATCACGAGGGGAGGGAGGGGAAGCGTGTGAGGGGAATAGGAGAAGAGAGAAATTGAAGGAGAATAAAAGAAGGATATGGAAGGAGGGAGCAGAAAGGGAGAGGAAGGGTGTCAGGGGGAGTGAGTGAGGGGAAAGATGCAAGAGGGGAGAGAAAAGAGTGAAGTGAGGGGAAGGGAATAAGAACCAAGGGAGAGAGAGGTAGCAGGTAAGCCAGAGGGGAGATGAGGCCTTTACACACCTGCAATTCACAATAACTTATAATCAAAGTACCAAAAAAATTATCCAGTAACCTTACATTTCTTATTTTGTATTTCATTAATTGTTGAAAAGAGAGAGTGACACCAAACAAATTTATCTAACGTAAAAAAAATCACACTTACTTCATCATCGCCTTTTTATCTCTACTACAATACTTTAAATTAATTCACTTAGTTTATTGAACCTCATAATCTAGAACTGAGCATGATAGCAATACCATTAACTTATTATTGTTACTGTCATTTGGCTTTAACAATTGAAGAGGAGGAGGAGGAGGAGGAGGAGGAGGAGGAGGAGGAGGAGGAGGAGGAGGAGGAGGAGGAGGATGGCAAGATAGGTGATCTAGTGCACGTCACATAGATAAAGATAAGATATGATTGAAGGGTTTAATTATCATATCAATTTATGGACTTGAAGTGAATTTTCCTCTCCTCCTCTTCCTCCTCCACCTCCACCTCTTGTTCTCTCTTTCCCCCTCCCTCCTCCTCCTCCTCACACTCTGCGGGTTCCAACCATCAGCTTTCATGAGGCGTAATTTCGTCTCCCGTGCTAGTGCGGTCCCAGACTCAGCCTTTGTGAGCTATTGACAGATTTTTTTAGAGCTCTATTTTCTACGGGGGTGAGAGAGAGAGAGAGAGAGTGTGAGCGAGTGAGTCGGTGAGTGGTTTATCTTGTCTGACCACGGTTGGGCGGTGATGCTGAACCCTCCCTGCTCTCTCTCTCTCTCTCTCTCTCTCTCTCTCTCTCTCTCTCTCTCTCTCTCTCTCTCTCTCTCTCTCTCTCTCTCTCTCTCTCTCTCTCTCTCTCTCTCTCTCTCTCTCATATAACTATTCCCCCTAACACACTCTATAACTCACAGTTTTCACCACCATTACCTCGACACATTAAAACACACTAAAACACATTAAAACACATTAAAACACCCTAACACACCGCCACAACATTGTCCTCTGCTGCCCTGAGGTGTTAACTCCCCCCACACACACACACCCTCCATCCACGCCCTTGCTCCCTCAGACACGCCCCTGCCCCGTCATACGTCCCCGTCACGCCCCGTCACCCCCACCCCTGCCAAACCCCCTCACCGAGCGTCACAACCCATTGTCATTATTCCCATTTTATATCACCCATTATCCCGTCTCCGGAATGGGTCCCAAAATTCGTGTTAGGGTGAAAATCTGTTAAGGGTGAGAGAAGTGTCCCTCCCTCCCTCCCTCCCTCCCTCCCTCCCTCCCTCCCTTCTGGCAGTTATTTATGTGTCACCCCAGGCATTTGGAGGGAGGGAGGGGGGGAGGGAGGATGCGAGGACGGGCTATAGGGAAGTCAGAGGGTAGGTAAGTAGAGGGAGAGAAAGGGGAAGTAGATGGGTAGGAAGGGAGGGAGGGAAGGAGAGGAGGAAAGGAAGGGAGGAGGAACGTCATATGACTGACCGCAAGTTAAATGTTTTGGCTGTAATCAATGTTTTCCCTTTTTTCTTTTCCTTTTACTTACCATTGAGGAGGGACATTGGAGGGAAAGGGGGGGGGTGTAGGAAGGGGGAGAGAGGTTAGATGAAGACTAAATACAATAGGTGAAGGTGTACAAGATATATAACGTGATTATCGCGTTCTCTCTCTCTCTCTCTCTCTCTCTCTCTCTCTCTCTCTCTCTCTCTCTCTCTCTCTCTCTCTCTCTCTCTCTCTCTCTCTCTCTCTCTCTCTTTCTCTTTCTCTTTCTCTTTCTCTTCAGCATTAACCCGATTATGACAAAGAAGATGAAAAAATACCAAGGAAAATTATTATGAAAGAAAACCAAGAAAGAGGAAAAAAAAGAGCAAAAAGGAGAGAAGGAAGAGGAGGATTTACTGACATAATGAGAGGGAGCAGCTGACCCATGTGACGTGTTAAGAGCAAGTGACGTGACACAATCAGCAGCCAGGTGTTAAATCTTACCTGAGCTGCAGCCACGTGTAATTAACTCCTTTAGATACTGAAGGAAAAGGTAAATAGTGACCAGGTGTAATCTCGCTATTTATTTTTCTATCATTATTTTACTGTCTTATTTTTTACTAATGGTTATATATACTGTTTGTTGTGTTTTGTTTGTCTGTAGAGCTGTCTGTTTCAGTCTGTCTATTTCTGTTTCTTTGTTTATGTATATCTGTATATCTCTTTTTCTCTCTCCTTATCTCTCGCTATCTTTCTCTCTCCCCGTCTCCGTCTCCCCCCCCCCTTTCTTCCTTCCTTTCACCCCTATCATTCCAGCAGAAAATTTATTGAACACACAAACAAAATAGACAAACTATCCTGCCACACGCCCGACGCTGATCCTCTCGCAGATTAAAGCAAAGTAAAGCAAACAAGGTGACAGGAAAATTGGCGCAAACAAATTAATTTTTCGCTCGGCTGAAAGTGATAAATCCTTCATGATGTCTTGTGGCGGCTCGCTCATTTTGGCTGTTGACTGGAGGAGGAACACATAGGAACACATAGGAAGAACAAACAACAACAGGCCTGCTGGCCCTTACGAGGCTGTTTGTGAGACTACACTATCTACTCTAGAGTGAAGGATACAGGATAGTAAGGGTGAAGGCTTCTCTCCCCAGCCATGGCTGGCAGGGAAAGGAAGGCCAACCAAGACCAGACTGTCACTACCACTACTGCTACCACTACTTCCTGGCAAGCGATGTCAGGCCACTAGCGACGTCTTTTGAATTGACATTTCGTAAGTTAGGTACATCAGGATGAACTTACTCAAAGTTTGCTACGTTAACGGATAGTATTTTAGTTGTGGATTTGCTTCTAAATATTTGTCAAGTCTATTTTTGAACGTAGTAATTGTTTTACTGTCGACGACATTGGCGGGCAGGGAGTTCCAAACGTTAACGATCCGATTGAAAAAGAAGTGCTTGGCTTCGTTTGATGTGAATCTTTTACCAGTAATCTTAAAAGAATGACGTCTTCTTGTTATATTTGATCGATCAAAAGTAATGTAATCTTCTGCATTGATATTATCGAATCCTTTGATTATCTTGAACATTTCAATTAAATCCCCTCGCATCCTTCGTTTTTCTAGGCTGAATAAGTTTAGTTCTTTAAGTCTTTCTTCATAAGGTTTATTTTTCAGCCTTGGAATCATTTTTGTTATTCTTCGCTGGACTCTTTCCAGTTTGTCAATGTCCTTTCTGTAATATGGGGACCAAAACTGTACGCAATACTCAAGATGGGGTCGTACTAGTGAATTATGCAGTTTTAATATGACTTTTTCTGATTTATTTTCGAAAGTACGCCCAATAAAGCCGACCAATCTGTTAGCAGTTTTAACTACCTCTGAACAATGTTGACTGGGCTTTAAATCGTTTGATATTGTGATTCCCAGATCTTTTTCTTTGTTTAGTGTAGAAAGTGATTTACCATTCATTGAGTACTGAACGTGATCATTATTTCTTCCGATGTGTAGTACCTTGCATTTTTCAACGTTAAATTTCATTTGCCATTTATTGGCCCAAGACGTTAGTCGATCTAGGTCTGATTGTAAGACTTCTCTGTCAATTGTCGTAGTTACTTTGCTGAGAATTTTCGTATCGTCAGCGAATTTCGATATTTTGCAAGTGATCCCATCATCTATGTCATTAACATATATCAAGAATAAGACAGGACCAAGCACTGAGCCTTGTGGTACGCCACTTTTTACGTTTAACCATTGAGAGGAGACACCGTTTAAGACTACTCTCTGCTTATGTTCAGAGAGCCAGTCCAGAAGCCAATTGTAAATGCTACCAGAGATACCATGAATCATTAGTTTATTAAGGATTACAACACGAGGAGGAGGAGGAGGAGGAGGAGGAGGAGGAGGAGGAGGAGGAGGAGTAGTAGTTTACTGATATCAATGGTTTGTGCTGTTCAGTTTATTATCTAAGAAAATATCCATCAATCCATTTCCTTATCTATTAAACTTCAACACCCATACATGCACATGCACACACACACACACACACACACACACACATCGAAAGGATCAGGAGCTATTGTCAATCTGGGAAACGCAAATTAATTGTCCTCATCTTGATCGCATCACTGATTCTCCTTTTTTTCCTTCTCCTTCTTCGTCTTCCTCTTCACTTACTCGAACTCAACGCATATTCTCCTCCTTCTTCCATTAATCTCCTTTACCTCTACCTCCTCCTCCTTCTCCCACTCCTGCCAGCTTCGGTTGGAGGAAGGGGGAGGGGTGGGGAGGAACCTTCTACTGTTCTATCCTTCCTTTAATAA
>JAPQNM010000017.1:11837623-11839160 GCA_029783475.1 Metacarcinus magister
TCTTCTCTTTCTTGTGTCATCTTTAGTCTCTTGCTCCTCCGCATCCACCTTTCCCTCTCCCTATTCCTCTTCTCCTACGGATCACTCTCATCTAAGGAATGTCACCCCATCCAAACCCCCACCTCGTGTCGCTCAAATCGTCCCTCTCTCTCTTTCGGTCTCGGCAGGTGAGCGCGTGACTCCTGTCTCGGTCCCGGCAACGTCTCTCGCTCCTCTCGTCATCGCAATCGGTCTGTCGGACCACCTCGCTCCTCTCGCCTCCCTCTCACGTCACATCATCTCCTCTCGCGCTCAGTCTCCTCCTCCCTCTGCCGGCACCACTCCACCCCTCGGCGGCTCTCTCGTCTCTCACAGATGCGTCTCTCCTCGTCTCACTCTCTGTTCCAGGCGCTTCCTCCTCCCTCTCTCCTCTCCTCTCCAGCTCCCTCAGCCGCTCTCCCGAGGCGTCTCTCCTCCGTCTCTTCCTCTCACGCTGTTCCCCACTCTCTCACTCTCTCGGCTCCTCCTTCCCCGTCTCTCCTCTCTCCTCTCTCCGTCCCCCCCTCTGTGCTCTCAGATCGCCGGGAAGTCTGTCGCCTCCTCTGCCCTCTCTCCTTCTACTCCGTCTTCCTTCGCGTCACGCTTCTCGCCATCTCTAGTCTCTCATCTCACCCTCTCTCTTGCCTCCTCCGCTCTCACGTCGCCGATCGCTCCTCCCTCTCGCCCCTCCCCCCTCCGGCTGTCCTCTCTTCCTGTGCCCGTCCTCCGTCCCTCCTCTCTCGCTCGCCGGTCTCGCTCCTCTCGCTCTCATTCTTCTCTCGTCTGCCATCCCTCGTCTTCTCACTCACGCTCTTCTCGATCTGTCCTTCTCTGTCTCTGTCCTCTGTGCTCTCGGCCCTCTGCATCTCGGGCCTCTGTCTTCTGTCCTGGTCTCTTCTTCTGTCCTGGTCAGTCGTGTCTCATCTGTCGCACCTCCATGTCTCAGCCTCCGGGTCCTTCTGTCGCTGTCTCTGTTACTGCGCTGTTCTTCCTTGTCTCTGTCGTCTGTCTTCTGCTTCATTTGCGTTCTGCTCCCAATCACCCATCTTGGTTTCTGTCTTCCATCCTTTCTCTTAGTCTCTCCTCCTTCTCCCTTCTTTCTCTATCCGTATTCTCCTCTACACTCCTCTCTCTATCCCTCTCATCTCATTCCCCCTTCACTTAGTTCTAACTCCATTTTCTCTCTCGGGTCCTCGAGGCCACCAGATGCGCCTTTCGCTCTCCCTCCCCATTCCTCGATCTTCTCCGCTTCTCCCTCACTCTAATCCTCCCTCTGCTTCCCATTTTCTCCATATCTCGCTCTTTTCCACACTAACCCGTTCCATCGCAACATGCCATGCTGGAGGAGAGAAGGCGAATACGTCGCCTCTCACCTTTGCTCTGTAGTATAGTCATCACAGATCCCATATCCTACCGAACAACATGTGTGCGAATGTGGATGGAATTTTTTTCTACTAAAGCGGCATTGTCGTCTCTCACAAAATTGTTCACCTCACTCGTGTTCCGGGAATTGTATTAT
>JAPQNM010000017.1:11839260-11841760 GCA_029783475.1 Metacarcinus magister
TAAGAGAGACGAGGAGAGAACCAAGTATGAAGAAGAAGAGAGCTCGAGAACGCTCTGAACTAGCTCGAGAGTACAGAAAGGAGAGACAGAGCAAGAGAGACGAGAGGTGAGAGAATAAAGTAGAGAAGTAGCGAAGCTGCGTAGGAGGACCGTCGATCGCCGAGCGCCGACTCCGCTGGCAGCGATGCTCGCAGCAACGACGACGCTGCTATAGCTAAGAGTGCCAGACCGAGTCGAGCAGAGCACGCGAAGCTAGACGGTCGTACTGCGCTCGCTCTCTAGTAGCGAGAGCGACGCGGACCTCGCGAGCTCTCGACGGAAAGAGTAATAAGAGCAGCGTGAGCATCCTTCGCTGGCGCTCTCAGTACCGCCGACTCTACGGCGGCGCATCTCGCGCCTCGCTACTCGGATTCTCGTCGCTGTCCGTCCTGCCCGCTCCATCTTATCTTCATCTCTCTCTCGCGCCCTCGCCGATCGCTCCTGGTGTCCTCAGTCGCCGCTCTCTGATCTGCTAATGCGCTCGTCTCTGCGCTCTCCCGATCTCTCTCGCTCGTCGAGCTCTGCTCGCTATCGCGAGTCTGCTCTCTTCTCGCCGCTCGCTGCCTCGCCGTGCTCCTCTCGCTCCTCTGTCCGCGCGCCTCTCGCTCTCTCACGCGCTCTCGTTACTCGCGCGCGCCCGCGTCTCGTCTCTCTCTCTCGCATACTCTTCTCTTCTCTCGCTCACTCTCGCTCTCGACTCTCTCCGCCCTCTCATCTCCTCCCCTCCCCGCTCATCTCCCAGCGCCTCCCTCTCTCTAGCGTCCTCCGTCCTCTGCCTCCCAGTCCCCCGCGCCCCCACCTCCGTCGCGCGTCTCCTCCTGTCATCCAGCTCTCCCACTTCAGTCGCCCTGAGCGTCCCGTCCCTTCGCTTTCGCTCTCTCGAGCTCCGCGTCCTCGATGCTCGTCTCCCTCTCTCTCCCCTTCTGCTTCTCCTTCTCTCCATCTCTGCTCCCTCTCCTCTGTCTCCTCTCTTCTTTCTTTAGTTTCTCTCTTCCATCATGTATTTAAAAAAGACGGACCCCCGCTCCCTAAAACAATGCTTTTTTTTTTCGCTCAAACTCTGGACGAAAAAAACTTATCATTGAAATCATTGCAACTCCTCCCTCTCTTTAAGCCTCTCTTAGCACTTTCATAGTCATTATAAAACTCTCCCTCTTTAACAAGTATAACTTTTAAATATGTCCCTTTTTTTATTTTTTAAAAAACCTCTTCTTGAAATTCCCCCAAGGACCTACCCCCGAGAAGCGAGGAAGCTTTCTGTTTGAAATTTCCTTTGACACTTAAGCTGGTTAAATTTGAAACATGTTGAGAAGTTTGTAAACCACGCATTATTTTCAGCCGTCGGTGACAATAGTTTATGGACAGTAAGAACTGTCTTTTTCGCCTCAGTGAAGGAAAGAGGAAGGAAAAGAAAAATAAATTGTTGAGTCAATAGTCTCAAAATTTATCCATGCAAAGAGAAACGTGACTGACCCGGACGTAGTTCCCATTGACTAACCATACAATAAGTCGCACGTTTAAAAATCGCGACCATCTGTTTGTAACATTAGGCAAAATCCTCTAAGTACGGATCCACGAAATACTCATGTTTGTTAAATTGAACTTCAACGTAAATTTAGGTTCAGGTGAAACCCAACAATAACAGATAAATAATGAGAAAAATCAATTAGATACGCGTCATAAAATTGCCTTCTCATTTCATGCCCAAAAAAAATTATGATTTAACTGCTCTGTTAAAGAAAAAAAATAGAAAAAAAAAAGAGGGAAAAAAGAAAAGAAAAAAAAAAAAAAAAAAAAAAAAAAAAAAAAAAAAAGAAAAAAGAAGAAAACAAAAAAAAAAAAAAAAAAAGAAATAGGATGAAAAGATGGAAAATAGATAGGTTGTAAAATAAGGTAGAATAGTCGTGTATAAGTTAAGAGAGTTTTAAAGAGAGGGTAAAAAGGAATTACGAAGAAGATAAAGTATATAAAAGGAAGAGTAAGACAGGTAATTAGTAAGTTAAACAAAAGGGGAAGTAAAAAGAGTAGTACGGAGTAGTACGAGAAGTAGTAAGTACGGTTAAATGAGGGTAAGTCAGAGAGTACGGGTAAATCGAGAGCTTAGCTTGCAAGGCAGAGAGCAGCTGATCGTCAGGGGGACGCAGGGATCGGGCCCCTCGTCCGTCGCCGCGTCAGGGGAACAACATTGTTTCCGAAGTCTGTTTTAAGTCAGTGTTGGGAGTGTTGGATCAATAAAATCAGACAATGAAAAAGTGTTTTATAATGGAGGGAGAGGGGAGATGAGGAGAGACGAGAGAGAGAGAGAGTGGCAAAGAGTGGAGAGACGAGGAGAACGAGAAGAGAGAATGAGAGAGAGAGGAGAGAGAAGAGGAGACGAGGAGAGATAGGAGAGAGAGAGAGAGAGAGACAGAGAGGGGAGAGGAGAGGGAGAGAGTAGAGATTAGAGAAGAGACGAGAGAGA
>JAPQNM010000017.1:11846760-11856760 GCA_029783475.1 Metacarcinus magister
GGTATAAAAACGAAAGGATTGGAAGAGTTATATTGGGGTGAAATTACATCCACCAGAGAGAGAGAGAGAGAGAGAGAGAGAGAGAGAGAGAGAGAGAGAGAGAGAGAGAGAGAGAGAGAGAGAGAGAGAGAGAGAGAGAGGAGAGAGAATTGAACAAGTAATTCATGTGTAACACTACCACCACCACCAACAACAACAGCAACGCCAACAATAACAACAACAACAACAATAACAACAACAATAACAACAGCAACAACAACAACAACAACAACAACAACAATTACCTACACGATATAAAAAAACGTATATAAAAAATAAAGAAATAAATCCATACATTCCTTTAGTCAACTGGAGGCATTTTTTTTTTCTAAACCTTACAACAATTTCTGGTTCAAAATCGAGAGAAAAAAGAAGAAAATCCTTAAGAGGAATGTGATGTTAATCCTCTTCACGCCTCTTCCTGTCCCACATAATCTTAGGAAGGGAGGGAGGAGGGAGGAAACGAAGGGAGGAGGAGGAGGGAGGGAGAAGAGGCAGGAGATAAATTTGTTTGAGAGGGACAGTGGGGCGGGGCTTATACCCAGCTGTCAACCAATAACAGGCGACGATACAAGCTTTCCTAGGCGTCCCCGGCCAACCAGCAGCCAATGAGGGACGAGGATCACCGGGCACGTCCCTGTCTCGGGCATGACGTCATCGTAGTAACACACCGTCAAGCGAGTACCCACATTCGGTTCAGTTTCGTTGCGTTTCGTTTCTTCTTATGATTTGAAATGTTTGATGAGAGTTACAGTTGATAATTTTACGCTTTTGTTTATATTATATGATTCAAATATTGTGTTGATTTTATTGTTTATTTTTTTTATCTATCGTGAAACTGAAATAAAGTGTTGTATTTGTATTCAGTTAGTTCAAAATGCAAAAGTTGTTATTGGGGTACAATGTGTGTTTGACCGTGTCCTTCCATGTTACTGATAATGTGGCTTCTAGGAGTAATAAGTAGTAGCAGTGGTAGTAATAGTAGTAATAGTTTCCTTTATCATCATTACTATTAATCATTATTGACTTATTATCATTTGAGTGATTGACCCTAAGAGCAGTGTTGATCAGGATGCCCTTATCATCTCCTCTAGGGTTTAAGGGCTAAGTGAGATGGGTGTGTGTATGTATGCATAGGTGTGGGCGTGTGTGTGTGTATGTATGCATAGGTGTGGGCGTGTGTGTGTATGTATGCATAGGTGTGGGCGTGTGTGCGTTGTCTCGACTACCCTTCTTTAGTGGGATCTGAGTCTGGTATATGGATAGATAAGTAGACAGATTGTAATTACTTCTATTGTTATTATTATTACTGTTATTTGTGTTTATTATTATTTTTTGTTTTTCTTCGTCTTCACCACCACCACCACCACCACCCACCACCACCACCACCACCATCACCATCACCATACTGCTACTCACTATCATTATTCACATCATCATTGCCATTTTTTTTCCCCTCCACGTGAAGTATTGAGCGTCGTGTCATTAGTGGATCGTCACCGCCACAACAAACTGCGAGGGGCGTGTCGGACTAATGGGCTGCGACGAGGGGGAGGAGGGGGAGCGAAGGGGTGAAGGGGAGGAAGGGGAGAGGGAAGGGGTGCTGGGTGACGGAGAGTAGAGAGAAAGAGAGAGTATATTGAAGTGAATGGATGTATGGGAATGGGTGAGAGAGAGAGAGAGAGAGAGAGAGAGACGAGAGGGATGGAGACGAGAGAGATGAGAGAGAGAGAGGACTGAGATGAGAGAGACGAGAGAGAGAGAGAGAGTAGAGAGAGATAACAATATAGAAAGAGTGTGTGGAAGGGAGTGAAGGGAGGAAGGAGGTAGAGAAAGGCTGTTTTAGTCCATGAAATATATTAAAATAATGTTGTTTTTGCATAATATTTTAATGATATTGGATGACTACGTTTTAATGGCATTGATAAGTCATGTTTTTTGTGAGGAATATATGTACCTGGAAATAATTGTTTTCTTTTTTTTTTTGTGTGTGTGGTGTGCTATTGAAACAGTGTGACTACAGAAGTAACCTTTCATGGGCCATTTTATTTTTCTTTAATATAATTTTACATTCCCTCTCTCTCTCTTTCACTCCCTCTCTCTCTCTCTTTCTAAACCGTTTTTCCAGACCCTTTGCCACATTTTTCCCCTTATTTCCCGACCCCCGACCCGTTCCTCCTATCTCCCCCTCTCCCTTTCTCTCCCAGCGTATCAGAAAGATTATCTCTGTTTAAATTTACCGTCACATTTTAGAAGCGCTGGTTGGAAGGCATCACGCTCCCTGCGTTTCAATAAATCCCAGTTTCAGTGAATAGGCAGTGAGATAAAACTGTTTGGTGTTTGACTATTTTACGTTTGTGTGATGGAGGGAGAGAGGGAGAGAGGGAGGGGAGAGGGAGAGGGAGAGAGGGAGGGGAGAGGGGGAGATGTGACAGGGAGTGAGAGAGGTAGAGTGAGATATGAGCGAGAGCAAAGCGTGAGAACGAGGTGGTAGTAGGGAGCAGTGTCAGGAGGAGGAGGAGGGGGAAGGAGAGAGAGAGAGAGAGAGAGAAGAGAGAGAGGATGAGAGAAGCGAGCGAGAGAGAGACGCAGGATGAAGAGGAGAGAGACGAGAGAGAGCGATGAGAGAGAGAGAGAGAGAGAGAGAGAGAGAGAGAGAGAGAGATAGCAGAGGAGAGAATGAATGAAAGTATGCAATGAAAAAAAGATATGTGAAAGGTTTGCAGAGTGAGATAATGCCCTTGTATGTGTGTGTGTGTGTGTGTGTGTGTGTGTAGTGTGTATATGTCGTGTGTGTGTGTGTGTGCGTGTGTGTGTTTGTGTGCGTGTGCGTCGTGCGTGGTGTCGTGTGTGTGTAGTAGTAAGTAAAGAGTGTATATAAAGTGTGCAGGAAACAGAACGAAAAGAGTGGAGAAAAAATATACATGAAAATTGGTCTCAAAGGAAATAAGAGAGAAAAAGTTAACTGATTCGGGGAAAGTCAGAGAGAGAGAGAGAACAGAGAGAAGCGGGGAGAGAGGGCGAGAGAGAGGAGGTAAAAGCGGGCGAGAAAATGGAGAGAATTGACTACAAAGGGACGCAGTTTAACATTCCTCCAACTTAGCATAATGTTTCTCTCCTCCTCTTCCTCTTCCCCTTCCTCTTCTCTTTTTTTAGTGCCTCCTCCTCTTCCTTCCTGATTACATTTCCTCTCCTGTCTCCCCTTTATTCTTCCTCTCCTCCTCCTCCTCCTCCTCCTCCTCCTCCTCACATTTTCATCCCTTCGTCAATCTATCACAATTTTCCACCAGGTCTTGCGAAAGGGATCAGCCAATCAGAGAAGCTGCCTCCCAATCCTTCCAGCCAATCACAGAGAAGGATCGGGAGGCACACCGTCGCTTCTGGGTATAATTTAATGTCACTAGGTTCTGTGGGAAGCCGTGGGTCCTTCCTCCTCCTCCTCCTCTCCTCCTCCTCCTCCTCCTCCTCCTCTCCTCCTCCTCCTCCTCCCGTCCTGGAACCATAAAGTGTGATTTAGGGAGGGAGCCAATCGCCATTTTATGCAGCTTAAAATGCCGCACTGTGGAAGGGGACAGGGAACAATACTGTGGTGAGGCGCCCCTGTACTCTATCTAACCCCTGCCTCTACCCCTGCCCCTGCCCCTGCCCCTGCTCTTTTACCCCTGCCTATCTGCCTGCCTGTCTGTCTGTCTGCCTTCCCCTTTTTTTTCGTTTTTCCTTTGTTTCTTTCCCTTCCGTTTCCTTCGTTTTTCTTACCTTTCATCTAAGTTGGGTTTTTTTTCACCCCTAAAAGAGTTGTGTTTCTCTCCCTATCTCTCACTCTCTCTCTCTCTCTCTCTCTCACATACAGAAATACACACGTAGATAGAGATAAGAGAGAGAGAGAGAGAGAGAGAGAGAGAGAGAGAGAGAGAGAGAGAGAGAGAGAGAGAGAGAGAGATTTAATAAAAGGCAGCAGAAGAAGGTCCCCAGAGAAATCTTTAAACTGGCCGGAAGCTGTGTGTGTGTGTGTGTGTAGAGAGAGAGAGAGAGCGAGAGAGAGAGATGAGAGAGGAGAGAGAGAGACGAGAGAGAGAGATGAGAGAGGAGAGAGAGAGAGAGAAGAGAGAGGAGAGAGAGAGAGAGTGAGAGAGAGAGAGAGAGAGAGAGAGAGAGAGACCAAAGGCGGTGATGTAAGGGGGTGTGATAGGATTGTGGAATGGTAATGGTGATGTGAGGGTGGAAGGGGTGGAGTAGTGATGGGAAAGTATCACCTCTCTCTCTCTCTCTCTCTCTCTCTCTCTCTCTCTCTCTCTCTCTCTCTCTCTCTCTCTCTCTCTCTCTCTCTCTGTTCACTTTTTCACATCAGGTCCGCGACTTGATCCACTAAAAATCGGCCCCAATCCTTTATGTCGCCTTCAGATCCTTCCCACGATCCATCAGTAAGTTATCTTTTTTTCCCCTCGTTTTTCAAGGGAAACTTTGCCTCACCCTTTCTCTCACCCTGAAAAGTGTCGCTTGCTATTCTACTTTCCCTCCTTCTTTTCTTACGCTTACCTCTCTCTCTTATCTCTTTATCTGCATGTTCTCATTCCCCACATTCGTCTCTCTAGACTTACCTCCTTTCCTCCTATCTCTCTCCCTCCTTCCCGTCTCTCGTTTCTTCCCTTCATCTCTTCCTCCCTACCTCCTTCTCTCTATCTGTATTTTTCCTTCTCTTTCTCTGGCCTCCTTCCCTCCATTCGTCTCTTTCCATCTTCCTCCCTTCCATCCTTACCTCCTCCTATCTCTCTCCCTCTTTAGCTCTCTTCCTCTAACACTCCTTCCCTCCTTCCTTCCCCTTCCCTTCCCACATCGACATCTGCCAGCCAGCTTATGTATGACCCTTTGACTCCCAACGAATCTAAAATCTGGGAAAAAGGTGAGATGAATGTGTCAGATCAATATGACAAGACTCTATTTTTTTTGTGTGAGAGAGAAAGAAAAAGAAAAAATGATAGTGGTGTTACGCTTTTACGTTTTTTATTGCATCTATGTTTTCTACAGATTCTTATAAGGGGATATTTTTTCTGTTATATGTGTTTATACAATACTACCTGTTTCAAGTACACCTGGTTTATAATTAACTTCAAGACACGTAGTATATCACCTAATAAGTTAATGTATTGATAATCCCTCTACGACCCTTGCAACACCCGTGGTTTGTGCAGTTTAGTATAATCTGAGTACGTGAAGACCCTTATATAGCACTGTGTATATGGACCAACACATTAGGGCGTCACTGTTTACATGCACTGCCATATCTCTTCACCCATGTACTACTAGACTGTTTAACACTATACTACCACATCCCACTACTGTACCACATCCTAAACCCACATTTCACCACAACCGCGACTCACCACATACAACCACACCGTATATATCCTATCACCATATCTCACCACCACACAACACCACACATCACTAGATCACTAAAAGTCACACCTCACCACCACTCACCATCATCACCACACCACACCACATCACACCCACTCCTTCCCACGCCCACCTGCAAGCTGCCCATCCCACCCACCCTGGCACCACTTGACAAAGGTGACGAAGGGCAAGCTGATGGCCCTTGAGAACCCCAGATGATGGCACCATGGCACTCAAGGCCCTGATGGTGGCAGGACGACACGCCTGACCTGTGCAGTGTCAGAGGTGCGATGGAGGAGGAGGAGGAGGAGGAGGAGGAGGAGGAGGAGGAGGAGGAGGAGGAGGAGGAGGAGGAGGAGGAGGAGGAGGAGGAGGAAGAGGAGGAGGAGGAGGAGGAGGAGGTAGTAAAATAGAATGAAGGGCGATTGGGATAACATAATGAAGGAAAAAAGACAAGAAAAAAGAAAGCAGGAGATATAAATAGGAGGAAAAAAGTTATATAAAAAAAAAGATGATGAAAAAAAAAGAGAGGGGAAGAAAGGAGAAGAGTTATCAGCGACCATCCTTCACGCTCAGGCCCATCCTCGTCTCCCCTCCCCACGCCCCAGCCCGGGAGATAGCGGGTGTCATAGTCTTGATAGCAGCCATTAACGCCCACTCGTTCTGGCCTCCGTAACCTGGTGATAGACCCAGACACTTGGCTAGATAATTACTATGCCCAGCTATTTATTAAGTGAGATTTAGGAGGACGAGGAGGAGGAGGAAGAGGAGGAGGAGGAACACGCGAGGAGGCTGTGTGAAGAAGAGAAGAAACAGGAGAAGGAGTTTGTGTAGAGAGGTTGAAAAGAGAAAAGTGTGTGAAGAAGGACATGGAAGGAAAGGGGGAAGGAGAAGGAGAGAAGGAAGAGAAGGAAGATACTGGTAGAAAGTGTGGATGATTAAAGAAGAATTACATATTGGAGTAGTAGTAGTAGTAGTAGCAGTAGTAGTAGTAGTAGTAGTAATAATAATACCACAACAACGATGATGATAACACCAGAAGAAGGAGGATAAGCAGGCAAAAAAGGGGAGGAGGAGGAGGAGGAGGAGGAGGAGGAAGAGGAGGAGGAAGAAGAAGAGGACGAGTCATCCCTGAGCTTCTCAAGTGTGGTGGTGGGTCGGTGACTTTCCTCTTGATAACTGGTTATTAAGGTTTTATCAACACACCAAGACGCTGCCTTCTGCTCCTGCTCCTGCTCCTCTTCCTCCTTCTCCTCCTTCTCTTCCTCCTCCTCCTTCTCCTCCTCCTCCTCCTCCTCCTCCTCCTTCTCCTCCTCCTCCTGCTCTCTGCTCCTCCTCCTTTGCTCCTCCTCCTCCTCCTCCTCCTCCTCCTCCTCCGTCCTCCTCCTCCTCCTCCTCTCCTCCTCCTCCTCCTCCTCTCCTCCTCCTCCTCTCTCCTCTCTCTCTCTCTCGCTCTCTCTCTCTCTCCTCGCTCTCCTCTCTCGTCTCTCTCTCTCTCACTCGCTCTCGCTCTCGCTCCGCTCTCGTCTCGCTCTGCTCTCTCTCCTCTCTCTCTCTCTCTCTCTATATATAATATATATATATATATATATATATATATATAGTATATATATAATATATATATCATATATATTATATATATATATATATATGCAATCGTTGTGGTGTCAGTAGTAGTAGTAGTAGTAAATAAAAGAAGTATAGTAGTAGTAGTAGTAGTAGTAGTAGTAGTAGTAGTAACAACATGCAATCCTAACCTAACAAGTGCCACCTTCACTATTTTCTTCCCTCCTTCCCTTCCTCGCCTGCTCGTCCTTCCTTCCCTTTACTTTCTCTCATTTTTTTTTCACCTGAGCCTTTCCTCCCCTCGCCTCCCCTTCCTACACCTCACCTGGCGTCCCTGATACCATGACGTCACCACCTAATCACCACCACTGTCTCCTTGGTAACACACAAACTTTACTGAATAAATGAATATTAAAGAAGGAGAAATAGTTGCCCATGATCACTACTCCCCTTCCTTCTATCCTGATTCCCCCTTCCTATTCTCCCTCCTTCCTGTCCCCTCTTCGTCCTCCCATCAGCAAAGGCTCAATAACCCGTCGTAGTTTCATATTTAATTCCACTGCGATAAAAGGAATGGCGTCCCCCCCCCGCCCCGCCCCTCCCTTCTACCATTACTGTACATGTAACGTCAGGAGTGAATGGCAGACTGTGTTTACTCTAGTATTTCTGGCACGTGGTGAACCTTTGAGAAGCAGAAGGTGGTGTTGACCCGCCCTGGCTACTGTACCGCCACCTCCGTGATCACCCTTCATTCGAACTCCTGCCCCCGGGTTACTCTCATCCATTGCCCGCGGGAATAATTCAATAAGAGCCTGTTGAGGGCAGCGACAGGTGGTGTGACAGGTGGCAGTGCGGGGATAGCGTCGTGAGGAGGGTGGTAAGGCTGTGTTTGTCCAGTCCAATAGCCGGTGAGGAGGCAGAGTAGCTCTTAATAGACGGTTTGTGAGAAGGTCCGCAGATCAATGATAGTATTTGCATTACTACTTGTATTTAGGGCATGAGTTCGTCTTTGTTTATACACTCACCGCCAGAAATACATAAGTGGGTAATATTTGTCTCAATTAAACGTGTGTGTGTGTATGTGTGTGTGTGTGTTTGTGTGTGTGATTAGTTTGTTTCTTAACTACTACTATTATATACTACTTTGTTTTCTTCTTTTTTTTTAATCTTGCTGGAGCCTATACTTTTTTTTATGCATAAATGACACCCACCATGACTTAAGGGATACAAAAATCTTATGAAACTTTGAGAATTATCGAGAAAAAAAAATACGTCTTGGGTAAAACACTAAGAATGTTGTTGTTTTACCGTTGAATTTGACTACATTACGACAAACACACACTAAGATATTCCAAATGCACACACACACACACACACCCACACACCCACACACACACACACATCGAAAGACAGTCTGATAGATTAGTAATGATTGACAAACACACTCGCCATTCACTCTTAAGGTAGAAATATGCCCAGGTATTCACAGGTGACCAAAGGGACTTCTACTGAACACTCAATTCTACCTGGAAACCTATTGACTCCCAGGTGAACAATTGAAGTGAGGGAGTCATTGATACAAGAAAAGCTTCCAAACTCGCCGGAAAGATTGTTAAGAAAGGAATGAAAGGAATAGGAAGGTGAAATTTGCTGAATATCATTAATAAAAGAAAGGATAGAAAGGTGAAGGAAAGGGAATGAGTGATAAGGAATTGGTAAGAGAATGTGGGAATAGATAAGTAAGAGAGAAGAAGATAAATGATAGGAAGAATGGATAATGTAGGTTATAAAGGACGAGGAAGGAAGGGAAAGGGAAGAAAGAATTGAGAAATGTAAGAAAATTATTGAAATGGTGAAATGGAAGGAAGAGAAGGAAATGGGAGGTGAGTGAATGAGAAAAAACGTGTATAATTAAACGAGAATAACTGTGATACAAGCAGAGGAAGGAAATAAGTGGAGAGGAATACAATAAGACAAAAGAGAAGAGGAGGTGCAGAAGTAGTAATAGAAAGGGTGAGGAAGTCAAAGCATGAAGGATAAAGTATAAAGGGAGGAAAGGATGTGGAATGGGAGCACAACAAAGGTACTCTACATACATACATACATACATACATACATACATACATACATACATACATAGGATGAAAAAAATGAAATATATATCATACACATCGACAATCTGTATACCTAAATGTCTTCCAATGTATATCAAAACATTATTAATCATTCATACAGCTTTTTCACCAGCTCGTATATTTGCCTTCGTGTTATACAAAGGACTTCATGCACTACTCTCACCTGTCCTGTATGACACCTGCACGCCTCGTTGGGTACATGTATTAGTCTTGTTCACTGTATTATCGTGTGGACATTTCATTCTTCTATACAAGTGATGTGATGACACGGCCTCGTGGTTCAAGGTATACTGTATTTTATTATGTACTACATCAATACATACAAACATACATACATACAGGTATACATTCATACGTATATATATATATATATACACACACACACGACTGTACAAAGATATGTATTGTATAATCTCTCTCTCTCTCTCTCTCTCTCTCTCTCTCTCTCTCTCTCTCTCTCTCTCTCTCCTCTCTCTCTCTCTCTCTCTCTCTCTCTCTCTCTCTCTCTCTCTCTCTCTCTCTCTCTCTCTCTCTCTCTCTCTTTTCCCTTAATAGTGAGTCCATTATCCTTTCCTGTCGCTCATTTTACTCTGTTCTCACCTTTAAACCAAACTCTTTTCACTTTCACTCCCACAGCACTTCTCTCCCAACACCCTCCTCCTCTGGTTCAATATCTCTCTCTCTCTCTCTCTCTCTCTCTCTCTCTCTCTCTCTCTCTCTCTCTCTCTCTCTCTCTCTCTCTCTCTCTCTCTCTCTCTCTCTCTCTCTCTCTCTCTCTCTCTCTCTCTCTCTCTCTCTCTCTCGCTCTCGCTCTCGCTCTCGCTCTTTTCTTCTTCTTCTTCTTCTTCTTCTTCTTCTTCTTC
>JAPQNM010000017.1:11861760-11869260 GCA_029783475.1 Metacarcinus magister
ATGGCAGTCAGTAGCCATAAGTTATATTAGATAAGGGTGAGTCGAGGCGTTGAGGATAGTATAGGACAGCAGGAAATAATGAAGAAGAAAAAAAACATTGGGAAGAAGTAAGGTAAAGTAGTAACCAAAAATAGATTAGATAAGGTATTAGAGGAGAGAAAACAGTACTAGACAGCAGGAATCAGTATTAGTATTATCGATAAGGGTGCGTAGGACAGAACAGGTGGACAGAACAGCACAAGTAGAACCAGTAGGAGACAGGAGAACCTAAAGCAATTGAAGTAAAGAACAGAAGACACCAAAAATGTACAGCATGTGGGACAGAATACCAGGTGGGTGACATAAGAGTAATAAAAAAGAGGGGAAGGAGGTAGATTACTAGACGAAACAAAGTAGGATACAGTTGAATCGAAGAAGAGGAGGAGGAGGATGAGGAAGAGGAGGAGGGGAAGGAGGTAAGTTTCGATCCATTAACAGGGAAGGAACGTCTGATCGCACTGTCAAAGTATTGTCTGTTATTATCACGCTACCAGAGTGACGGTGGTGGCGGTGGTGGCGGTGGTGGTGGTGGTGGTGGTGGTGGTGGTGGTGGTGGGGTTATGGCCATGTAATGATAGCAGTTGCGACATTTACCTCGTCAGAAGCAGTGGTGATGGTGATGACACGAGTGATGATGGTGGTGGTGGCGGTGATGATAGTGGTGATGGTAGTGGATGGAGGACACAAGCAGGGGAGGGAAGGAAGGAGGGAAGGGAAGGAGGGGGAAGAGAAGATAGAAGGGTTGGAGTGGGAATGTTGGAGGGAAGGACTAGTAAAGATGAAGGAGTGGAGTGGAGGGAGCATGGAAGATAAAAGGGTTGGGGAGGGGGAGGGGGAGGGATAGTAGTTTTTGGGGAGAGAAAGGGAGTAAAGGGAGGTAGGGAGTGTAGGTGGAGGGGTGCACACGGAGTTAATACCAGGCCGTCCTCGATCCCTTGGGAGAAGCGTGCACGGGATGACGAGGACACATGTTAACCCCTGAAGACTGGAGTGCACGTGTGTGTGTGTGTGTGTGTGTGTGTGTGTGTGTGTGTGTGTGTGTGTGTGTGTGTGTGTGTGGGTGGGTGTCCTCGTTGTCTTATTAGTGAGTAGAGTGCACAAATTACTGCTTTGGTACACGAAAAACAGACAAATCATTCAGGACTTCATACCTGTCTCCCTGCTAAGTGCTTACCTGTCCAGATTCCAATTCCAAGGTAAATATAAATCCAAGGAATGGCAAGAAAATAACTAAAAAAAAACAACTCTAAATGGATTAGATAAATGATATACGAGATGCATTTTTAAATAGAAAACAGCGAACACTGAAAAAAATGTAGAATTGAAAAAAAAATACGAAGGAAAATGTGAAAAAATAATGAATATGTTTGCTCATTTATTCCAAGATAAGGTTAAGACATGATTAAGAAACACCTTTATATGGCTTACCTTAACGTAGCTGGAACAGGAAATTAAACTCAAATGAGACGTAGATTAAACAGGAAGGAATAATTACACACACACACACACACACACACAGACACACACAGACACACACACACACACGGGTTCCTCCACCAAAATTGGCCTAATCAACTTGAAGAAGAGGCATAATTTTCAGATAATTCGTCTGCCATACCAAAAATTTGTCGAGGCAGACACGATAATTATTACCTGACGCATCCACGGGTCCTCTTGGCTCACCTGTGTTTCTTCCTCTTGATTTCCTAACCGGTTCAACGGGATTAATGAGCGTGGTGATGGGCAGGCGAGGCATAAAGCTAAACAAGGTCTTCATTACGTGAACGCGAGGACAACCTGGTGTTTCCTTTGCATATTTCATCGTTCGTTGCGTGAGTGTGTATCATGGATTTCTTTTTTTATCGTTGTGTTTACGCATGTGACCAGCTATTAGGGACGTGGCTCCTCATTGTCCTCCTCCTCCTCCTCCTCCTCTCCTCCTCCTCCTCCTCCTCCTCCTCCTCCTCCTCCTCCTCCTCCTCCTCCTCCTCCTCTTCGAGTTGATTATCCTCGCTTACCTCTGCTCATCCTCCCCTCGGGAATTGCGTGACCTGGGACTGAGACAGACTAGGGACTCATTACCATTATTATTATTATTATTATTATTATTATTATTATTATTATTATTATTGTTATTATTATCTTTATTATTATGATTACTATAAATATCATAATCATGTAAGACTTGCATGTGTTGGGAAATGTTGCCTTTGTGATTTTGTTATACCTACTACTACTCTCTCTCTCTCTCTCTCTCTCTCTCTCTCTCTCTCTCTCTCTCTCTCTCTCTCTCTCTCTCTCTCTCTCTCTCTCTCTCTCTCTCTCTCGCTCTCGCTCTCGCTCTCGCTCTCGCTCTCGCTCTCGCTCTTGCTCTATTTCCTTCTCCTCCTCCTCCTCCTCTTCCTCTTCCTCTTCTTCCTCCTCCTCCTCCTCCTCCTCATGCACTTATCAGCTGCTATCCTGGTGTTCAACGAGGTGCTCGCCCACTGATAACACCGTCCTCTGGAACACGCACCCTGCACGACGGGATAGGGTGAGGCAAGGGGGCGGGGGGAGTGGTATTGTCAAAGGTGAGAGGCAGTGAGAGAGGGGAAGGGGGAGTTAAGGTGATGAGGTAGAGAAAGGAGGGGAAAATGAGGTCGAGAGAGGGAGGGAAAGGAAGGATTGTAGGAGTGAGGCAGGAAGTGAGGGAAAAGGAGTGAGGGAAAGGATTGTGAGGTTAAGGAAGGATTAATAGGATGAGGTATGAGGGGGATTTAGGGCAAGGGTAAAGGAGGATCTGTTTAGGATGAGAGGAGATGAAAGATAAAAGTGAAGAAGAAGGATGAGGTGTAATGGCTGGGTAAAGTGAAAATACAATTAGACATTAGTAAAGAATTAATATGTAGTCAACGAATATCATACTGTAGAAATTTAAAGCGTTACACACACACACACACACACACCACACACACACACACACACACACACACACACACACACACACACACACTACCACTCATGACAGGTGATTTCACAGTCTAATGAGGCTGTCCTACCCTTCCTGGCATCATTTCAAGTCAGGTTCGCCTCATTAAACTCAGACATTACAGCAAAAAAAAATATTCCCTTCCCAGTCCTCCATCAACAGATAACTAGAGTCGCCAAAGGTCAAAGGAAGACAAACTTTAATATTTGTTTTTATACATTTTTTTAATTATAGATATATTCTTTGTTTTTTTTTTTTTTGTCTCTGTTTTTCTTCCTTTTATCTTCAGGGTTTCATTCTTCTCTTTTCCTTTTTTTTTTTTTTTTATTAGGTTCATGTTCCCCCTTTTATCCTGTCTATTCTTCTTCTCTGCACACACATTACAGCACGGAAGAGGAACGTGATGAAAGGGAAATTGTATTATAGGAATCATCTTTTCATTTTCCACTTTTCATGCGTGATTAAAGCTACCTTCACTCTTTCCTCTTTCTGTAGACTTGTTTTTTCTTTTTTTGTGTGTGTATGGCATTACTAATATTTGTTATCTATAATTGCAGGTGAGCCCATCGTTAAGGCCTTCAATCATTGCAGTAAAGAGAGTACTGGAAGTCGTAGTATCATCATCATCAGCAGCAATAGCAGCAGCAGCAATCGTATCAACCCTTCTAAGTGGATGAACTGCCGCGGCTCTACAAGTGAGTAATGAGATTGTACTGTCAATAACTATGATTTTAAGGGACACTCCGCCCTTTTTTTACTCTGCTGATGCTCAAACGATCATCAGACTTTATTTCCATTGATGTCTCTGGTATAGTTTTCCTCTGTATAAAGCAAGGTAAGGATGATATAGTCGTTGGAGTAAATTAATGTACTGTTAAGCATATATGAAAAATCTTAAGACACTAAGTCAATAATCTTTCACATTTGATTATAGTAGAAAAGTTGGCGTTGTTGTAACCCTCGAGAGGAGTCAAATAGGATTTCACGAGACTGGTTAATACACGTGGTTACTAATAATCTAAACGTCGCCTTTATTTGTAGAGCTCAATTGATCTGAAGCAGTATAACCAGATTGTAAAGCTTAGAGAAAGAAAAAAATCAAAGGCAGTTAGTGTAATGATCATCGTAATGCATAACAATTATTTTTAAGTATGAACGTGTTACCCTTGTGTGATTTCATTGTACCGGTTAGACTCGTTCGGGGAGGAGCATCTTAGTTCTATAGTATATTTGTTAAGTGGTGGTAGTTGGAGTTGGAGAAGGAGGATGAGGAGCTCTTTGTATGTGAATCCGATAAATAGAAATCCATGCGAGGCAAATGTCCACACAACCATTGATGATGTTGCTAAATACATGTTATTTCCTCGATACCAGACAATCTTCCTCCACCACATGGCTGTATAATGGAATATTTTCACCCTTCTTCATATCACTGCAGTGACATGCAGGAATGACTAGATTCAAAGAGGAGGAGGAAAAGGAGGAGGAGGAGGAGGTGGAGGAGGAGGTGACGGTGGAGGTGGAGAGGGAGGAGTTTCGTGAGGTGCCACGCATAAATCTTGCCTCTTCCGGCCCCAGAGCGTCACGCAGGCTGGCAATTTGCTCGTGTGTGAGGCTCGTAACATGAGAGCCTCTTGTCAGCTTGCATGACGGGCTCGTCCGGCGCGCGGCCCGGCCACGGCACCTGACACAGCGCTGCCCTTTCATCATCTCTAGCACGGGGAGGAATTTCAAGCGCACGTCAGATAGCGCGGCCTCTGGAAACACTGGTTCCCTGCGGCACCATTGTCCCTCGCCGTGCGTCAACACAGCCCCGTCCCGCCTCGCCACACGGAGAAATGCAAGGCTAATTCATCATTCTTTTGGGGAGAGTGGGTGCGCAGGGAACATTGTGGCGGCTGCACGTGAGGCTGGAGGCGACATTGTCCTCGAGTGTTCGCTCTGATAACCCCGTGAAGCTGCGGCGCCACGTGGCTAATGCGGCGCAAAGCCTTGGCGGCGAGGGACGGAGGGAAGGTGACACACTACTGTTTGTCTTGGTATGAATTTGTCGTGGCAGGTCGAGATATCGCTGCTTTGCCTTCATGCTGTGCCTCCCTCCATCTTATGTTCTTTAAATACTCTCACACACACACACACACACTCTCTCTCTCTCTCTCTCTCTCTCTCTCTCTCTCTCTCTCTCTCTCTCTCTCTCTCTCTCTCTCTCTCTCTCTCTCTCTCTCTCTCTCTCTTCTCCGTACATCTATATTTTCCCCGTCAGGAGGTGTTAATAGAGCCTTGACGAGACTTTCTGACACCTTGCATCAAGACTCCAAGGGTGTCGGTGCTCACCCTCCAAGGATGAGACGGTGCACTGCCTTGCCTTAACCTCGTCCTTATTGAGTCTTTGGTCATCCTCCTCATCCTCATTTCCAAAAAGGTGGATCAAGGTCGTTCTCTTTTTATCCACGAGGCAAGGCAGGATGGGCACCCCACCTGGGAATCACCTGGGAAGGGTAATTAGAGGGGGCGGACTTTGGGGTGGTTAGCGAGGGCGAGGGCACAACACGCTACTCTATCCCCTCTCCCCCCCCCCACCACCATCCTTCCCTCCCCTACATAACCTGTGTCCCCTCCACCACCCACCACCCACCACAACGACCATCATCATTATCTTTTCCAAAACACACACACACACACACACACACACACACACACACACACACACACACACACACACACACACACACACACACACACACACACACACACACACACACACACACACACACACACGCATACACACACACACACACACACACATACACAGACACACACACACGAAAAAATAATGCCACAACAGTACTTCCTGACCCACCACCACCACCACCACCACCACCACCACCACCACCACCACCACCACCACCACCTGGCCTACTCACTCACTTGGTTACATCCGTGTGTCTTCATCAGCGGCGGTCATGAGGTCGTCCGTCTTGCCTTAGCGTGTAATCCAGCAGGCACTGAGGGTCGGGGCGTCGTCTCCACGCTCCCTACACCTTGAGGCCCACACGCGTTCGCTATAATTACCTCCTCGCTTGGTCGTAATAAACTGATCGTGCGTCATGATTAGCGGTGATATGCGACAGTATTAGCTTACGTTCCAGCGGCTTAATCTGACCTTCGAGAGCCGGCTATCATGTGCTTCCGACGTGGCTTAATCTAATTCCATTGCCGCGGAAAGAGAGAGAGAGAGAGAGAGAGAGAGAGAGAGAGAGAGAGAGAGAGAGAGAGAGAGAGAGAGAGAGAGAGAGAGAGAGAGAGAGAGAGAGAGATTAACGAGAATACAAGGTAAATACAAAGTTCTCCGCCTTAACTTATAGCAAAGGTAAAGAAAAAAAATGACATGAGAACCCAAAAATAATATAAAAGAAAAGCATAACTAGAAGCCAAGACAAGAGTGACACATGAAAGCAAGACGATGTTATGTACGTACAAGAATAAAAATGAAGGACAAGAGCATACAATAAAACAGCCATAAAGGGCGAGCAAAATCATATTTAATTGCACAATTAATTCCTAAAGGAGGGAGATACAGAGAAGAGTGGAGGAGGTAAGTGGAGAGTCAGGGAGGGAGAAAAGGGGAAGACAGAGGGAGAGAGAGAGAGGGAGGGACAGAGGGAAGAGGATTGTGCATGTGAGGGAGAAATAGGGAAGGAGGGAGAGGGGAGTGCGTGCCAGGAGAGAGAGGGAGAAGGAGGGGGAGTGAGGGAGGGGGTCCGTCACTCCTCAGAGATAATTTCGTCCCAAGGGGTCTAGGTACCTGTAATTTCAGGTAAGGATGAGTCCCCGGCGCAGCTGTCTACCTTCAAGCGTACCTGAGTAATTATTTCATTTTTTCCTTCTTACCGTCTCCTCCCCATGATCTGCCGTCCGTAAATGGAGGGGAGGAGAGAAAGAGAGCAAGAGAGAAAGAGAGAAAGAGAAAGAGTGAGGAAGACGAGAGAAAGGGGAGAGAGAAGGGTAGTAAGACAAGGAGCAAGAGAGAAGGTGCTGAGGAAGAAGCAATAACGCTTGTTAAAGGAGAACAAGGAGGAAGAGGAAGACGAGGACAAGGAGGAAATAGACGAGAAAGACGACGAGAACTGATAAAAAAGAAATAAAAAGTAAAAAAATAACTGGGAACGGCGTAGGAGATATAAATAGAGACACAAAACGAAGCGTGACAAAAAGCACCAAAAATATGTAAGAACGACGGAATGACAAAATAGAAAGAAGGAGGTGGTGAAGGAAGAGGCGTAATAAAAGGCGACAAACACGCAATATATTGTAGCCAAGTATTTGTATTCATACGAAGGAGGGAGCAAGGAAAAAAAATGAAAGAAAAGATAGAAGAAAGGAAGGAAGGAGATTATCGTCTTTGCTGTAGTAGCGGTGGGCGGGAAGATGGCGGCAGCGGGAAGACAAATTAGACCTCACTCAGAGAAGAGATTATGGTCTCGGCGCGTCGT
>JAPQNM010000017.1:11884260-11894260 GCA_029783475.1 Metacarcinus magister
ATAAGGTGGTGGAGTAATTCGCAGCAAGAGGATGAAATCAGGAATAGCTTGGCCGAGTAATTTGTGACAAGAGGACTAGATCAAGAATATAACTGTGTGAAAAGAAGGCGAAAGATATGTCATTTGTTAGAGAAAAAGAGGCATGACTAGTTTGTGTGTAGGAAGACGAAATAAATTGAGTAACTAGTATGCAAAAGAAAACGAGGAGTAATGTGAGATGAGAGGAGATGAAGGATGGATGCCTGACAGAAAGAGAACTAGAATAAGGAGAATTAGATTTAACCAAGACACAAGGGATTATAACAAGGTATAAAAAACACCTTGGAAAATGTATTAAATGATGAAACGAGAGCGACGAAGGCAAAAAAAAAGGGAAGGTAAGAAAAATTGACGAGACTTGAGCCCAAAAAAATGCGGAAGATAATTCAGAGGATGAAGAGCAATAAAAAAAAAAGTTACCGCAAGCAATATAAAAACAAAATTAGCTCGTGACTCTTCATTAACACCCTAAGGATCATGACAAGGAATTCAACACCCCCCAAAAATGAAGCAATCACATGACTGGAAGGAATTAGGAGACAGATAACCAACCGGCCACGCGTCCCCCACAAGGGATTAACCGTGAACCAACTATCATTTTCATCTATCTCTCCATCTCAAAAAAAAATAAATAAATAAATAAAAAATTACACGAAAATAATTAGTAGGATTTCAAGGTTTTTTTAGGTAGATTTTTTGTGCATCTCTTTATGTTATGATGTGTGTTTATATGAACAGATAAAAGAGAGAGAGAGAGAGAGAGAGAGAGAGAGAGAGAGAGAGAGAGAGAGAGAGAGAGAGAGAGAGAGAGAGAGAGAGAGAGAGAGAGAGAATGAGATTAGGGCTCAGTTAATAACGTATTTATTTTAGCTAAGGTGATTATTAGCTATCGGAAAGCGAGCTGAGCTAAAGAGATCTACAACGCTAGATTGACCCTAATATCTCTCTCTCTCTCTCTCTCTCTCTCTCTCTCTCTCTCTCTCTCTCTCTCTCTCTCTCTCTCTCTCTCTCTCTCTCTCTCTCTCTCTCTCTCTTTCACCCAACTGCTCATACACCAATGTTTGCCCAGCATAGAACGGCATCCCTCTCACCCTCCCTCTCCCTCTCTCCCCCTCTCCCTCTCCCTCTCTCCCTCTCCCTTCCTCCCGCTCCTTAACAGTGTGTAATAAAGATGGTTATCGCCTCGGGCACTGAATGAGGCCTGAGCTTCGTGTTTAATTAGTGAAATTGATTGAGTATATTGTAAAAAGGACGGCGGGAAGGGGACACGGAAGGGCCGGGAGGAGGGGGTGGAAGGGAGAGGGAGGAGGAAAGAGGGGAAGGAGGAATGACATGAATGAATGGAGAGAAAAAAAAAAGGGAGGAAGATAAGTGGAAGGAAAGAAGAGCAAGGGTATATAGAAAGAATAATGCATAGTGAAAAGAGAGAGAAAATGATGTTAAAGGTTAGGGAAATAAATATAATATAAACGTCATAATAAGAGGAAGAAAATGAATAGATAAAGAAAGAGGAAGAAAGTATCGAATTATGGGCAGAGGAGATGAGAGAGAGAGAGAGAGAGAGAGAGAGAGAGAGAGAGAGAGAGAGAGAGAGAGAGAGAGATGTGCGCCTCGGGGTGAACTGAATGTCAACAGAGAATTAAAATGATCACAGCTGTTTGTAGAGTCGCCTTTGTGTTCTTGTGCTGATCAGCCAGATTGAGGCACCACCACCACCACCACCACCACCACCACCACCACCACCACCACCACCACCACCACCACCACCACCACCACCACCACCACCACCACCACCACCACCACCACCGACCCCGCTCAGAGAAAACAAAATAAAAGAAATGAAGATAAAAGACCTCAGATTCATCTCTCTCTCTCTCTCTCTCTCTCTCTCTCTCTCTCTCTCTCTCTCTCTCTCTCTCTCTCTCTCTCTCTCTCTCTCTCTCTCTCTCTCTCTCTCTCTCTCTCTCTCTCTCTCTCTCTCTCTCTCCTTTCATTCTTTCTATCTGTCTTTTTATCAGCTTTCCCTGTTTGTTGCTCGCCTTTTGCTGTACTGTGTTTGTTTGTTTGTTTGTGCCGCGCGTGATTGTCTATGCACCCTCCTCCTTTTTGAGTGTGTGGCAGGGCGCGCAGACACACACACACACACACACACACACACACACACACACACACACACACACACACACACACACACACACACACACACACACACACACACACACACACACACACACACATTTCCGCACGAGAAAGTCCGGCCTGTGTCCATCTGGGAAGCGTCTGATCCACACACAAGTGATGGATGATGTGAGAGAGGAGGAGGGGGGGGGAGGAGGGGGAAGGGGGAAGGGGGGGGAGGGGAGGGGGAGGAGGAGGGAGAAGTGGTGGGTGATAGGGGGCGGGTATGTTTTGGGGACGGAGTAAAGGGAGGAGGGTGGGGAAGGAGGGGTGTAAGGGGCGTGGAGAGAGAGAGAGAGAGAGAGAGAGAGAGAGAGAGAGAGAGAGAGAGAGAGAGAGAGAGAGAGAGAGAGAGAGACAGAAGCTTGGACAAGTCAAAGTCCTTTCTACATAATGTTGATAGTAATAATAGTGATTGTATTAATAACAATGATACAAATAATAATGATGACGAAATGTATTAAACTTACTGACAAGAATGTAAATAAGGCTTTTGTGATATTACATTTATGAGCAGTAAAAAGTATCAATTTCTTATCCAAAAAATACATTGATTCCATACATAGATGATCTTTACTTAAACAATATTATCATTTATATATTTTCAAGGTTATCCGTTCAATTATTTTTTATTGATCTCCTTTACTAAACATGGATACATATACATACATTCATAACCAGGATTACTTTCGAAAATAAGTTCAATTTACGAACATTCTCACACAGTATCTTGGCCATGAGTCCTTAGGAGAGGCATGAAACACAGACGGAGGTTGTCGGCGTAAGGAGGAACGGAAGGGAAGGGTGGAGGCAGGGGGAGGCAGAGGAACTTTGCATTACGAGGGAATAAAGTGACATCAAGGTAGCTTATACTGATCCCTTGGTACTTTATATGCGTTCTTGGCACAGTAACTTTATCCTGTGTACTGTATGAGCGGCCTGGATATTGTAGCGTGGCCTGATGTACTGTAGAAATCCTGTAGGAGACGCTTGTATATTGTATTATGACACTGTGTACTGTATAAGGTCGTGAGTACTGTATAAAGGTATTCGATTCCTTTTAAGAGTTTCTAGTACTGTGTGAAGGCCTTGGGTACAGTATTTGGGTCCTTGCGGCCTTGCTGGAGCCTTGGTAGGGTTGTGCGTGGTTTCGACAGTTGAATGTTTTTGTGGTAATGGAGTGAGGCCGCTGGAAGGGCAGGGGAGGGCAGGGGAGGGCTGGGGATGGTAGGGGAGAGCAGGGGAGGGGACGAAGCATGGGAAGGGAGGAGGAGGGAGGGTAGGGCGGCCGGGCAGACAAATGGTACTGGGACCATCACCGCCAGACGCTGCAAAAACCTACCTCCACCTCCCCCTTAATAGCATCCCCTTAACACCATTACATTAATAATGTACCGTGAAAAAAATCCCTTATACGACTCCCATTAAAAACATCCTCTTTTTGCAGTCATCCCCCTTTGTAGCGTTCCCTTTTTGCAGCATTCTCCCTTTGCAGCAGTATTATTTGCAGCATCCCCTTGACAGCATCCCATTTGAAGCATCCCTCATTCCAGCATCCTCCCTTTGCAGCAATCCCCTTCTGCAGCACCTCTCTTTGCAGCACCTACCTTTGCAGCACCTCTCTTTGCAGCAATTCCCCTTTTGCAACATTCACTTTCGTAACATTCTTAACTCGCTTCCCTTTCTATTGTTTGTGTTTCAAAATAATATACCTTTTAGTCTAATTCCCAATCGTTAACCTGTGCAGCTGTTGTTTGTAGTACTCGAAAATAAAAACAGCAATAACATGAACACACAGAATCTTTTATTAATACTTCCAATTAGATTAAACTTTTCATATAAAACCACAAACATTTTTACGATAATGAACTCAACAAAATGGTAGATTATTTAGTTCATGATTTTTTTATTATTTATTATTTTAAGCATGTTTTTTTTTATATAATTATGTTCACTATCGACAGCTTGTGTTATACCATATGTACTTTTTTTTTCCTCTCTCTTTCTTTCTTTCTCTCTCCACTTAATAACAGTTCTACATGTGTACCATTTTTTTCCCTCCCTCCCTCCCTCCCTTCCACCCTCTCTCCCTCCCTCCCTCTCTCCCTCCGTCTCTCTTGTCGCGCCTGCAGTGACTAATGATACATAAAATGGCCGTAAGTGAACAATAAGGAAGCGACAATAACAAGAGAAGGGAGAGAGAGAGAGAGAAAGAGAGAGGAAGGGGAAGAGGAAAGAGGAGAGGAAGAGAGGGAGAGGCGAGTCTGATAAAGATGACGAACATAGTAATAAAATAACCGAGCTTAATGACTTGACTGAGGAGGAGAGGGAGGAGAGAAGGAGGAGGAGGAGGAAAAGGGAGAGGCAAGGGAGAGAGGGTGTGTAAGGAAAGTTAAGGGAAAGGGAGATGAACGGGTTAAGGGAGAAATAGATGTAAGTGAAAGAGAGAGAGAGAGAGAGAGAGAGAGAGAGAGAGAGAGAGAGAGAGAGAGAGAGAGAGAGAGAGAGGAGAGAGAGAGAGAGAGAGAGAGAGAGGGAAATAAGGGGAGGGGGAAGCACATAATGGTCGCAGATCCCCGGAACGGAGTCAAATTAATGGTTCCTAAGGGGAGGTGAGGCGGTAAAGAGGGAAATCCGTGAACAGGATATCAGTGTATTCCTATCACTCTTATGTAGGTCAAGCAAACCACGTGACGCACACATACATACACACACACATACATACATACATACATACACTCACATCCACGTACACGCATCAATATCCACATACAACAACGTGTGGGTATCAACCTTTCTCTTCTCTCCTTTCCCCTCCTCTACAACCTTCCCCTCCCTGCCTTGCCTTTCCCCTCACCCCTCCTATCACCCTTGTGGGCAGCTGACTGGGCGTGTGGGAGGGGTGGGGGGTATAGGGCAGCCATAAAAGGGGGGAGGGGTAGGGCCTGGGGTACAGTTAACAAAAAAAAAACATAAATAATTGTCAGCCATAACAAAGCTCTGACAACTGTGTGGGCGCCCAGTGTGCTGACGACTCTATCTGTGGAGAGAGAGAGAGAGAGAGAGAGAGAGAGAGAGAGAGAGAGAGAGAGAGAGAGAGAGAGAGAGAGAGAGAGAGAGAGAGAGAGAGAGACAGAGAGACAGAGAGACAGAGAGACAGAGAGACACACAGACACAGACACAGACAGAGACAGAGACAGAGACAGAGACAGAGACAGAGACAGAGACAGAGACAGAGAGAGAGAGAGAGAGAGAGAGAGAGAGAGAGAGAGAGAGAGAGAGAGAGAGAGAGAGAGAGAGAGAGAGAGAGAGAGAGAGAGAGAGAGAGAGAGAGTGAGTCTGACTACCAACTGCACGTGAACATAAATCCTATAATCGTAATATATATCACTATTTTGACAATATTCATAATCGCCTTTATGGATTAGGGAGATTGACTAACAAACAGACACATGTAGCGAGAGAGAGAGAGAGAGAGAGAGAGAGAGAGAGAGAGAGAGAGAGAGAGAGAGAGAGAGAGAGAGAGAGAGAGAGAGAGAGAGAGAGAGAGAGAGAGAGAGAGAGAGAGGTGTCAATAGAGGAGATTTGAGATGGGGAGTTTAGGGGTGGAATGACGGGGAGATGATATGTTGCAGCAGGTCGAGAGAGAGAGAGAGAGAGAGAGAGAGGAGAGAGAGAGAGAGAGAGAGAGAGAGAGAGAGAGAGAGAGAGAGAGAGAGAGAGAGAGAGAGTGAACCATAGATAAACAAATGGTAAACATGAAATATCTAACAACATATATATAAGAACATCATTCGACTTGAAAATATAGACATAAATCAATTTAATGAAGGATAAAAAGATTTGAAGACCTTGTCAGAGTGATTACCAGGTGTGTGTGTGTGTGTGTGTGTGTGTGTGTGTACGTGTGTGTACTTGTCTGTGTGTCTGTCTGTCTGTCTGTGTGTGTGTGTGAGAGCAGCACTAAATGAAGACGTGAAGCATTCAGGTCAGGTTTCTCTCCATGACTTGGCACTAAATAGCAGGTGTGTTATGCCTTATCCTCTATACAAGCTCTCCTCACTTTATCCTGTATATAAGCTCTCCTCACCTTGCTCTCCATCCGTGCCATTATGCAGGGAAACATATAATGCGGAAGCAGAGGAGATGCGTGAGGAAACATATATTGGATTGTGAGTCTATAGATGAGCCAGATAAGAGGAGAGAGGCAAGCAGGATGATACTACAATAAGAAAATTAAAAGGAAGAGGTAGTGTAAAGCTATAGAGGAAGACAGAAGGGAGGTTGTTGGTGTTAGTTAAGAGAAGAAAAGGAGGAGGAGGAGGAGGAGGAGGAGGAGGAGGAGGAGGAGGCAGCAGTGTGTTGTCTTATCATAAAATCGACACATCATCTTGTAATCCCTTAATCCCAGTCGAGACCTCCCCGGTGCCCCAACCATTGATAAGGAAGATAAAGACGTACACTCAACACTCACCTAATTAACAACTGAACACCTGATAAGCTTTACCTTCTTACCTGTCCCACCTTCCCCACCTTCCCCACCTTCCCCACCTTCCCCACCACCTTATCGCCCTTCTTACCCTGCCCTGCCCTCTCCCCCCTCCCGACACGATAGCAGTAAGGGGAGACGCAGTGCTTCCTTGATCCTCCTCCTTCGTCTGTGTTCCCTTGTGCTCACTGCGACAAGGGAAAGCCGGCGTGTTAGGAGGATTTGTGAGATGACTGAACCTTCTATTAGTCTTGTGTTTCGCAGTTTATCTCCACATGGCTGTATCTTACTTAGTCTGTCTGTTTGCTCTCTCTCTCTCTCTCTCTCTCTCTCTCTCTCTCTCTCTCTCTCTCTCTCTCTCTCTCTCTCTCTCTCTCTCTCTCTCTCTCTCTCTCTGTGTCTCCTTCATCACTTCTTTTCTCTCTTTCTCTCAGCTTCTGGTTATGATTTATGATTTCCCATATTCTCACGAGGCCCTGGGAGTCTGTCAGCGAGGGAGGAGGAGGAGGAGGAGGAGGAGGAGGAGGAGGAGGAGGAGGAGGAGGAGGAGGAGGAGGAGCCTATAACAGAGATAAATTGCTATTGGATATCATAATAATATCGACTGGGTTGTAGTACGAGTCACTAAGATCTCTCTCTCTCTCTCTCTCTCTCTCTCTCTCTCTCTCTCTCTCTCTCTCTCTCTCTCTCTCTCTCTCTCTCTCTCTCTCTCTCACTCTCTCTCTCTCTCTCGAGCTTTGGACGCGACATTCTTCATCGGACTCTCAATATCGGAGGTTTTGGGCAGCAAGTTTATTGGTGTGTAATAGATGTGTTCGCTCGTGTAGACTGGGAGTAACATCTGTTTCCGAAGTGAATATGAGGGAAGGAGGTGCAGGAGGAGGAGGAGGAAGAGGAGGAGGAGTGGTGGTAGTGGTAGAGGAGAAGAGGAAAAGTAGGAGGGTGATGTAGACGGGTGGAAGATGAAAGCGAGGAAGGGGAGAGTTGATTTATGTTAAAACTGAGGGAAATGAGAGAGAGAGAGAGCGAGAGAGAGAGAGAGAGAGAGAGAGAGAGAGAGAGAGAGAGAGAGAGAGAGAGAGAGAGAGAGAGAGAGAGAGAGGAAAAAAAGTTATCAAATATTTATTTTTCACCATAAGTAAATATATTATATTTTTACTACTATGAATTAAAGGTATTATTAATTCATACATTGCGATAAAAAGTGACAGTGAAAGGGAGGAAGGAAGGAAGGAAGAAAAGGTGGAAGGAAGGAAGGAAGGAAGAAAGGAAGGAAGGAAGGATATGAAGGTGTAAGAGGAGGAAAGTAGACAAAAAAAAATTGAACTACGAACAAACAAATAATTACTAACACACGTGTATTTCTATGTATGTGTGTGTGTGTGTGTGTGTGTGTGTGTGTGTGTGTGTGTGTGTGTGTGTGTGTGTGTGTGTGTGTGTGCGTGTGTGCGTGTGTGTGTGTTTCTGTCTGTCTGTCTGTCTCCGCCACGCCCATCATCAGCAGCGTTGGATGGTGTCGTGTGTCCGTGATATGATCGATGGGCGTGTTGATATGTCCTGTAGGTGAATTAATCCTTGTAGTTGTTAAAGTCGAGGTAATACTGCGCATCTACCACCACCATCACAACTACTACTACTACTGACCCCGACTTTCTACCATTACATACTATCACTACTTCATTTCCACGACCAGCTCCCATTTTCTTCTTCCTTCAGTTCAACATAAGTACTGAGAAACATGCACGCCTCCTGACCTCCGCCTGATATCCCCCGACAACCAAGTTTCAATTCTGTAAAGTGATGAAACGAATAGCATCAGTTTTTTTTTTCTACTTTATTTTCGTTGATGTATACTAAAATAGGATAACATAGACGGCTGACAATATAATATATAATGAGATGCCATGATGATGAAAAATAAATGATAACCGTATTTTGCCGTTTCTACCCCTTGACCTTTAAAAAAACAGTTGAATTTAACACCCGCGAAGTGACTCCCTCGCCCCGTGATATTTAAAATCCAGCGTCGTTCTATTCTGGCAGCAGGACCAGCAGCCAGGCGAGCACCACGCCCCGCTGACCCCTGCTGAGAGTACGCAAGAGTCACTGAGTTGCTGGCGGCGGGTCAGCGTCCGTCTCAACACTCAGACACGCTCGTCCACGTAAAAAGAGAAAAGGGAGAAAAAAATATGTTGTGGTTAATCACATATAATCCTTTACTTTCTCTTTAATTCATTCGACAGGGGACAATATCCGGCAGGGGAGCGGGTCGGCAGGGGAGGGAGGGCACAGGAGAGGATAAAGGCGCGGAGAGAGGACAAAGCGCAGCCGTTTAACGCAGACTGACCGGGCATCGTGTCATGGCGGGTAGCTCCAGCCCGTCAATGGTCGGTCAATACCTCCGCGTGGCGTCTCCGGGAGTCAATGAGGGTGGAGAGGGAGGCCTGCGGGAGGTCTTAGGGTCTCGTGGCTATTAACCCTTCTACTGGGAAGTATCTTGCGGGAAGGACTGCCGGCGGCCGGAAGAAGGAGACTACTGAGGGACGATCAAGTGATGGGGGAGGATGCTGACAAGATGGAGATGAAACCTAGAGCGGTGCATCTTCCTGACACTTGGTAGGAGGTCCTCGCGGCTCTGCTTGCTTGTCTGCTGTCTGCCTGCTTGTCAACGCGCCTCATTACCGGAGTCATCGACAAGTCACGCTAGTTCTTCATCGGCCATTTAAAAAGACCCTGAGGCGAGACAAAGGGTGGCCGGTGGGTTGTGCCAGCCTGCAGGTCCTCCCGCCGCGCCGCTCTCAAGCTCACAATCGAGAGCTCTCAATAAAGCCGTGAGCGCAGGACGGACCGACAGGAGGGCAAGACAAAAGCATGTGACGTGCGATCCAGCCCACTCCTGTCACAAGCACAATCTGATTCTTGGGGGTTTGAAGGCTGTCGGTTCGGAAGGCTTCAATGCGTCCGACTCCCAGAACCGGACTCATTGACGTCCCAGCCAAGTCCATTCATCGCACGCCGCTGACTTTATTGAGCTGAACCCTTTAAACGAACTTGTATATCTGAGAACGAGGAATTCTTGGAGGGGGAAGGACAAGGGGGTGAAATGGGAACCGAATTAGTGTGTGATATGATGGTTGGTTTGAGAGAGGGGTATTAGAGAGGTGTTGTGTGTGTGTGTGTGTGTGTGTGTGTGTGTGTGTGTGTGTGTCTGTGTGTGTCTGTGTGTGTGTGTGTGTGTGTGTGTGTGTGTTCATCGGTATTTTCTTTCCCGTCATGGTATGTATGTCAAGCATA
>JAPQNM010000017.1:11899260-11904260 GCA_029783475.1 Metacarcinus magister
TTCATGGTTCCCCAGAGGCTGTGGCGAGGCTCGGGTGTCGCCTACACTACCAAGCTTTATTACCTGCCTTGACACACCCTAACTCCCCACCCTCACACCCTACGCCACCCACCCTACACCCTCAGCCATCCTAGGTCTCATATCTTACACCCCATACACCCTCCACACACCCTCAGCTCTCCCTCTCCATACACATGCAAACACACACTCCACACGCCCTGCACATCCACAAACCACACACCACGAGCCACATCACACCCTCCACCCTTAGTCAAACACATCCTTCCTTGGTCACCTTGTTCCGACCCCAACGACCTCACCCTTGACCACACTACACCCTGGCACACACCCGGATGCCCCTCTACATACACCCTACACCATGCCCAGCTATACACTCAGGCTACACCACCGTATTAGACGTGTATTAGCGTAATTAATGACGGTGATGGTGATGGTGGTGGTGTCAAGTGAGTCTTATGGAGAAGGAGGAGGAGGAGGAGGAGGAGGAGGAGGAAGAGAGGAGGATAAGAAGAAGGAGAGTCCACACTAATGGTTATGACCGCTTGAACGGAGACACCATGTGAAAATTTAATAACGTTAGAAATATAGAAGGAAATACGAAAGATATGACGAGAAAGAGACGTAGAAAGAGGAGGACGAAGAGGAGGAAAAGTAAAAGAAGGGGAGGACGAAGAGGAGGAAAAGTAAAAGGAGGAGGAGGAGGGAAAGACAATAAACGGTGATATTCTGCTACAATAAAACGATAATACGGAAACTATAACTATATCAGTAATTTTCAGAATATAGAAGAAAATTGAAAGTCGGAAAATTCGAAGATAAATTGATGTAAACAAATAAATTAAAGGCAAAGGAGAAAGGCGAACTTAACGAGGGAGAGAAATAAGAAAGAAGAGTCGCAAGTGTAAAAAGAGGAAGGGAGGGCAAGAGGGAGTGAAGGAGAGGGAAGGAGAGAGGGAGAGGGGGAGAGGGAAGCTCTAAGCCACGTCTTCCTGTGTCACAACATAAACACTGACCACCACCACCACCACCACCACCACCACCACCACCACCACCCCCCGCAGACATACATAGGAACACATAGGAAGAACAAACAACAACAGGCCTGCTGGCCCTTACGAGGCTGTTTGTGAGACTACACTATCTACTCTAGAGTGAAGGATACAGGATAGTAAGGGTGAAGGCTTCTCTCCCCAGCCATGGCTGGCAGGGAAAGGAAGGCCAACCAAGACCAGACTGTCACTACCACTACTGCTACCACTACTTCCTGGCAAGCGATGTCAGGCCACTAGCGACGTCTTTTGAATCGACATTTCGTAAGTTAGGTACATCAGGATGAACTTACTCAAAGTTTGCTACGTTAACGGATAGTATTTTAGTTGTGGATTTGCTTCTAAATATTTGTCAAGTCTATTTTTGAACGTAGTAATTGTTTTACTGTCGACGACATTGGCGGGCAGGGAGTTCCAAACGTTAACGATCCGATTGGAAAAGAAGTGCTTTGGTACATGTGCATCCAACACACACACACACACACACACACACGTCACAAAATTAATGTAAAAATTAATACAAAGCAACTATTCCTGGACACACACAGAATAAGAACGAGTGAGCCAGGGAAAGATGGAAGGTTGGAGGGAGGGAAGGAGGGTAGAGAGAAGGGAGACAGGGATGGAGGGAAGGAAGGGAGGGAAGGAGGGAGGGAAGGAGGGAGGGAGGGTTTGCCTGTGACCACCCCGCACATCCTCACACGTGTTTACTTTTCTCCCGATAACAACAGTTTCCGGCAGACTTTTTAAACATTCCAAATCCTTAAATTGGTGGTGAGACCTGTGACGAGGAGGAGGAGGAGGAGGAGGAGGAGGAGGAGGAGGAGGAGGAGGAGGAGGAGGAGGAGGAGGAGGAGGAGGAGGAGGAGGAGGAAGGAGGAGGAGGAAAGAATTACAGAAAATTAATCACTACATAAGGAGACAGAAAAGTGCTGAACAACGTAGAAAATGAGAGAGAGAGAGAGAGAGAGAGAGAGAGAGAGAGAGAGAGAGAGAGAGAGAGAGAGAGAGAGAGAGAGAGAGAGAGAGTGAGTTCGGTGCCAATCTCGTCTTCCTTTGTCTTTGAGGAACCCCCGTCGACCCAATCTTGTGGCGCGCCGCCCCCCATCACCACCACCACAGCTCCTCTCGCCTTGCCGTGCTCCTGCTGCCTTTCATCCTTACCTCTCCTCTTTTTTTCTCTTCAAAGCTTCTCTTTCTCTCTCTACTTTCTGTTTTTTCCTTCTTCCTTTTTTTTTCCCTTCTACTATTTCTTCAATTTTTCTTACCTCTTCCTTTATTCTCTCTATTATGTCTATTTCCATTTCAATTTTCTCTTCTTTTCCTTTCTCTACCATCGTTTTTTTTTCTTTTCCTCTCCTTGTTTCTCATCCCAGCTTATCCTCCTTTCGTTTTCTCCACAGCTTTCTTTGTCCTTGCTTTCTCTTTTATGTCTTCTCTTCCGTTTCCCTTCTTTCTCTAATGCCTTTCTCTCTTTTTTGACCCTTGATAGGTCCATTATCCTTATTTTGTTTTATTTGATACATTCTTTCACATTCCTTGTTTTTTTTATTTTCCATCAAGATTTTATAGATTTGTGTTTATATGTTTTTGTCCTTCCTCCTCCTCTCCTCCTCCTCCTCCTCCTCCTCTCTCTCTTCCTTGCCCTCATCATCACCATTCCAGCATCACCATCAATGCAGAGGAACAGTGCTGATAGTAGAGAGAGTAAGAAAAAGATGACTCTCAGTAGGTGCAGCGTGATGAAAGAACATGTTGAGCACACATGCAGGACACCAGCTTAAGAGCATGACTGAAGAAAAATAGTTATAATCTGAATGGCCTCAATACGCCCTAGTCACATGTGCGCCGACAGAGAAAGAGAGAGAGAGAGAGAGAGAGAGAGAGAGAGAGAGAGAGAGAGAGAGAGAGAGAGAGAGAGAGAGAGAGAGAGAGAGAGAGAGAGAGAGAGAGACTGCAGAAAGACAGACAGATAAACATATAGCTAGATTTACGGTGCGTGTGTGTTGAGGGGGGGGAGGGGTATGTGTAGTGAAGAACCAAGGTCGTCTAAAGGTCGCCAAATAGTATAGTATGTGAAAGTAGAGAGTTGTGCTTCCTTATGACCGAAGAAATAACTGAAACAGCAGCAGAAGGAGTAGCAGGAGAAGGAGAAGGAGAAGGAGCAGAAGGATGGATTGAGGTCACCAGCGGTATATGTGTTTGTTTCTCCTCCTTACAATCTGCTTCTCTAGGCAGGAGATTATTATATCCTGCTGGCGAGGATGTTTATTATCTGTATGTCTGTGTATGTATGAAAGGTTTGTGTGTGTGTGTGTGTATGTGTGTTTGAAGACATAGAAATTCAAAACTATGTAATGCTTGTAGTTGTAATGAATTTATTTACTGATTTTTTTTGGTGTTTCTTTTTTTTTTTATGATCCATATATATATTGACGTTTTGTGTTGAAAGAATCCTGATTAAAGGTTTTCATTACAACTTCCTCGCGTCTTCGTTCTCGTGATGCTTAGAAGTGCCTCGAAAAAAAGGAGGTTCAATTGTATGGCATCAGTTCCAATTTTGTTATGTAGAGAAGCTTATTTAATGACCTCGCTCAGAGATTTATTTCATGTTGCTCTCTCCCTCTCTCTCTCTCTCTCTCTCTCTCTCTCTCTCTCTCTCTCTCTCTCTCTCTCTCTCTCTCTCTCTCTCTCTCTCTCTCTCTCTCTCTCTCTCTCTCTCTCAAGAATGATGAACCACTACATGATTACGAAAGATAGACAGACAGACAGACACCCTCCGCATCCCACTTTCCTTTCCCTTCTTTCCTCTCCTTCAATGTCGCTGGGCCACCCCGGGGACCCGCCCTCCTCCTGCCCCGCGGGGTTATCAGATGACCTGCGAGACCGACGAGGCCACACGCAGGTCACGAGAATGCTGACCTCGAGGGAGAAGCGCCAAGCCGAGTGTTTCATCCATACACACACACACACACACACACACACACACACACACACACACACACACACACACACACACACACACACACACACACACACACATTTGCATACACGCCTCAAAATGTTTTCTTACAAGTTAATTTCATGCATCAATATCCGTAAGCAATAAATCACGGTCCAGCTTCTTGCTTTACATAAAAAAAAGAAAAGTTAGGCGTCATTATGGGAATTTCTCGCCAGCGTCAGGTCATAGGAGCAAAGCGCGGCACAAGGGCGGCTCGAGGCACGGTGGCGATGCTGCGTGATAAGAGAGGGAGATAAGGGGAGTTGTTAATGGGTGGAGGTAATGGTGGGCGACGATAGGAAGGTGGAGTGTTGAGGATCAAGTCTGTTCACCCACCACCACCACCACCACCACTACTATCCCCTCTTCACCACCACCACCACCACCACCACCACCACCACATCACCACCACCACCACCACCACCACCACCACCACACGCCTTGCTTACAGCCATAGATTCAGAGCCTCTTAATACTATACAGAGATCTTGAGTTTAACTTATAAATACACATGACAATTCCTACTAGAATCGTCTTGGTTGTATTCATTTCAGAGCTGCACAAACACACACACACACACGCTCTCTCTCTCTCTCTCTCTCTCTCTCTCTCTCTCTCTCTCTCTCTCTCTCTCTCTCTCTCTCTCTCTCTCTCTCTCTCTCTCTCTCTCTCTCTCTCTCTCTCTCTCTCTCGAAAACTCTTAATCTTTTTTCACTTTCATGTGAGTAAAGGATTCAGTCGCGTCACGTAGTTAAAGGCATCACTTGTGTCATCCCAGACAGCATCTTTTTGAAGGGATGGAAGCTGATCCTAATGTAATCTCCCTTCATTTCGAGGCTTAAGATTAAATTGTCTTGATATGGTTTGCAAGGCGTTTATGTAGCTACGTCCAGCTTGATGGCGTGTCTCCGTCAAGGGCGTGGAGA
>JAPQNM010000017.1:11909260-11911760 GCA_029783475.1 Metacarcinus magister
TCCCCTTGGCCTCGCCGCCTCGTGCACTGTTATGTGTGTTTGTGTTTCAACGCTTCACTTTTCATCAATATACTGTTTATTGTTTTATCAACTGTAGTATATTTTTTCTCTTTATATTATTTTTAGTTCGTATGTATTTTTTTTTTTAGTTTTGTATCACACTTTCATTTTATATTTGTGTTCCCTGTGTTGTATATTTATCGTATTTGTTGTTCTTTTCATTTTGTGTTTTTTTTGTGTGTGTTATTACTCCACGTTTCACTTTATCTCCCTCTTCCCATCACTGTTTTTTCTTACGTAAGCGATCCATTTTGTCAGTCACTTGTCTATTGATATTTTTTTTTATGTTTATCTCCATATTCTATAACTCCCTTGATGTTCCTATAAGATAATGTTTTCTTTTTTTATTCCTGCTCCTTGGTTTCGCTAATATTTCCTCATTTAAATTCCATACCTATCCCATAACTTTTTCTTTAGTACCTAATAACTTAAGGACGTCAAAGTCTACTCATCTAATCTTGTAATCTTGTACTTACAAGTGAATGTAATAAGTCACCCTTGAACTCATCCCTAACACCCACCCAGTCAGCCAGTTACATGATCCGTCTTCTCGTAAATCACTCCGTCACCTCCTGCAGACTTCCCGCTATACTTAATTACCACTTGAATAGGCGGCAGGTGATCGGTCATGTTACCTGTACACACCGCCCACACGGCCACCCCTCGCCCCTCTAGCTTCCTGTTATACCCAGGTGAGAAGTTGTTGTACCTGGCGTAACACTACACCGATTCGTAGACAAACAGTGAGTGTAAGTCGTACCTGGCTGAAGTAAACGCACTGTGTACTTGGCAGAAAAGTTCACTGCTTAATGCTTTGCGTAACATTCCTCTTGGTCACGCAAGGCTGAGTAGAAATCGAAGGCTCATTCGCGCATTTGGTTCCTTTGTGTTGCTGTCAAATGGTGAGTGTGTTGATACAATGCTGTATGTTTTATCTTGCGTCCTATTACCTTTGCATGTAGTGTATGAGTCTTGGTACCTTGCTACAATGTTCTGGCTGCTTTATTGTGTTTCTTTTACCCTGAAGACCACGAGAACCTTCAATTTACTCATGTATCACACCTGCATCACCTCAAGACAAGGCAAGTAAGAAGAGAAAGGCGGAGAGGTAATAAAAAAGACACTGGTACTCAATCAATCCACACCTGCCGCTTCCGGGCCTTTCTGAACGTGACCAGCTGATGGCCCGCCTGAGTGTAAGCCTCCAGGTGTGACGTATGAGCCAGCCTTGTAGCCACACCCCGGTGATCCGCTCCCCAAGACAACTTAGGGCCTCCTGGAGTGGTCTGTATGGGGGCAGGAAGTCAGGAGGAGGAGGAGGAAGAGGAGGAGGAGGAGGAGGAGGAGGAGGAGGAGGAGGAGGAGGAGGAGGAGGAGGAAGAGGAGGAGGAAGAATAAGAAAAGAGGAAGATGAGGCAGAGAAGACAACATATAGGAGGAAGAGAAGAAAAAAATAGAAGAAAAGAAGAGATAAAAGAAGAGGGATGCTTAGAGAGAGAGAGAGAGAGAGAGAGAGAGAGAGAGAGAGAGAGAGAGAGAGAGAGAGAGAGAGAGAGAGAGAGAGAGAGAGAGAGAGAGAGAGAGAGAGAGAGAGAGAGAGAGAGAGAGAGAGAGAGAGAGAGAGAGAGAGAGAGAGAGAAGAGAGAGAAGAGAGAGAGAGAGAGAGAGAGGAGAGAGAGAGAGAGAGAGAGAGAGAGAGAGAGAGAGAGAGAGAGAGAGAGAGAGAGAGAGAGAGAGAGAGAGGTGGATATGGCCAGGTGAACAATGGGTCAAACAGGTGGATAAGTACCCATTCACTAACATCCTCCCATTACCTACGTCGCACCACTTTGTCAAATTTTCTACACACACCATAAAAAAAAAACTAGTAACCACCTTGCATTGCCCGAAGGAGCCTGACGCAGCGCCACAGCCTCAGGGCACGACTGTTAGGGGCAGCGGGAGGCGACCCAACACAGGTATTAGTTCCGGTGCCCACAGGTAGAGGCTCCCCGCTGGGCGTGCACCTCGGCAGCACACGGAAGGACAATAATTCCCTGGCTATCATAGGAGTTATGTCCCTGCGTCCTGTCCCTTCAGACTTACGATGTGACGGCGATGCAAGGGACGTGAAGCAGATTTTAATGCAACGAGAAATTAAACAACGTGAATTTGACTTATTGATTAATGTTCTCTATAGAGCGAAGGTGATGCTGGTAATACTACACGAGGCCCTTTTGTTATTCATTTTAATCGTCGTTGAGAGGAATGAGTGGAGAGAGAAGGAGTGGGAGAGAAGGAGTGGGAGAGAAGGAGTGGGACAACCAAAGAGGAAACGAGTGCATGGAAGACGAAAGGGAGAGGGAAAAGGGCAAGAGGGCAGGATGCGTAAAATTGGGAAAAAAGTACGAAGGGTCAGAAACAGTGGGAGGGGGTCAGGGGAAGCTAGAGAGAGAGAAGA
>JAPQNM010000017.1:11919260-11961760 GCA_029783475.1 Metacarcinus magister
GATTACTGAACTGCGTGTACGCCTTGAAGCATACCTCGCATTGGAAGGGCTTGACGGAGGAGTGGATGTGGGTGTGCTGCTTGAGACCGGAGCTCGTGGCGAAGGTCTTGCCGCACTCCGGACAGGCGTGGGAACGGGCCCCCGCGTGTTGATTGCGGATGTGCTTCTGCAGGACCATGGCGTCAGTAAACACCCGCGGGCAGTTCTCGCACGGGTATCTCTTGAACTCCCCGTGAAGCGTCTTGTGCTGGATGAGGTTTGGGCGCCAGGCGAAGGCTCTCGGACAGTAGTCGCATCGGTACTGGCCGGCGGCGTACCCGTGCGCCGTGACCAAGTGTTCGTCCAACCTGCGGGAGGGAGGAGGACGGGGAAGGTCTAGGTGAGGGTCGATCCTGCAGGAGGGGAATGGATGGGACGCAAACACGTGTCATTCTGAGCAAAAAAATGTGTATATAAATGATAATACACATATGACAGCAGGTAATGAAGACTGCTTTTAGGGATCAACATCTGAGTCAGAAGGGAAAAAGTGACGTCAAACGAATGTGAAGCATAACAGTTTGACTTTGAAGGTTCTACTCCTGCCCTTGACTACATCCCAGACACTTGTATGAACACACGCGGCTGCAGCAGCGTCAACACTACTTACTCATCATAACTGGTGAAGTTTTTGTCACATTGGAGGCACCGGTATCGGGCTATGTCATCGTCCTCGTCGTCATCGTCCTCATCGTCACCCGTGTTTTCTGAGCGTTCCTCAGGTGACCCCGCACGCATGGGATCCTCGGCATGAACTGAGAGGGAGAAAAAACAAAAATGACGGTGTGGTAAACTTAGGCGATTAAGAGGCTGATGCATAAGAGCAGCAAAAGATGTCAGTGATATTATCTAACACACACACACACACACACACACACACACACACACACACACACACACACACACACACACACACACACACAGACACACACACAGACACACACACACACACACACACACACACACACACACACACACACACACACACACACACACACACACACACACACACATACACACACACACACACACACACACACACACACACACACACACACACACACACACACACTCACCCATGGTCGAAGTGTCCAGATCAATGATTGCCTTCCGCACCAGCATCAGCTCCTCCATCGGTGGCACGTCTCTCAGCGTCTCGTAGAATATCTGATGAAGAGAAAGCCATGAGAGCTACTGACACCCTCCCTGGACGCGACCCTCCCGCAGCCCGCTCAGGTGGGGGTGGCGGTGGGTGTCTATGTTTGGAGAAATAACTGTGTTTGTGTTGTGTTATTGTTGCTCTATTGCTATTTATTTGCTGTGTTGTTTATATTGCTGCTTGTGTTATGCTGACGTGTTGCTGTTGTTTATGTGGTGGTGGTGGTTGTGGTGGTGATGGTGGTGGTGATAGCGATTTTCAAATGCTGATTATTCACATCTAATCAGAAAATATATATGTTCTCAGTAATATGAGTTTCTAGTCTAAACACAGACTGTATCTATTTAAGAAGTTATTTATTTTCCGATGAAAGTTACCTATATTCTTTGCAATAAATAGTAAAGGTAGTGAGATGCGAGGCAACGTAAGATGATGATTGGATCGTGAAAAGTTGAAAGTCATGCATCCTTACTGCACTACACGAACCCTATGTAGGACGTGCTTTTCTATCGAGTAACTCACCTGACCAGCCAGCAGCAGGTGCCTCAGGTTGCCATACACCGGGGCTGAGGCTACGCGGATGTGCCTCAACCAGTTCCCCATCTCCCCTGCGTCAAGCCACCCGCGCAGTCCTGACCTCGCTGACACCACCTAAAGAAGAAAAAGCCCCATGTAAACTCCATCATGTACACACTAAAGTGGATGATTGAAAATTAAATGATATAATTGATGTATATTATTATTACTGTTATTATTATTATTATTATTATTATTATTATTCACCCACCCTCACCATCACCTGTATGCACGAGTATACACAAAGCCACAACGTCACCAACTCCGCAAGTAATAAAGAAAAAAAGAAAACTTCCTAACTTTACTTTACTTTGAAGAGAGTCTTATATCGTAACGTACAATCCAGCATCCCATACACACCCCTCCACCCCTCCACCCCTCCACCAAGCATTGAGAACAGTTACACCCTCCCTACCCCCTTTAAAGCACCTTGATAACACGCGCCTGCACTCCACCACCACCCTCCCCCTCCCCGTCCCCCTCACCAATAGAACTGTCATTTCTCTCTCCATACACTCGTAACTCTGATAATTAGGTCTTGGGTCGTAAAGTGTGATAGGATCAGTAGACACCGCCGCGGAGGTTACGAAGGAACACAATAACTCCTATCATCATCACCTCCTCCTGTCCCTCTCCTTTATCTTTACACCTCCGCCCCTCACCTGCTGCCCACTCATACCTTATCATACCTGTAGTCTCAGATACTCACAGGTGGGTCCGCCGGCTCACCGATTGATCCTACACAGGTGTTTTGATAACTGCCCATATTTACAGGCTTATACACGCGCACACACGCACGCATATACTTGAACACACACACACACACACACACACACACACACACACACACACACACACACACACACACACACACACACACACACACACATACACATATACAGCCATGCTCACTCATACTCTATGAAAGTGATCCACACAATTAAAAGTATACACATGATGCACACACTTATATGTACACACACACACACACACACACACACACACACACACACACACACACACACACACACACACACACACACACACACACACACACACACACACCATAGTGCGCAGTTAGGTGGCGTAAATATGTACATTATTACGGTCACAAATCTTTCCCAAATCCTCTTGACTCCTCATTCCTGTCCTCTACTTCCTCCCTCCCCCCGCCCACACCCCTGCCTGGATTGGGGAAGTCATCCATTAAGCCACTTATTCATTTCTTATTTCTTGCTAGTTTTTCTTCGTCACTTGAACGCTGCTCCTCCCTCGTCATGCGGTTGCAGTCACGTTTTTTCCTCCATTTTTCTGTTTTTCTTTTTTATAATATTGTAATCGTGATGACGTCGCGCACACACACACACACACACACACACACACACACACACACACACACACACACACACACACACACACACACACACACACACACACACCACCATGACCCCAAAAATGATCACGAGTTACATTTATTACATTTGGCGGGTAAATCCAGGTTGTAAATCTGTGCCTTTCTTGACGGGGGAGAATAGGAAGAGGGGGAGACTTCGGGAGATAACAGCAGAAGAACAAAGTTGGGGTGGGGGACTTCAGAAGATAACAGGAGAAGGAGGAGGAGAAGGAGGAGGAGGAGGAGGAGGAGAAGGTTGAGGGGGCAGAGATCCCGTGACGTAATTTTTGTTCATAAGCCTAATAAGAGCGAGGCGTTATGAAGGAGGAGGATGGATTAGCGAGACTTCGTGGAAGGTTTATCTCTCCATTCTGCCCTAGATAAGACTCCTCACGACCACCCAGGGCAAGGCAAGGCACGGGATGAGGTGGTGGTGGTGGTGGTGGTTGAAGAGCCTCACTGCGTCTTAAGTTCTGTTTTCTTTAACGCCTCAAATCTGAGTCATGTTAGGTAAAGAAAAGATATATAAAAGATAGACGGATATGGAAGATTTACTTAACCTCAATGACAAAAAAATTATAAGAAGGAAGGAATGTCACTGATAAATTTGAAAGAAAATGCATTGTGGAATGTCTTTTTTTTTCTATCTTTTTTTTTCATCTGTCACATGTCTCGCTTGAAGTGTAGATCAATATTACCTTTCAATCAGTGGAAGGAAAGATCAGTTATCGTTCAGTGACTTTAATACACCATATCTATCCCTTCCTCCCTCTCATATAACCAACAGATGCCTTCCCTCCACACCACAACCATCCCGGCCCCTTCCTTCCCCTACCCTTAAACGGGGGTAAGAGATAACCGGGTGGGGGAGGGGGGCAGGGAGCGAGACCTTTCCCCTCCCTCGTCTTAATATGTGCCCGGGCATGCGCGAGGCAGGGGCGGAGGCTACCCTCACCCGCCACCTGACCCGCCCACGCTCTTAAGGACACGTTCGGTTCGTCCTCTTACACGAGCAGGTATAAAGAGCCTCGCCGCCCCTCCTTCAGGTAGGCTCCGGTAAGGTGAGGCGCAGGTGTTCCTCTAAACGTTGAAAGATGGTTATTTTTTTCCTTTTTTTCTAGTTCCTATTTCTTTATTTAGTTTTCACTGTATTGTGTGTGTGTGTGTGTGTGTGTGTGTGTGTGTGTGTGTGTGTGTGTGTGTGTGTGTGTGTGTGTGTGTGTGTGTGTGCGTGTGCGTGTGCGTGAATGTCTTTGTCTCATGTGCTCGTTTTTCCCTCACTATCTAGGGCGTCGTCGTGATTTGGTCGTCTCTGGTCCGGAAGGCTGTGAGGAAATACCTGTTTAAGACGCAGTTGTTGAGTCGGTAAACACGAGGTGAGAGAAAGCTTGTTACAGGTATCGGGGAGGTGAGGAGTTACTTTCCTACTGTGTTTCATTTCCTCTTCCTGTTCCTCCATATTTTCGTCATTTTTCCCTTTCCTCTATAGCCCTCTCTTCCCTGCCTTGTATCACGTAGCCACACCTTCCAGCCTGCCGTGTCCTCTCCCTTGTACCCTCTCCCCTTCCTCTCTCACCTTGTTCACACCTGCACTTTACCTGAGTTCCTCCCGCCGTTCACTGTAATTCCCACGGCCATTATTCACTAGATCATTACCGAGCTGCTACTTATTCACTTTTACCGTTAGTTAGCATGAAAAATTCCATCTCCCCTTCATCGCCTATTCTATTTTATGCTGCGGTTGTTATTGGTAGCTTTCAATTATTCTGTATTTTGATGTAGGTGGGCCACGCTCTCCCTCGCTCTCCGTTTCACGCTCTTACTCATTAAGTCATTAGTCGATACTAGCAAAAGCCTTTCCCTTCACCTCCCCTTCCCTTCCTCCCTTTATATCTACCTTACTTCCTCGCTTTCCTGCTTTTATCTCTGCGGCTTTTCTTTACATATCTTTCCTGCTCTCTCTTCCTCCTTCTCGTTATCAGTATGTAATGCCTTTCTCCTTCTTCCTACTCTCTCTTCCTCCTTTGATATCTAAACCCATAGCTCTCTTCCTGTCTTTCTCCTAACCCTCCTTTCCTCCTAAGCACATCTACCTCCCCACCTCTCTTCTCTCTCTTTTCCTCCTTCTCCCTTTCGGTGTGCGTGTATGTATCGCTTCTCATTATAGGACGGAGTGTCAATACCTGTGACTATTATGAAAACACCTGAGGGAGTATCGTGATGAAATGGAGTTGAAAGATTAACCAAGATGGAATACATAGAACAAGGTTGTCTAAATAAGAATTGATTGATTGATTGTGGTTCCTTTTCTTAGTTTATATTTGCGTTGAAATGACAGAGAGTGGAAGTGGAAGTGAACGTGAAAAAGATGTTGAAGTGTGTGTATGCGTGTGTGTGTGTGTTAAAGAGAAAAAGAGAAAAAGAGAGAAAGAGAGAGAGAGAGAGAGAGAGAGAGAGAGAGAGAGAGAGAGAGAGAGAGAGAGAGAGAGAGAGAGAGAGAGAGAGAGAGAGAGAGAGAGAGATAAAAAAATATAAAAAAGTGAACATGTGTTTGTTTGTATTGCATAAGTGTGATTAGGTGCATGTGTTGCTGTTAATTGGCGTCATGTGAGTGTGTATTTTCGTGTGTCAGTTTTGCGTGAATACATTATTTGAGTGCGTGAGTTGAGTGCGTGGGTTGAGTGCATTGGTTGAGGGAGTGTTTGAGGATGCTCTTGTATTATTCTTTGTCAACCTGAAGGAAGGAAGGAGGGAAGGGGGAGGAGAGAGGAGGGAACACATAGGAAGAACAAACAACAACAGGCCTGCTGGCCCTTACGAGGCTGTTTGTGAGACTACACTATCTACTCTAGAGTGAAGGATACAGGATAGTAAGGGTGAAGGCTTCTCTCCCCAGCCATGGCTGGCAGGGAAAGGAAGGCCAACCAAGACCAGACTGTCACTACCACTACTGCTACCACTACTTCCTGGCAAGCGATGTCAGGCCACTAGCGACGTCTTTTGAATCGACATTTCGTAAGTTAGGTACATCAGGATGAACTTACTCAAAGTTTGCTACGTTAACGGATAGTATTTTAGTTGTGGATTTGCTTCTAAATATTTGTCAAGTCTATTTTTGAACGTAGTAATTGTTTTACTGTCGACGACATTGGCGGGCAGGGAGTTCCAAACGTTAACGATCCGATTGAAAAAGAAGTGCTTGGCTTCGTTTGATGTGAATCTTTTACCAGTAATCTTAAAAGAATGACGTCTTCTTGTTATATTTGATCGATCAAAAGTAATGTAATCTTCTGCATTGATATTATCGAATCCTTTGATTATCTTGAACATTTCAATTAAATCCCCTCGCATCCTTCGTTTTTCTAGGCTGAATAAGTTTAGTTCTTTAAGTCTTTCTTCATAAGGTTTATTTTTCAGCCTTGGAATCATTTTTGTTATTCTTCGCTGGACTCTTTCCAGTTTGTCAATGTCCTTTCTGTAATATGGGGACCAAAACTGTACGCAATACTCAAGATGGGGTCGTACTAATGAATTATGCAGTTTTAATATGACTTTTTCTGATTTATTTTCGAAAGTACGCCCAATAAAGCCGACCAATCTGTTAGCAGTTTTAACTACCTCTGAACAATGTTGACTGGGCTTTAAATCGTTTGATATTGTGATTCCCAGATCTTTTTCTTTGTTTACTGTAGAAAGTGATTTACCATTCATTGAGTACTGAACGTGATCATTATTTCTTCCGATGTGTAGTACCTTGCATTTTTCAACGTTAAATTTCATTTGCCATTTATTGGCCCAAGACGTTAGTCGATCTAGATCTGATTGTAAGACTTCTCTGTCAATTGTCGTAGTTACTTTGCTGAGAATTTTCGTATCGTCAGCGAATTTCGATATTTTGCAAGTGATCCCATCATCTATGTCATTAACATATATCAAGAATAAGACAGGACCAAGCACTGAGCCTTGTGGTACGCCACTTTTTACGTTTAACCATTGAGAGGAGACACCGTTTAAGACTACTCTCTGCTTACGTTCAGAGAGCCAGTCCAGAAGCCAATTGTAAATGCTACCAGAGATACCATGAATCATTAGTTTATTAAGGATTACAACACGAGGAGGAGGAGGAGGAGGAGGAGGAGGAGGAGGAGGAGGAGGAGGAGGAGGAGTAGTAGTAGTTTACTGATATCAATGGTTTGTGCTGTTCAGTTTATTATCTAAGAAAATATCCATCAATCCATTTCCTTATCTATTAAACTTCAACACCCATACACGCACACACACACACACACACACACACACATCGAAAGGATCAGGAGCTATTGTCAATCTGGGAAACGCAAATTAATTGTCCTCATCTTGATCGCATCACTGATTCTCCTTTTTTCCCTTCTCCTTCTTCGTCTTCCTCTTCACTTACTCGAACTCAACGCATATTCTCCTCCTTCTTCCATTAATCTCCTTTACCTCTACCTTCTCCTCCTTCTCCCACTCCTGCCAGCTTCGGTTGGAGGAAGGGGGAGGGGTGGGGAGGAACCTTCTACTGTTCTATCCTTCCTTTAATAATAGTAGTAAGTATAGTATAGTTTAGTGAAATAATAAATGAAATCAAATAAGTAGAGACATTTTCTTGTTTGTAATCCTTTGTAAACTTTTGTAATCCTTTTCTTTGTAATCCTTTGTAGTCCTTTGTAAACTTTTGTAATCTTTTGTAAACTTTTGTAATCCTTTTCTTTGTAATCCTTTGTAATCCTTTGTAAACTTTTGTAATCCTTTTCTTTGTAATCCTTTGTAGTCCTTTGTAAACTTTTGTAATCCTTTTCTTTGTAATCCTTTGTAGTCCTTTGTAAACTTTTGTAATCCTTTTCTTTGTAATCCTTTGTAGTCCTTTGTAAACTTTTGTAATCCTTTTCTTTGTAACCCTTTGTAGTCCTTTTCTTTGTAATCCTTTGTAGTCCTTTGTAAACTTTTGTAATCCTTTTCTTTGTAATCCTTTGTAGTCCTTTGTAAACTTTTGTAATCCTTTTCTTTGTAATCCTTTGTAGTCCTTTGTAAACTTTTGTAATCCTTTTCTTTGTAATCCTTTGTAGTCCTTTGTAAACTTTTGTAATCCTTTTCTTTGTAATCCTTTGTAGTCCTTTGTAAACTTTTGTAATCCTTTTCTTTGTAATCCTTTGTAGTCCTTTGTAAACTTTTGTAATCCTTTTCTTTGTAATCCTTTGTAAACTTTTGTAATCCTTTGTAGTCCTTTGTAAACTTTTGTAATCCTTTTCTTTGTAATCCTTTGTAAACTTTTGTAATCCTTTGTAATCCTTTGTAAACATCTTCCTGTTGGTGTTAATGTTTATGTTGCTTGGTGTGGTGTAGTGTTGTATCGTATTGTGTTGTGTCGTGTTGTATTGTGTTGTGTTGTGTCGTGTTGTGTTACGGACCCCTACTCCCCTAAGGGTCCGTGGTGTTGTGTTGTGTGTAGTGTCTGTGTTCCTGTTTATGATTTTCTTGATTTGCTGTGCAGGATTGAAAAGGGTTTTTGCCAATTTAAGGACAACATTCACTCTTTCCCTAAAGGGTATCACGTAATACCACTTTAGGGACAACATTCCTTCCTTCCCTAAAGGGCATCTCCCACTACCACTTTAGGGACAACATTCATTCCTTCCCTAAAAGGCATCTCCCAATACCACTTTAGGGACAACATTCATTCCTTCCCTAAAAGGCATCTCCCAATACCACTTTAGGGACAACATTCATTCCTTCCCTAAAAGGCATCTCCCAATACCACTTTAGGGACAACATTCATTCCTTCCCTAAAAGGCATCTCCCAATACCACTTTAGGGACAACATTCATTCCTTCCCTAAAGGGCATCTCCCAATACCACTTTAGGGACAACATTCATTCCTTCCCTAAAAGGCATCCCCCAATACCACTTTAGGGACAACATTCATTCCTTCCCTAAAGGATATCACGTAATACCACTTTAGGGACAACATTCACTTCTTCCTTAAAAGGCATCCCCTTATCACCTCCTGCACACCATCTTTCTTTTCACCCTGTAAGTGGGCCCTTAGAAGGCTGTCAGTGGTCCACCAACCCGTCCTCCACCGCCTCTCCCTCGGCGAGCACGTGTTGGTGGACCTCACGGGCACCAGGTCTCAGGACCTGTTACCCGACTTCCTCCTTCGGGATCTCACCTAATCAGAATAAAAGAAAGAATATCTGAAAATCATAAACAATTATTATTATGAGGATGCTTATCATTTTGCTTTTATCTTGAACTAGGATGATGGATAAGAAAACCTTCACTGTTTTGGCTGCCAGGCGTATTTCCCTTTAATACGTCAAGTCAACCAAAGAAAGGAAGATGAAGTGGACTGGATAATGCAAAGGAGGATGTTTGTATGTGTCTAGAGGGAGGGATGGTAAGTGGAGGAGGAGGAGGAGGAGGAGGAGGAAGAGGAAGAGGAAGAGGAAGAGGAAGAGGAGGAGAAGGACGACGAGGAGGAGGAGATGCAAAAGGGAACTTGAGGAAGGAAAGACAGAAAAAGGAAAAAAGTTTTTTTGGGGGAAAAAGGAATCAAAAACTAAAAAGAGGATTGTGTGTGCGTGTGCGTGTGCGTGTGCGTGTGTGTGAGAGAGAGAGAGAGAGAGAGAGAGAGAGAGAGAGAGAGAGAGAGAGAGAGAGAGAGAGAGAGAGAGAGAGAGAGAGAGAGAGAGAGAGAGGGAGGAGGGAGGAGGGAAGGCAAGGAAGGGATATAGATGGAGAGGAACAAAGGCGAAGCTTATGGTAAGAAAAAAAACAATCTCCAGACAAGTAAAAAATATTAAATCAAAACGTCAACTTGGATGATGACGGAGGAGGAGGAGGAGGAGGAGGAGGAGGAGGAGGAGGAGGAGGAGAAGGAGGAGGAGGAAAAAGAAGAACAACAAGAACAAGAAGAGCACGAAGAACAAGAGGAACAAGAACAAGAACAATAACAAGAAGAGGAACAACTATCATGACCTTATTATATTTTCTAGTGCACATCTGTCATTTAAAACATTTAAAGAACTGGAATTTCTTATCAAGTTATACAGAAATAAGTATATCAATATAGATACATAAATATTCAACAATATAAATACATTGAAATAGAAACCATACCAATCTCTTCCTCTTCTTCCTCCTCCTCTACAGCCATGAGGGTTACCGCCGTGGTATCAGGAACAACAAGCAGTACTAACAAGGGAAGGAAGGGTGAGGGGGAGAAGGGGGAAGGCGAGCCGCTGACTGCCTGCTTCTCCTCAATTGGTATGTTGTGATTCAGAAGCTGATGCATGAGCTGCTTGTTATGGCCTCGCCGGAGCCTCTGTCGCTGCTCCTGACGGACAACTCTGGTCGTTAGTGGATTGTGTTTAGGGTAACAGTAACCTTGGGTGACGCTTACAAGACAAGACAAGACCCGAGTGTGTCCCTTTGTTGTGGGTTCAGTCTGTCAACATCTGTGGCAATGTGGACTTAACCTTTAGTGTCCCAACGTTGCTATGCTTGTTGTGCGCTGCTCCACCTCTCTCCACTTTGTTTCTTTTATCTTAATTTTTTTTATTTTCGTGAGTTAAGTGTCCTGGCGTGCATGGTTCAGTGTTCTATATTTTCTGTGTTCATTGTTCTATTCTGCACTTCATTTTTCTCGTCTTTTCTTTATCTTGTTAATGTGCGTGTATTGCTGCCATTAAACTCTTTGTCTTCATTTCTTCCACTTTTTTTTTTTTACTCACTTTTTACATTCCTTTATTGTCCTACATTTCTATTCTTGCTCCTTTTTCTCCTCTTTCTGCTGTTATTTTATTTCTTTTGCGTCTCTTTTACGTCTACTCATCGTCCTAGATTGATATGATTCCGTGCTATGGGTGTGCTTTCCCTACTTTTCTGCTCATTACCCCCTTTTTTTATATCCCTGCTTTGCGTCACCTTCACCATCTGTTGCTGTTCATATTTCCGCACGTCAGAGGGCACGGCATCGTCCCCTTCCCTTCGCCAGGCCCCTCTCCATCGCCCCGCGCCAGCCGCCCCCCTTCTGAAGAGCTTACTCCAGTTTACCACTAATCTGCGCAGCGGGACCCATGGATTACGTCGAGAATAATTTGGAGACTTTATTTCCCTCACCCGTGCCTGGTATTGGCCGCGTCGCATCTCATCGTGGCGGGGCGGGTGATGGGTCCCGGTGTGTCCCCAGCCCTTCCCTTGTGGCTTCTTGGCGCCGCTCACCACATCATATTAACGCTTTACCTGTCTCTCTCCCACCTTTCATGCCTCGCACTGGCGTGATCTAAGGTGCGGGAAGTGGTAGGGCAATAGACGACCTGTGGATTGATTGATTCCAGCTTAATTACCGGGAATGTATCGGGAAGTTATCGGGAATCTCAGTGAGTCGGCCATGGATTCGGAGCCGCCGTGTTACCCTCCCGTCGGGTAATCCCTCACGGCTCCTCGCCTCCACACAGACACCGCCGCCGCCTCCCCGCATCTCTTTCACACAACCTTTTCACCGAGTCCCTTCGCCTCACTAACGCCTTTCACACCGGAGTCCCGCGCGAATCATTCCCTCATCCTTTTCCCGCCTCCAAAAACCGCGGGCTGGATTCGCGCCAGGTGTGTAGGGTGACACTGAACAAACATGGCGGACAAAGGCGTGGGGTGACACCAGTGATGGCTGTCTCTATATATTCCCTCTGGCGGATGTCCCAACGCAGATGTTACCACTGACGACTTTATTTTTACTTCCCTCGTCGCGTTGTCGGAGCTCCAGAACGACCCATGGCCCTAGAGGCTTCGTGGAGGTTGAATGAAAGGCTCACCGCCTCCCTCACACGGACGAGAGCCAAAGAAAGCACCAGCAAATAGAGCGATTACCCTCGTAAGTCCATCCAATTCACGGCCTCACCTCGAGACGTCTATTTTTCTTCTTTGCAGCCGGCGTCCAGGTACACGGAGGAGGAAAAGGTCCGGACAATCATTACGGGGAATTCTCAAATCTTCTTACCATCGTCACCTTTTCAAAGACAAAATGAAAAACGATTGAGAAGCCCCACGTCTCCCCACACAGCTGACCGTCGCGCCCACAGTAAATCGTCTTATTGAGGAAGGTGGGTCTCCCTGGTCTGCGGTTACTCTCATTCCGGTAACTCGGTGCTTTTCCTGACTGACCAAAGGACGAAGGGAATCCGGCACCATGAAGGCAATTTCTTGGTAATAAATCAGTGAAAATAACATGCTGTGTTTGGACGATGAGGTAAAGAAGGTAATAATTGTTCCATTTAAAATGTCTCGAAAGTGAAAGTTCTTCACGTCAACCAGAGGGCGAGGAGGACGTCACCGTTTGGTGAGGGGGAATAGAGAGGTGCCGAGAGGGAGGAGGGAAGAGGGAGGAAGGAGGGGCGAGGGGCGAGGGGAGGAGCCCCCAGATAGCGGTGGCCACCAAAGACGCCAATGGAGACGTCAGGCAATAGACAACCCTCGTCCTCCCGCTTCCAGCCTCGTCAGGGTGTTGGTGTTGCAGGAGGGCGTCGTCACCCCAGCAAGACACCTTGTTCCCGGTCACTTGATGGCAGTATCAGTGTGGCTTTGGAACAGTTAATTTACCTGGGCATTCCAGGGATTACGGAGCCACAGCGTTTTCTGTGCCCGGCCGCGATCCTCCTTTGAGAGGCGTCGGCGCGGAAGATCCCATTCACCGGAATCCGCCGAGGCCCAGCGCACCGGTTATTACGACTCACTCCATATTTTTATCCTCTCCGACATTTTGTGTTGCCGAACGATTCCCCGCGTGATGGCAGTTGCCTGATGCAGGAAAGGCGGCCATGTCCCTTGCAAGTTGTCCCCCGCAGCCTCTTCCTTCGCCATTAGTGGGGTTTATATAGTAAAGTTTGCCTGACGACACCCACCGAGCGCCTCCAGGACTGTCCGCGTCACTGATGTGTCTATTTGGATCCCCTGAGCTCCTTTCTGTGTGTGGCAGACCCGGGACACGACCAGCGGGACCCTTGGATTTAAGAAAGCTTCGTGACCCGAATGAGTGAGACGCAGCAGGAAATACTTGTGTGACACACAGGTTTGTGTTGCTGGACTGTCCGTGCGTTGTGCGCTGCCCTCAAGTCAGTTGATGCTACACGCACTCAGCCTAACACGCCCACCAACACCCATCCCGTGACGTGAGCGTTAATTATGTGATGCCTTTCCATTTTGATGTGATGATATCTCCGAGGCATGTCACTCTAACCCTTCACTCTCACTAAACTCAGTCTAGCTACCCGCCCTAACGTCTATCAATACCCATCCAACACAATCCCTTTCACTGCCAACCTCACCCATAACCAACAACACCCAAAACTATGATCACCACCATCCCCACCACCACCACAACCACCACCATCATCACCACCACCACAGCTTCCCTCCAGCGCGAGTCCTCACAATACTGACCCATCATTCACCCTCCCTACCACAACCCCGCAACATCGTCACTCCCCACTACCACACCCACCCCTCAACCATCCCCCGAAGGACCCCCATCACCGCATCTCTTTATCCTGTGGCTTCGTCGGTGGGGGGAAAGAAGATACGTGGAGGAGGTAACATGCGTGTGGAAGGGGTGTAGAATCGAGGTCCGGGCGGGTGAATGGAGTTGGATTCACACACTGGTATTTCATTGGCCAAGAATGCTACCGAATGCCGCTTTAGCCAGGGCGAGGGAAGCGCTCTCGTATCTGTTCCTCGCGAGTGTAGCCAATCAATGGTCTCTATTCTGGGCGGTGAGCGATGACTGCCCTGCGCGTTAATGGGATTCATAGTACGACTCTCTCTCTCTCTCTCTCTCTCTCTCTCTCTCTCTCTCTCTCTCTCTCTCTCTCTCTCTCTCTCTCTCTCTCTCTCTCTCTCTCTCTCTCTCTCTCTCTCTCGAGCCCTCCTTTGTCTCCAGATAAACACCGGTTATCTGAAGGACAAATACAACCAAGATGGCAGCCGCAGCGAGCATAACCAAATAACTGTAGAATGTTGACGCAAACATGGCGACACTCAAGGGGAAGGAATTATCGGATAACACACACACACACACACACACACACACACACACACACACACACACACACACACACACACACACACACACACACACACACACACACACACACACACACACACACACACACACACACACTTATACCTGAATGACTGTGACGAAAGAACACAAATCATTCACTCAAAACTACGTCCATGAACGCTGTCTGGATAAAAAGAAAAAAAATAATTCAGACTGAAAAGACAAGAAGACTGTGTAATTGGCTGACGATGTATAAAGGAGTTGATGTTTAAAGCTGGAAAAGTGTACTACAGAGGCTGGAAGGGTAGTGAGGGGAAGGGAAGAGGGAGAGCTTCCAGAGGGTGTGTAGATATAAGGCAGCAAGGTGAAGAGGCTGGTCTGCCCTCTAATGACTGAACCGGTGTTTCGAGAGCACTCAACCCTCAAGTCAGATTCCCACACTTGATAGGCACTTGAGGGGAGGAAGAGGAATGGAGAGAACCAGTAAGTAAAAGAGGGAAAAGAAATGGAAGAGAATCAGGGAGGGAGGAAAGGTAGAGGGAGGGGAAGGGAACCGGTATAGAGGGAGGGAAATGGGAGGATTGCCACGAATGAAAGTAGAAATAAGGAGAGGAAAGATGACAGTGATGAACAGGAAGAGAAGAAAATGCAAAGGAAAAATTGATTCCAAAAATTATGAACAGTTGATGGATTTGTAAAGGAAGGGAAGAATGTAAATAAAACTAAGAGAAAGTAAAAGAAAGGTAAAGTGAAAGGTTTGGAAGAAAGGAACAATGAAACACACACACACACACACACACACACACACACACACACACACACACACACACACACACACACACACACACACACACACACACACACACACACACACACACACACACACTATACAGAATGAGGAAGAGAAACAGGAGATGGATAACGAGAGGAAAGGATAAATAATAATAAAGATAAAGAGATAAGAGAGAATGAGGCTTAGTACACTTTCCTCTCACGTTCCACACCACCTCACCAGCATCAACAAACGCCACTAATGCATATTTAATTTTAATTAGAGAGTGGCGAGCGAGTCAACCAACCATCAACTTTATACTGATGGAAAGCTAGATACCTTTCTCCCTTCCCCTTCCCCTCACCTCTCTTCCCCCTCTCCCCTATCCTCACTTCCCTCCCCTCTTTACTACCCTCACCTCCCCTCTTCCCTCACATATCTGACTGGCGTTCAAAGTCCTCTCAGCCCTGCCAGCCCGTTGCGGCGTGGGGCGGGAGGACGGAGCTCAGATCAGGCCATTAAAGTATGCCAGGTTGACTGGAGCAGAATAAAAGCATATAATTATCGAGAGTCTGTAAGCTAACGTGATGGAGAGAGAGAGAGAGAGAGAGAGAGAGAGAGAGAGAGAGAGAGAGAGAGAGAGAGAGAGAGAGAGAGAGAGAGAGAGAGAGAGAGAGAGAGGTAGGGGGGAGGGGAGTAGAGGGAAGGCATGTAAAGGCAGGTTTTAAGTGGGTAAAACGAATGAATTGATACGAAAAAGGTACTAGATAAACGGGAAAAATGGGGTCTTAACGTATCAAATTATGGCCGCAAGTCATTATGTAATCAGTTTGCTTCATTATAATTGCAAGAGTGAGGCTGGAGCATGAAGAAGAAGAAGAAGAAGAAGAAGAGAGAGAGAGAGAGAGAGAGAGAGAGAGAGAGAGAGAGAGAGAGAGAGAGAGAGAGAGAGAGAGAGAGTAAATTTTCTCTTCTATGAAACCATCGACAACCAGTTTTAAACACCACTCCTCCTCCTCCTCCTCCTCCTCCTCCTCCTCCTCCTCCTCCTCCTCCTGCTGCTGCTGCTTCGCTTCCTTACCCTTAATGACACGCAGCATATGGTGATTCCGAGCCGAGATAGTGCTATAGGAAGGGCAGTATAGGATAATGGGCATGGCGAAGGGGAGGAGGAGGAAGAGAGAGAGAGAGAGGGGGAGGGAGAGGGAGGTGACGATGCCCACGACGACAAAACGACGATCATGGCTGACAGTTATTTATGTGTGTGCATTGTTAGACTCGCCAGCTGACATCTATATCTAGCAAACCTCTCTCTCTCTCTCTCTCTCTCCTCTCTCCTCTCTCTCCTCTCTCTCTCTCTCTCCTCTCTCTCTCTCTCTCTCTCTCTCTCTCTCTCTCTCTCTCTCTCTCTCTCTCTCTCTCTCTCTCTCTCTCTCTCTCTCTCTCTCTCTCTCTCTCTCTCTCGCTCGTATGTTACTCCCTTGTTCTGGTATCATCCATGTGTGTGTGTGTGTGTGTGTGTGTGTGTGTGTGTGTGTGTGTGTGTGTGTGTGTGTGTGTGTGTGTGTGTGTGTATGTAACCCTCACGTGTACATCCATGACCACATCTCTCCCTCAACCACATCCCCGTCCGACTCTCCAACTCACAGCGGGGGGGAGAAGGGAGGGAGGGAGGGAAAACAAGGGGAAGGAAAGGAAGGGGGGGGGGAGGAAGAGGGAGGGAGAGTAGAGGAGTACAGGGAGAGAAGCGATGGGGAGATAAAATGGGAAAATAAAGAATAGGGAAGAGTTGGAAGAACGAGGAAGAAGGGAGAAGGAGGAAAAAAAGAATAATAGAAGTGGAGGAAAAAGTGAGAGAAGGAGAGGAAGCAGGATAGGAGAAAAAAAAAATGGGGGTTTTGGAGGGTAGGGGAAAACGAGGGAAGGAGGGAAAGAGAGGGGGGTGAGGGAGGGAATGAGGGAGAGTAGAGGGGTTAGGGGGGGGAGGGGGCAAGCAGCTGGTTGTTCAGTAATGCTTGTGGATTATCTCACTCCTACATCGACTCTGTCAAATAAGCTTGATAGATGACCTCACTGCCCCTCACTCTCTCTCTCTCTCTCTCTCTCTCTCTCTCTCTCTCTCTCTCTCTCTCTCTCTCTCTCTCTCTCTCTCTCTCTCTCTCTCTATCTCTATCTATCTATCTATCTATCTATCTATCTCTATCTCTATCTATATCTATCTATCTATCTATTTATTTATCTCTATCTATTTCCTTCTCTTTCTCTATTTATGTCAAAAGTTTCCTCCTCCTCCTTATCATGATCATAATCTTCAATATCATCATCATCATCATCATCATCATCATCATCTTTCTTGGAAACTTTGGCAAGGGAAAAAATCATAAGCCATTTAACTTTTACCTCCTTGAGTTAAATAATTATTCATCATTAACTATAGATCAATGTCTGCTATGCCTTAAATAGCTTCCTCCTTTTCCTCCTCCTTTTCCTCCTCCTCCTCCTCCTCCTCCTCCTCCTCCTCCTCCCCGGTAACCTCTCGTTTTGTTAATACCGTGTTTTAGTTACACTCAAAGTTATGTGATGTGCTTACTCCCAGCCTTCCCATCCTGGCTTTCTGTTTAAAAGATTTTCCCCTTCATTACCTGCAGTTATTAGAATTATTTTGGATCATTACCTCGCCGCCCTCCCTACTTCCTCCTCCTCCTTTTTTTTTTATTCCTTCTTCTTCTTCTTCTTCGTCTTCTTCTTCTATTCCTGTTACGTACATATTTATCTTCTCTGATTATGATTAGACAGTTTTCGTAGTTTTGCATTTGGTTTCCTGAAGATGATACGTAAGAGAGGAAGGAGAAAGCAAGAAATTAAAAAAAGAAAAAAAAAGAGAGAGGCAGGAAGAGAGAGGAGGCAGAAAGAAGATAGAAAAAAACTTAGATATATGGAAAGAGAACAGAGGAATAAGGTGGAATGGAAAAAAAATATTCAATAAATCACGATAATTTATGAAAAAATAAAATGGAGACCAAAGATAGAGAGGAGATTGGAGAGGGAGAGAAGAGAGAAGAGAGAAGGGGAAGGGAGGAGAGGGAGAAAAAACAGGGGGAGGGACATATGGAGATTATCCGCTCATGTCCCTTACTTATGGTCCGCTGGGTGGGGGGAGGTAAAGGGGGAGAGGAGGGAAAAGGGGAGGAGAGGGGGAGAGAAGGGGGAGGGACTGTAGAATCTTTCTCTCCAGACGGTGATGACTTGCAGTACACACATATAAACATACATACATACATACAGAGAGAGAGAGAGAGAGAGAGAGAGAGAGAGAGAGAGAGAGAGAGAGAGAGAGAGAGAGAGAGAGAGAGAGAGAGAGAGAGAGAGAGAGAGAGAGAGAGAGAGAGAGAGAGAAGAGAGAGAGAGAGAATGAGCAGTATCATAACGTTTAGCACAAACCTCAACACCCACTGACGCTTAATTTAATGGATGTCACTTCTTATTAGTTCCTGCCGCTAGGGATTGTGGAGGAGGAGGAGGAGGAGGAGGAGGAGGAGGAGGAGGAGGAGGAGGAGGAGGAGGAGGAAGAAGAGGAGGAGGAGAAGGAGGAGTTGTAAAATGAGAGACAGTTGAAGGAAGAGAGAGAGGACTGGATGTGTTGGATAGATGTGTGTGTGTGTGTGTGTGTGTGTGTGTGTGTGTGTGTGTGTGTGTGTGTGTGTGTGTGTGTGTGCGTGTGTGTGTGTGTGTGTGTGTGTGTGTGTGTGTGTGTGTGTGTGTTTGCACGTTAAATATGTATGCTCATCATTTTTTTTACGTTCAAGCACAGAGGAGAAACGGATAAAGAAGATGAAGAGAGAGAGAGAGAGAGAGAGAGAGAGAGAGAGAGAGAGAGAGAGAGAGAGAGAGAGAGAGAGAGAGAGAGAGAGAGAGAGAGAGAGAGAGAGAGAGAGAACAAGGGGAGGGAATGGAGAGAAAGGGGAATAAAGGAAGGAGAGGAGAGGAAGGGGAGGTGGATGCAGCAGCTGTGTGTGAGTTTTGATAATCCAGAGAATCACCAACACAATAATAATAAAGGGTATCTGTGACGCCTTTCATTAGCTGCCATTCAACGCATTCTGGGGCCAACGCACTCTTATCTCAAGGTATCAGGGCATCCACATCACCTCCCTCCCTCCCTCCCTTCCCCTGGCCCTCCCTTCCTATTTTCCCTTCTTTTCCTTCCTCCGTGTTTACTCTTATCCCTTTCCTTATTAACGTTCTATTTTCCCTTCCTTCCCTCCTGCTGTTCCTCTTTCACTCTACTCTCCCTTCCTCCTGCTGTATCTACTCCTGTTTCTCTTCTCTATCTCCTTACCTCCTCTACCTTCTACCTATCTTGGTCTCCCATATCCCTTCCCCTTTCTGCTCTGTCCCTAGCCTGTCTTCCCCTCGGCTCCCCTGGGGAAGATGAGGCAAAACAGACGCCCTCGATCTGTCTCATTTGATATCTAATCCTTGTGAGGGAGATTTATGTTTAATGAGGGGACTCTTCCTTCATGTTCCCCTTGACTTATGATACACAGATGACCGTATCTTCTTCCCTTTCCCCTTATTCTCTTTCTTATCGTTTCCTTGCTTCCCATTCCCTTCCCGATTATTTCTTCTCTTTCTCTTCGTTTCTTCTTTTCTTAGTAATTATGAGTATTTTTCAATTATTCGCTATTCTTTTCCCTCATGCCTTATTTTCTTTTTTTTCCCTTCTTCATTTCTCTCGTCACCCTCTCTTTCCTCCTATCCATTTTTATTTCCATGGGTATCTTCTTTGTTACTTTGTTTATTTCTCCTCTCTTTTTTTTTCTCTCTCTCCCCCTCATTCCTCCTCTCTCCACACGAGGGTATGAGTCTCGCCCAGTATTTGTTCCTGATTCAAGGCGGATGGGCGGTCTTCCTCTGTGCTGGTCTTATCTTAACACCTCTCGCCCCTCCTTCCTCCCACCACCTCCCTTCATCACTCACCTCCTCCGTTCCTCCATTCTGTAACTACTCAAATTTTCCTCCCTCCTCCGTTTATGTCCTATATTTCTTATTTATTCATACTTCCTTCTTCCTTCCTTTCTTCTCCACTCCTCGTTAATGTCAACTTCTTCCCTTTCCTCTCTCTTCCACTCTTCCATCCTCTTAATCTGTCCACATCTTTATCTCTTCATCAGCACCACGTTTAGTCAGACTCGCTGCAGTATTACCAATTAATCTGTCCACCCAGGAGAAGGTAATTTGCTTGCAGAAGATCTCCCTCCCCATGGATAGCGTCACGTTGCCTTGGTGTCTTTAGGTCTTTAGGAACAGCGTATCAGTATAGATCACCGACTCGTTATGGGCAGATTTACAATTTTTTCCTTCTCCAGCTTAGTATATTGGTATAGTATTTCATGTGATTTTTCTGCTTCTTGTGATCTTGTAGGCGTGTCTAGTGATGTGCAGACGAGGTGATATGGAACGATTGATTTGTTTGGCTCTTTTAGTTTTGTTAAAGACCTTGAGTATTTATAAGTATAATTGTTAGTATTTGTAGGACATGAAGATCCCATGAGCTCTAGTAACGCTCGGCTTATGATCTGCAGAATATTATTAAGTTATCATTGCAAATAGTAAATATATAAATGTAAAGACACATAAGGAAATACAAAGATGAATGCGTACAGAAAAGACTGAGGTGCTTCACATGAATTTAGTGATAAGGTAGATGACAAAAACAGAACACCAATTAATAAGATCAATAAGTTCAATGCATGTGTTTTGAAAGCTAAGTATTTACAAGACTGTGAAATCCTTTAGGTTGAGGTAAAATGTAAATAGATATGTGAAGAATAAATATATAAAAATAATCAATGAATAAGTAAATAGATGGAGAAGAAGTAAATAAGAAATAGATCAAATAAACTTGCGGTAAAGCGGCGTGCCTGTTGGAAACTTTGGGGATTATCCTTGTAAATGTGTTTGCATCTTTTTCCACAAGCAAGATATTAGCGGCGCCCTATATATGCTGAGCGTGTGAAGCTTGTTGCTCTCCACCACCACCACCACCACCACCACCACCACCACCACCACCACCACCACCACCACCACCACCACCATCTTACATAAGCTCCAAGTTCTATGCCACCTCCATCATCACCATTTCCACAATCATCACCATCAGCTACACCATCCCTACTCACCCATAACATAACAAGCCCTTCTGTCCCCACCGCCACCACAGTCACCACCACCATCATCACCACTGCCTTCACCGTACCTGAGCCTCTCATGGGCCTAAACCAGCCTATTGACAGCCAACTGCCCACCATTTACACTGTTTGTGAGCCGTGGACGCCAGTAAACGATGGTCGCCCTTTGTTACCTGCTGCTGACGCCTCCACCTCACCCTCACCTCCTGTCCTCCCTTCTCTTCCTCCTCCTAGTCCAGAAACTCCCTCACAAATAACTTCTTCCTCCTACAGATACTTCCTCTCTTCACAGTTATTCCTCTCCACTTGTCTCCTCCTCCTCCTCCTCCTCCTCCTACATACAGCTCTCCTCCTTATCTCCTATCAATACCCCGCCACAAGTAGCCCAATCGTATCCAATCGTCTCTAGTATTACTTCGATGCATTGTCTCTTTCCATTCCATTTCCAAATACTCATTTTCTTTTCCGACTTTTTTCTATTCAATCTGAGCGAAAATTATTGGAAGTCAGCACCTGACTTGCTAGTTCATTCTTAACGCGCGTCCCAGTGAGGAGCCTCGTGATGTAAGTTTTGCAGGTGTGAGGCAGAATGTATCTAGTGGATGTAACTCCCCTTCACCAGCGGATAACTTGTGAAGATTATAAAAAAAAAAAACACGAGAAAACTTATCAGTTTTCTTATCTATCTTTTTTTTTTTGTATGAATGGTAAACGAAATTATTTGCGGGCACGTACATAAGATTTAAAAATGTACGCGAGCACACACACACACACACACACACACACACACACACACACACACACACACACACACACACACACACACACACACACACATACACACACATACACACACACACACACACACACACACACACACACACACACACACACACACACATATATATATATATATATATATATATATATATATATATATATATATATATATATATATATATATATATATATATATATATATATATATATATATATATATATATATATATATATATATATATAATATATATAATATATAATTACGAATATGAGAAATCCCTGATTTTTTGTACCAGAGACTTTACAAGTGAAGGTCGATTATCTGACTGAACAAGCTTCCGACCTTTAGCTCGTCCTATACCCTTCAACAAAAAATGGGAGAGGGACGTGCAGAAAGCGACGACGAAGGGAGGAATTTCTATGTGGCGGCGGCAACATATGTAAATATTGTGACTATTTTTATGGTGACGTCAATAACTTATTTGTGCATATCATTCACGGCGGTTAGTTTAACGTGACAGTAGTGATAAAAATGGCGGAGGATGGGGTAGAAAAATACGAGGAGACGAATGGAGGGGGAGGAGGAGGAGAGGAGTGCAGCACGTGTCAGCTTTCATGCTATATAGTATTTAATACCTAGAATGACTTGCACACCCAAAGGCCATCAGTCAAGTGTGAGCTTTCCGCCGTACAGGGAGTAAAAAAAGAAAAAACAGAAACTCTGATAAAAGAGACGAACTAGAAACTCAACTAAGCTAAGAAAAAAAAACATAAGCACACAAAAAAAAGAGGAAACCAAGAAAACCTGGAACCAATACAAACCGAAGCCTGTGTGCAGACTTCCGCCCGGCGCCCCAAACCTTGTGTGTGCGTGTGAGAGTGTGAGTGTGTGCACCCAGGAGCCACCACAGCTGAACCACGCCGCCAAGCCTCCTGCAGCGACCCTCCCGCCTCCCCCTCGCCACTGCCTCTTCCCGGCCCACAACCCGCCAGTAAATCTTCCTTTCACCACCTCCCGGCCGCACCAGAATACACAAAACCCATCGGAAACAACAACTGAAATAGCCGTCTCTTTTTCGCTTCCTTTTCTGCGCTCCGAGAAACCGGTTATAAGATTCGTCTGAAGCTGGAGGAATCGATATATATATTTCCTCCCACCTAAAGGGTTTTCTGTGTGTGTCACGCAATCTCTAAGGTGTTTTAGGAGGTGTGAAACGCAACTCAGGTCCGGGATGCTTTTGAAGGAAAGGAAAAGAAAGAAAAAAGGAAGAGGGAGGGTAATGGGTGAGTGATAGCCAGAGAGAGAGAGAGAGAGAGAGAGAGAGAGAGAGAGAGAGAGAGAGAGAGAGAGAGAGAGACATCACCGTCGACACAAGGGAAGTGAGGAGGGATGGGAGGCGCCGTCACAGAGTCGAGGTACCAGTGTGACCGCGACAACAATGGAGGCCAGTAGGTCCTCACGAGGGTCCCACAGTGGTCCCGCAGTGGTCCTGATGAGGCGCGACAATAGGACAGTGCTGAGAATCTATATACGCTGCCTGCCGCTCACGAGGATGTGCCCCCTGTGCCTTCCTCACCCCTCCAGGTACTGCTACTACACCCCCCTCACCCCCCCATCACCCAGGTAAACCCCACCCGCTCACCTGAACACCTAAAAGCCACACCCTATCCACTTGAACACCTCAGAATACACCCAGGTAACACCCCGCTCACCTGAACTACACACGTACACCCTCTTTCACTTCAATTACCTAGATACACCCTACTCACTCACCCTAACACCTCAACAGTTGCCTATACCTATACCTTACTTTCTTTATATACCTGTATACCCACCACGTGACACACACAACATGGCCGTAAACAATCAACAAATGAGCATCACGGTGCAAGGGCCCGTCGTAAGGGTTTCAGAATCACCAAAACGATGTAACCTGTGGCGTCACCTTTACATAGTTATTCTCACCTGTCCTTTCCGTGAGTCGTGAGATGTCTGTCACCCCCTCCCCCTCCCCCACTACCCTCCCCTCCTCCCCCCCACTACCGTTCTGCTCACAGCACAAAGCACCCACCTATAAAAGCAAATGCCAGACCTCATCTTCCGTCTCCAAGCGAGTGATAAAGACATCTCCAGCTACTCCATTCAGACGTGCAGACCTGATTGGCTGGCGTCTTGACGAGCCAACAGGTAGGTGACGTGTGACACCCGAATCTGATACTGTCCTTTGAGAGGCGTATTGGACCGGTTCTATCGGGGGAGGGTGACAGAGGCGCCGTGAAGGGATTATAGCGGCCAGGACAATACTGAAGACCAAGCTCGCTCATCAACAGGCGAAGCAAACCTCTTCCTCCTCACCTTTCTCTGCTTCCTTTACCTTTTTCTTCCCTCTCACCCTCCTCCTCCTCCGCCTTCCTTGTGTTCCCATAAACTTTCCTCTATAACTCCGTCCTTTCCCTGCTTCTCACCTTTCTCATCTTCCGTACATTTCACACCTTCCTTCTGTCCCTTCCCTGTTTTTCCTCCGTGCTCTCCTCCTCGTGCCTCCTCCCTCTCTCCTCCCCTCCTGTCCAAGTTGCCTTCATCTGGTAGTTGTCTCCATTGACTTACTCTCCTTTCTCAGTACATACCTCCATCCCTCTACAGTTCTCTTCTTTCCTACCCCTTTCCTCCCTCCCTCTCCTTCCCTCCCTCCCTCCCTCCACCTCTCCGATGCTACTCCCTCAGGACTCATTAAGTACACAAGTAGTCTGTGTTCTCTCTAGGGGGACGAACGTACACACACACACACACACACACACACACACACACACACACACACACACACACACACACACACAAGCACAGACACACAGCGGCGCCTTTTGATAAGATGATAAATACAATCTTCTTTGAGTCAGCGAACTGATGCTTTTATCCTCAGTGACAGTCACCCAGTAATCCTGTTTTCCTCCTCTGTTGTCCCTCCCTTCCTCCTCCTCCTCCTCCTCTCTTTCTCTCCTTCATCCTCCTCCCCCTCTACTCACTTCTTGACTGCGTTCCTTCTTTCCCCCTCCTCCCTCCCTCCCTCCTACCTTCTTTGACTGCCGCTTTTCTTACCTCTAACCCTCCCTCCCTTCTGTCATTCTCTCCTTGTCTCCGTGACTGTGGAGAAAGGATAAATCTATCAGTCAAGGTTTTATAATTATCCTCATTGAGAGATCCTACGATTAGGCGAGTTGAAGTACACAAAAAAAATAGTGTGTATGCTCGTAAATTATTATTATTATTATTATTATTATCATTAGTAGTAGTAGTAGTAGTAGTAAAGCAATATGAGTTATGCGTATTATTATTATCATTATCATCATCATCATTATCATTATTATTACTTTTTATCATCATTATCATCATTCATTCCTCCTTGTCGTTGAGTAAAGCATCTCTCGGCAGCTTCGTTCAGGAGGCGAAACGAGAGATCATTATCCGAGGCCACGAGGGAGGAGGTGAAGGCCTGCATTATGTACCTTTTGTAGGCATCTTCTAATTCATTATATCCTCCGAGACGTTAATCAGGAGGAGGAGGAGGAGTAGAGGAGGAGGAGGAGGAGTAGAGGAGGAGGAGGAGGAGGAGGAGGAGGAGTAGTGTTTAGGAAGAGAGGGTGAATACATGGCCGCACTGATAAGATATTCAAAGGTCGCATCATTATGAGCTGGATCTTTAGGAACGAAATGAGGGAGATGAAGTCGGCACCTTGATAAACCACTGCTAACGAGGTTGTATTTACTCTCCTCCTCCCCCTTCTTCCTCCTCCTCCTCCTCCTCCTCCTCCTCCTCCTTGTCTGAAGATGAACAGCTGTTGAAGTGGATCGTTGGTTAAAAGATACTGGAGTGAAGGCAACCCACCCTCCCTCCTCTCCAAGCTTTCGTTCATTTAAAGGTGGGATTCCCTCGTCAGGAGCCGTCGAGGAGGACCTTCTGAACGGACGCTCTCGGATGGATTTCAAGAGCGGGAACGTCGTTTAGTCATTATTATCTCTCTTAATCACTGCGAGTCTATTTTGAGGGAAGCCAGCTATTAGAGGGCTGGAAGAGGGCGAGAAGGGGAGGCGAGAGAGGGAGGGAGGAAGGGACACAGGGACGGAGAGAGAAAAAAGGGGGGAGAGTAGGAAATGTTGAGAGGCTCCACAATTAAGGAATGGGATGGGAAGTGGGATATTGAAACACGATAACCAACGAAGTGAAAGGGAAGTAGAAAAAAAATAGAATGTGAAGAGAGAGAAAGAAGTAAGGGATGAGAGGATATTCAGAAATGATGTATAGATAAAGTTTTTTTCGTTTTTTTTTCATATTTTCTCTCTTCTTTTTCTCTCTCTCTCTCTCTCTTTCTCCTTCTCTTCTCTCTCGGCGGTGGAGGAAAATATCAGCTGTTACGGGAGCAAGTGTGGGGCCGAACCAGCGAGGCATGGCTGGACCCCCACAGCTGGCGGTGACGGCCTGGCCTCGCCCCCCTTCAACCCCCCTTCAACCCCTCTCACTCCCCACCACCCACTCCCTCCCCACTCACACTCTGACTTCCCTCCACACCCCCACCTGCCCCCCATCACCCTCACCCTTCGCCCTTTTTTCAGCTCATCATACACTCTTGTTCACCTTGTTTCGGTTGTGCACTTAATTTCTATGATTTCTCTTCCATCTCCCCACGTCATCGATTTTTTCCATCCCTCACTCACTCATTTCATCCTCTCCAGTCTTCAGTCTACTCCTTTATAATTGTATATCGTCCTGCAAACACACAACTCTGTTCCAGCTTCACGACGACCCACCAATCCACTCCCTTCCCTGGACTTCAAAACTAATCCACTCCCTCATTCCATCTTGACACGTATACCCACTCCCCTCATCTCCGCACCTGCCTTCCCCTCGGACCTCCCCTCACTCCGCATCTCACGCCTGCTCACACTTGGGGAAAATCACCCTCTTTGTAAGACCTCACGCTCCCTCGCTCCCGCAATCTGTTCCAAAATTCTTTAATGGCCCGGAAGCCAATAACTTCAATCAAGGCCAACCAGCCAGTTAGTCAGGTCAGGTAGCCAGCCAGCAAGCCAGCCATTAAGACACTCAGTCAGCCAGCCAGCCAGCCATTCAGACACTCAGCCAGCCAGCCAGCCATTCAGACACTCAGTTAGCCACTCCATCAGCCTGAGAGCCAATTCATCATCTACTCATCTACTCAGATAAACAGACAGACAAGAAGACAGACAGAAACGTCAATGTCGCCATCTCTAGTGACAGACAAAAGTACAGAATAAGTTTGAAAAGACAGATAGACATATAACAGACGGGCGCGGTTGTTAATCAGGAACCTATTTAAACAACCAACAATAGTCAAACAAAGAGGTTAACGGATCGATTGTCAAGCAAACGAGTAAACAACTAAAACAAACAGACACAGATTTATAGAACAAAATGAAAACAGACACACAGACAACCAGGTCGATAAACGACAAACCAATGACAAAACTGACGTGGGCGTAGATGATTCAGCGTCATACGAACATACACACACACACACACACACACACACACACACACACACACACACACACACACACACACACACACACACACACACACAGTCTACAGTATAGCTTCTCGTCGTCAGGAATGAAGTCTCCAGGAAATGCGCGAAAGTACCCTCCTCTTCTGAAGACAAAACAGTTCAAGTCCTCCCCTCACCCCCTACCCAGCCGCAGGGGATGGACGAAGAGAGAGAGAGAGAGAGAGAGAGAGAGAGAGAGAGAGAGAGAGAGAGAGAGAGAGAGAGAGAGAGAGAGAGAGAGAGAGAGAGAGAGAGAGAGAGAGAGAGAGAGAGAGAGATGGAGGTGGTGAAGAAAATGGAATTGTAAAAGGAATGAATGTGAGGTTAAAATGAAAAGGAGAGATGAGTGTGCGTGGCTGCAGACAAAAGAAGTTAAATGTGGATGAGAGTGAGAGAGGCCCACGAGGAGCAAGTTCCACCGCACGGGGAGGCAAAAGGAGGAGAAACGCGAGAAAAATATTCGCACAAGGGAACGAAAAAGGAAATAGTAATGTGAAAAAGAAAGAGAGAAAAGAATATTGCATTAACGAAGAATGGCTGAATCGCGTTTTTTATTACTTGCACTTCGAGGTTTTAAAGAATATTTTGAGCGGTAAGTCGAGCACGTCCCCAGCGCACCACAAACGGCGAGTCTTTTCACGGGGCGGCATCAAGGGCGACGCTGAGCGAATGCGAGTACGGCGTCAAACAATGCCCGGCCGCCACCTCGTCTCGGCAACACGCATCATTATTCCATCTGGCACCGAAATTTTTTGGAAGGCGAGCTTCTAGTGGTCCAAGTGTGACCCGCCGCTAATGGCTGGCGCTTCCTGGAAAGCTTAATGCCTCCCGCAGACAATGGACGACCTGCCCCCAAGACCCCGGTCACAAAAGGACTCCAGTTTCGATTCTTGGCCACTTAAGGTCTGACGATGACACATAATGACAAGACCCTCCGGTAAGACAGACCCGACCCTCCGTCTCTGTGTCTCCCTCCCCCCCCCCTGCTCACCACAAACATAATCTTCTACTTTCCAAAACCCTTTTTAGTCTGATTGTGTAATGTAGAGATTTGAGAACTTAAAGAGAGTTTATTGTCCGTTTTTCTCTTTAGAAAATCAGCGCTTAGAAGACCCCACCAGGAACCGCTGCCAGAGGAAAGCCGCCAGACTATATAGTAAAGGCTGTTTGGCGGCAGCAGCAGCGGCAGCAACACTAAAACAGCGGCTGTACTCACCTCCCAGGCCAGGCCGGGGTCCTTGGCGTTGGCTGTCCATTTTCCGAGGAAGGGCCCGTAGCGGGTGCCGCGGGAAATGCTTTGCTTTGGCCACACACCCACGCCCACGCCCGTGCTGGAAGGGCGCAGCTCCAGCTCAGGTGGCACCGCGGACAGCTGTTGTGTGATGAACCTCTCTGCGGCGGCGCTGAGCTCGGCGGCGGCCCCGGCGGTGTTCATGTTGAGGTCGTGGGCGTCGGGCGTGCTGGTGGGTGTGGGGGAGCCTCGAGGGGCGTGAGGAGAGGACAGAGGTCCACGAGGTGACACGGATCCTCCCTCAGAGTCCGCTTCACTCAGGTCACACAGGTCACGGAAAGAGCGGTCGCCTTCCTCGCCCGGGACTGGAAAAGGTCAAACAAAGAACAAATTAGTGGCGGCGCCAACAGCCAACACCTCGCCAAGCCGACCTCGCCCCGCCGCGACGGACCCTCCGCCGAGAGACGAGTTCTCGTTCTCCTTTTATCCTCAAGCTAATGAGTGACGGCCCGGCTGGAGGCACAAAGGAGGCGCGAGGCAGCAGATGCAGCGTCCGCCGCCTCACACTCCCACCTAACACTCTACACCTTTCCTGACATCCCTCCGTCACCCTCACAACTCATCATCACACCAATTAAAACATTCAACAGAAAATTAACCATCAATTATATCCTCCTTATCTGCTGGAGGCTGCGTAATGCGTGTCAGATGGCCCGCTGGCTAGGTCTACTGGACGCACCCACCCATTGTCATCGCCAGCTCTCTCCTGCGCCTTTTGTCTCAGGCCATTATGCTGCCGCAGCCTCGTCTCGCGCCACGCCGGGATAATGTGTCCCTGTCGCTGGTGTCTCGGAACACCCTCAGCAGAACACGTGGCGATCCTAATGATAACTTGACACGAGAGGCAGCGAGGAGCACGACGCAGGAAGATGACACTTATCAGCACAGCACAACACAGCGTAATAAAGATAAGAACTTGAACACGACTCTTTATTTTCAGCATGACGCAGCATTACAGAACAGCACACACAGCGGATTACAGCACGATAGATCGAGCTTTGATCAGTTCTGACTTGCCATATTCTTACTGTTCAAGTCTTAATCACCGTCATTATAAACCTGTTTTTTCTGTTTTTTTAACCCAAAGCTTTAGCGGGTGTTTGGTTTCCTCCGTGTGCGTGTGGGTGCGTGCGTGTGTAAGTGGATTTGTGAGAGTGTACGCGTATTTCATCTTATGTAAATTAGAGTGTTTAGAAATGACCGTAATTATGCATACTTTGTCTGTGTCTGTGTGTGTGTGTGTGTGTGTGTGTGTGTGTGTGTGTGTGTGTGTGTGTGTGTGTGTGTGTGTGTGTGTTTCCGCTTGCGCATTGATGTTTACATTTGACCTCCTTTTTTCGTATGTTTACATATGTACGCGTGTGTTTGGAACCATGGAGTGTGTGGACGGTGGGGGGGAAGGAGAGTCAGTGGGGTACATCCTTGGAGGAGAGGGGGTGGGGAGGAGGAGGGGTAGGGAAAAGAGGGGAGGGAATTATGGGGTTGTGATTCAGATCGCTGCACATCCTCTGTCTCCCTAATCAGACGGCTTTACCTCCCCCTCCCCCTCCCCCTAAGGCAGAGGCGTCCCTTCTTATGGTGTTGTTGATGGGGATAATGAGAAGGGAGAGGGTGGGGAGGGAAGGGATCGGGGAGGCAGAGGCAGAGAAAGGGTGAGTGAAGGATAGAGACAAGAGTGTTTGGTGATACCGGGCGTAGTGGTGCTTGTGAGGGCGAATAGATAGATGAATAGATAGATAGTTAGATTGATTGTTAAAACGTTGATATTATTGTATGTTTCACCTCTCAAATACACATGAGAATACAAAATTAGGTCACTAACACGAAGGATATTCTTACTGCATTTGTCTTGTTGGTAGTGACAGAAGCGTGATAGTGGTGATGGTGACAGTGGCGGCCAATATGTGGTGGTGGTGATGATAGCAGTGAAGAAGGTACTGTTAGATAATGGATGCGGTAGAGAGAAGTGTTTGTGGTAATGGTGGTGGTAGTGAGGGTCGTACTGGCTAGGGTGGTCGTGGGTATTTAGCCAAGAACACTCACTCTACCTGTTTACACCTGGCCCCGGGGTGTGTATCTGGACGTGTCTTCGGCCACCACCCACGCGGCCTCCCCTCATCCCATCCTCCTCCCTTTACGCCAACGCATAACATCATCCCATAACCTCCCTTAAACCATTACATACCCTCCCTTAAACCTCCCTTCCTACTCAAACGTCTACTTTATGCATCACTTTTCATATCATTTCCCTCTTCTTCCGATAGTTTAAATCAGTGAAGGGCAAGAGGGAGGGTTCAAAATGGCGTGATCGGGGGATAAATAGAAGGAGACAGCCGGGCCGGGGGAAGGGAAGGACGCAGCGTACGTGCCCGTGAAGACAGGACTGTTGACAGAGCGGAGTCCGGCCGCATCGTCGCTTGACTTACATATATACACGTCTCTCTCTGGCTTGTTGGCTCACTATCCCTCATCACCCCGACCCTTCTTCCCTCTTCTCTCTTCTCTCTCTCTCTCTCTCTCTCTCTCTCTCTCTCTCTCTCTCTCTCTCTCTCTCTCTCTCTCTCTCTCTCTCTCTCTCTCTCTCTCTTTCTCTCTTTCTCTCTCTGTGCTTTCCTCTGTGTTTCTGTTTTCCTCTCTCTCTCCTTCTCCTCTCCCTAAGGCTGTATGGAAGGAAAAGATTTGATACAGAGGCCAAAACTACGTCTATGTTTGACTTGACTTTTTTTTTTTTCCCTTCGTCATTCTTTCTCCACGTTATGTTATGATTTTTTGTGAGGGGTGAGTCAGTGTATTGTCTCTGTTAGTCAGACCTTTCTTGACGGGCGTCGTTCATTATCTGAGCGTCTATCCTGGTGGGAACGTGACTTCTCCCTCATCTCCCCGCTGCGTCCACCATCAAACACACCACTTGTTGCTCAATTACAAAGGGAAATTTCTCCTTCTTGGTTTTGGTTCTTGTGTGAATTGAATGAATGAGACGCCCGCTGTGCATAGCCGCCCGCCTAACACACACCACCACCACCACCACCACTATTCTTTCCTTGATATCAGATACCCAATAATTACTTGCAAATTCCGCGAGCGTCTTATGTTTACTGATGATTTCTTTGGACTATTTTCAGTACAGCATGAAGATGACGTTCTCTTGTCGGTTTGAAATTTTAGTTGGTTACAAATAGAGTTTTTGAATCGGGACTAAATTGTATATGTAATTTTTTGTTTAATTTAGTAAATCGTACCTGAAAATTATAGTATAAGTGGAAATATTGATAATTACTTTATATTCATTAGTTTTCTCTATTAGAAGCGAAAGGAACTTCTTGAGAGCAACGACATGTCAAAAACACGAATATAAACTGAAATACTCCACTCATGAACGCGTACAAACATAAAGGATGACTTTCTTGTACTGAACACGTCCTCAGAGCCACCCTGAAAACGCCTTGATACGCGACACCTTTAGGAGAACCAACACTCCACCATAAACTGGGACGTCGCTTCCTCGCTCACCTCTCACATAACGGGGCCATCCACCTTATCAGGAACGTGCATTACATAGGCAGATTATCAAGGGGGTGAGTCAGTGCTGAGTCTCATTGAGGAGGCACAGTATATGCGATCCTATTAATCCTGCTCGCTAAAGAAATGTTGGATAGTCTTAAAGAGAGTTGCTGCTGGTCAAGAATTCTGACACGCTGAAGGGGTAGCAAGGATCGCCTTCCCTCACCTGTAGGTACACCTGAAGGGATGCCAGGAAACACTGAGGCACAGGCAGAGGGTGGAGTCACTCAGCGCCATTGTCTGAATGACCTCGCATTAATTTCGCTTTCGTCCTACACGGAGGCGGCACCTTTGTCCGTGGTTATCAAACGACCCGACCACCTCGTTGGCTCGTCAAGTCCGCGGCACATATGGGGCGGCAGAGGGTGACGGAAGGCACCTTTATGTGGGGCCGGATATTGGCTGTGGCTTGGACGGAGGGGCGGATCAACCTGTCACTTCCTTGCCTGTCTTCGTTGTGGAGCGGAGACAGGATAGCTGGTGCTTCTTTAGTGTGTGTTTGTGTGTGTGTGTGTGTGTGTGTGTGTGTGTGTGTGTGTGTGTGTGTGTGTGTGGGTGTGTGTGTGTGTGTGTGTGTGTGTGTGTGTGTCTGTGTCTGTGTCTGTGTGTGTGTGTGCGTACTTACATGTTTGCAGACGTGAGTGTGTACTGAGAATGCAAACATGCTATATCGGTCATGTATTATAAGCTGATCAACGGCCCTGTACCTCCCCGCCATAACTTCCTCAGGGCACAGACGTCGCCACGGGGAGAGGTTAGCCCATGTGTTGTCTGAGCGGCGTGACTTCCCCGGCGGTCCTCCATCATGCCGGGTCACGCCGCCGCTGACAGCTGATTGGTAAGCCTCAAGGCTGTGCGCTGAACCCTCAGTCAATATTTTGAGTTGAAAAAAACGCTGACGACATCCTCTCTCTTGTTACCTCCTCCTCCTCCTCCTAATACTACTACTGCTACTACTACTTCTACTACTACTACTACTACCATTACCACTACTACTACTACAATTCCAATTATGTATATATAGTTTAGTGTTGCAGTCAACTTTCGGCATTATTGCATATATGGACGCGTTTAGTGTGTGTGTGTGTGTGTGTGTGTGTGTGTGTGTGTGTGTGTGTGTGTGTGTGTGTGTGTGTGTGTGTGTGTGTGTGTGTGTGTGTGTGTGTGTGTGTGTGTGTGTGTGTGTGTGTGTGTGTGTGTGCGTGCGCGCGTTATCTAAAATTACCAATAATCTGCTGAACCAGGATACTTTTGTTGGCCGTGATGATTATTGGCGTTATTATTATTGTTGATGCTGCTGTTATGGTTGATGCTGACGCTGGTGTTGTTGTCGCTGCCACCACCAAAACCACGCGTATCACGAAGCCTTAAAACCCCAGTACTAAAGGGGAAAGGGAGGGAAGGAAAGAGAAAGGAAGAGAAGGGAATAGAAGGGAAGGGAAGTTGAGGGGGATACCTGATGAATCTAATGGTGTTGCCCCTTCAATAAAACGTCTTTTCCCTTCACAAGACATAATACTGGCGTAGGTAACATAGAGAAGAAGCAAATCAGGGAAGGGAGTAAGGATAAAAAGCACGGAAGGGAGATTAGGGAGAAAAGGTACTGAGAAAAGGTAGAATAACGGAAGGGATGAAGCAAGGTGTAAGGGAAGGGGAAAGTGTGGATGAAAGAGAGGTAAAGAAATAAAAAGAAAAAAGAGGAAGGGTTACAGGGAAGGGAGGTATAGAGGATGATGTGGGAAAACTGGACAGATATAAGAAATAGGAAATGGAAAAGGGGAGAAAATAACAAATACATGACAAAACAAAGAAGAGAGAAAAATGAAAATAGGACAAGAAAAATTAAAAGTATCCAAACGTACAGTACATTATTAAAGAAAACGATAGAATATGAAAAAACGAACACACAAAAGAGAAGGAATGAAGAATAAAAAAAAATAGGCGAGGATAGGTAAAAGAAACAAGGAAAATAAGGCAGGAGAGTATAGGTAAGAGATGGAGGTAAACAAACAATCGTAAACGCTGACCTCACACACGCCACACACTCGCCTTCACTACTCAGCACCTCTCGCGATAATAGTTCAACCCGAATCTACACCTCCGTCAGGTTTTCTAGGCGTGCACAGGTGAGCAAATGTTTACCGTGAACACTGATCAATAAAAGGGAATGTAAAGACAAATTCCCTGCTGCACTCACACATAAATAAATAAATAAATGTTTCCCCAATACACTGGTGATCACCCTCCACCTCCACCTCCTCCCCTACGATGTGACGTTTTAGCTCTCCACCACCACGCCTCCTCCATCCATCCCCCCTCCCCAGCCCCCTGTGTGTGTTGGGGGGAGGGTGGGTGTGGGTCGGTGGGTAATTTAGGTGTTAGTTCATGATTTGTTGTTATTGTTGTGAGTTTGTTGTTGTTGTTATTGTTGTTGTTGTTATTGTAATAGTAGTAGTGATTTTGGAATTGAAGGATAACTGATGATAATGATGATACTAATACTACTACTACTAATACTAATAATAATAATAATAATAATAATAATAATAATGATAATAATTTATAGTAGAAATCCTAAGACTAAGAAGGAATTGCAGGTACAAATGATGATAATAATAATAGTAATAATAATAATAATAATAATAATAATAATAATGATGACAGTGATAAGCAATAAAGTGATCAGCTGCCAATCCCTAAGAGTCATATTTACGACACAATTATGACATTATCAACAAATATATATGTAAGGAGGAAAGACTTATCAGGAAAACGCCGAGAAATAGGACAAGCTTGAGAAAAAATTGGAACGAAGAATGTAATAAAATAATTTGTGTTAAACCTCCAAGAAAAAAATGATGTCAACTAGATAAGGTGATGACATAAGAAGAAAAAAAAGAGTAAATTGAGATCAGAATATTTTTTTGTATAATCATGAAAATCCGGATAAACTTGAAAATCCTACCTTGAAGCTTTATATGAACCGTCAAAAGCGAGTAATAACAGATTGATTTAAAGAAGAAAAATACGATAACATAACAATTAAAGTATAAGTATAAATAACAGAATATAAAACAAATAAACATAACATATCACAACATGAAAAACAATTACACATCGCTTTAAACAATCTCTTCTTTTTTCTTTGTATTCCTTAAGTGTGCGAATCGAATTGAACCCTTCTTAATGATTTTGTTTTTAATTTGTCGTGTTTGTGGGGCAGTGTGTGTGTGGGTGAGAGTGTTATTGATCGTGTGACCTTCAGTGTTCTGGGGGAAAAAGGGGGACACTCGGTGGTTATTACTCACTCACTCACACTCATGTAGTTTTGCCTATTCAAGTACACACGATGGTCGCCCCGCCAGCATACAGTGTTTTCAGGCAGAGTTGTTGTAGGTATGAATGTGTTAGTAAGTTAGGTTGTGTAGTAGTAGCAGTAGTAATAGTAGCAGTACTATTATTATTTTATTATTATTTTTATTATTAGTAGTAGTAGTAGTAGTAATAATATTAATAATTGTAGTAGTAGAAGTAGTAGTGGTAATAGTAGTAGTAGTAGTAGTAGTAGTAGTAGTAGTAGTAGTAGTAGTAGTAGTAGTAGTAGTAGTAGTAGTAGTAGTAGTAGTAGTAGTAGTAGTAGCAGCAGAAGTATGCAGTAAGTGATAATGTCAAGTGCTTGTCAATTTTCATTTTTTCTTTTCTATTTTTTGATAGATGATTGTTTTCCATTACTCGTGTATGGAGAAATAGCGTTCAGATGGTAATGATGATAGAGATAGTATTGCAATAATGATGATAGAATAATAATGAAAACAATTATAATGATGATAATATTAGTATTGATAATAATAATAATATTGATGATAATAATGATAATAATAAGGATGATTATAATGATAATAATTATAATAACAGTAATGATTATGATAATGGTAACAATAATAATATTAATTATAGTAATATTAATAATGATAACAATAATAATAATAATAACAATAATAGAAATAATGATAATAATATTAATATACAATAATGACAATAATGATAATACTAATAATGATAATAATAATAATATTAAAATAACAATGTACACCGACACACACCGACACACACACACACACACACACGTACAGAACACATTGCTTTTCTTTTAACCTTCAATATTTTTTCAAGACTCCCGGATGTTCATGAGTCAAGTATATACAAAATAAAATAGATAAATAAATTAATATAAAATAGAATAGAAAGAGCAACACCTCCATATTATTTTCCTGCATCAGAGAGGAAAGGAAGTTAATTAAATAGTATTTTATATGAGTTTGTTTTATTATAGTTATTATTTTTATTGTTATTATTATTATTATTATTTTTATCATTATCATCATCATTACTATTATTATTATTATCATTGTATTGATCTTATTGTTATGCTGTTGATATATTTTTCCTCTACTCTATTTGATTTTTTTTTATCTTACTTATTATTCTGTTGCTGTCAGAGTTTTCTTTATCAGTATTTACATGTGTGTCTTTTTATCATTATTATTCATAGTCAATATTTTCGGTCATGTATGTTGTATATGAAGTGCACAAGTTACGTGGTATTCATGCCCCCCCCCCCCCACACACACACACACACAAATACATACACACACCCACACACAAATAAATCTATAAATAAGTTAACAAATAAATAAGTAAATAAAAAATAACAGCTATACAAATAAACACACACACACACACACACACACACACACACACACACACACACACACACACAAACATAAACATCACTCCTGAACAAACATATAATCATATACCAACCGTTTAACAAGACGAAAAATTACAACCGTTCTTAATACCACAAAATAACGCCTTTTTACCACTCCGCCAACACTTAGAATTACGATCTCTTGTCATTCACTTTGTTCTGTAATATCTCCTCAATTGTAAGGGGACTGTGATATTTTTTTTTCTTCCTAGGTCTCTATATACAAAAGATCTATGAAAATGTGAGAGGGTGAAGTCATTATGAAAATTCGTCTTTTACAAATCGATTACCTTGGATCTGTTTGCTTCTCATTTCTATATTATGATGTTTGTGGTAGTAAAAGTAATAGTAGTAGTAGTAGTAGTAGTAGTAGTAGTAGTAGTAGTAGTAGTAGTAAAAGTAATAGTAGTAGTAGTAGTAGTAGTAGTAGTAGTAGTAGTAGTAGTAGTAGTAGTAGTAGTAGAGAGAGAGAAAAAGAGAGCATAAATAACTATACACAAACACACAATATTCAGAAAACCGAATCCAAATAAAACTTGAAATCACATGTAATCAAGAAATGAAGAGAAAGAGAGAGAGAGAGAGAGAGAGAGAGAGAGAGAGAGAGAGAGAGAGAGAGAGAGAGAGAGAGAGAGAGAGAGAGAGAGAGAGAGAGAGAGAGAGAGAGAGAGAGAGAGAGAGTCCTAGCAATGTGAAGTCCTTTAGTTTGTAGAAATGAACGCCCGACACAGTTCTGGGAGACATGAATATTTTGTGGGCGGGATGCGTGCGTTGGTTGGACGGAGACTTAGTGACCGATAAATTAAATCACTTCTCGTACACAGCGCGAGACACACGAGACCAAATACCGAGAAACAGAGAGAGAGAAAGAGAGAGAGAGAGAGAGAGAGAGAGAGAGAGAGAGAGAGAGAGAGAGAGAGAGAGAGAGAGAGAGAGAGAGAGAGAGAGAGAGAGAGAGAGAGAGAGATGACTTAGAAGAACACGACGTATGGGAGAACAAAGACGATGAAATTAACTGCTAAAAATAGGAATACCATAGGAAACAAGGAGCATAGAAGAGGACAAGAGGCGATGCACAACAAAAGCCGCTGATCACAAGGAGCGCCGCGCCGATGAAAGCCAAGGACAAGAACAAAAGATGAAAACCTTCCACTCAAATGAGAAGAGAGAATGTTGCATTATTTCCAAAAAATTATCATGTTAGTATTGACAATTCCGATGATGAATAACGAGAATAATGTTAAACTCAAAATATGAGATATGGAAAAGTAATGCGATAAATCAAAATAACTTTTATAATGTTTTAGGTAATATGTTATGTTTAAATCACTATAAAACCTTTAGTGTCCCTTTAAAAACACCTCAAATGTTTTTAACCACCTAATAATACCTGGTGGGCTAAAGGAGGTAATTGGCCTCCTTAAACAATAGACCCACACACAAATGGAGTCACCTGATATATCAATACAAGTCTTTTACTCTTTTTACCAAACCCTCGACTGGAGTTAATGGATTCCAGGTACTAATTGACGTAAATTAGGCCACACCTCGGCACACAGTATTAGTTAGCAGCCACAAGGGACTGGGAACGACGGTAATAACCAAACAACAACCACAAAAGTACAACTAAACTTGGTCGCCTGGCAAGCCTGAGTGACACTTCTGTGTTATACAATCTTATCGTTAGCCAAGTACGCCAAGCAAAGGACACAACACGACGCAGCAGGAGTCGGTGAAGGTGAATTAATTATGCATATACCATTTTAATTCAGGTGACCAATGTATTATTTGATGTTGCTAAGGTGTTGCATGCAGATCCGACACCACCGGGCCCGGTTCACGTCGGAGGGCGGCAACACGGGCGTGGCGGCGGGAGGGAGGGCGGCAGACAGGCCCGAGGAGCGGTAAGTGGCCGCCACTCTCCCTGAGCTCTAATCCCAATGATCATTACCGGCTCAGGATCGATTACCGGGAAGTAACAAAATTACGCGGCAATTACACTGCTGTCGACTCGCCCTGACGAATGGCGATCGAAAACCCGTGAGGCTGAGTCCCGCGGGGCGTCGAGGTTCCCGCGTTCATGTGAACGTCCGACTCGCCGCCTCCTGCCGATGGCGTAAACTGCTTGTCGTTGCAAAAGTTTACCGAAACTTGGTGTTCCCAGCCCACCAGAAGGACGGTAGGATTTAAATGTTTCATTGGTTTAATTATTTAGATTTGAAGGCGAGGTAAGCGCAAAGCTGAACCCTACAATAGGATGAAACCCCGGAAGGTGCCTTCCTTAGCACATAGCTGGGCGGCGCCTCTTAGGTTTCTCCGATGGAGTCTCGTGTGCCCGCGTGAGACTAAGACGTTGGCCAAACAAGTATATCACCAGCCTTCCCTAAAGGTCGGTAATTGTCGTCACTTCAATATCACTTTGTGCCCCAGAAATGTTCACTAAATTATGTTTTTGTTAACTTTTAATGAAGACCAAAAAGTCCGTTATCTAAAAAGTTTTAATTATATTGAATACGATTGATTAATTAAATTAAATATGATTGATATGTTGGTTTATCACAACTGAAGGAACACACGATACACACATGATTCAAGCTATTTGGGATAAGGAAGGGAGGGAGGGAGGACAGGGCGCGGTACTCACCTAAGTTGTCTTGGGGAGGAGGGAAGAGGAGGGAAGTCATGGCCGGAGCGTCTCCCTCTCTGTTACTGATGTCGCTGCTGCTGTTGCTGCTGCTTCTGCCCGGAAAGTGTTACTGTCACTGGCACTGTCTTGGCACTCACATCCACTATCCTAGTCAAGGTTTATTGCGGCACTGCACGAGTCCGGTGCGTCGCGAATGACGGCGTGGCCCTCAGTGGGGCTCCTCCCGGCGACAAGGTGTGGGGCCAGAGGGAGGCGGGGCTCAGGGTACATAGGACACGGAAGGACAGTTGCCGCGTCCTCCCAGGTCCCGGCCGCGAATGAATCTCGGCAGAAGAAACGTCTTACGCTCATCTCCGGCGCGTCGCAGGGGCGGAGCGGACGGCGCGGGGAGGAGCCTGCCCTTCACCCGCTGGCCAATAGGGGCGCGCGACACATCCCCGCCCGAGCCGCCACTATCGCTTCACCAGCATGTAAAACCACCTCTATATTGAAGTTTATTCCTAATGGAAAGGGACGGAAATCACGTACTTGGGTGTTCATAACCAGGTCGGCATTTGAGGCGAGGGAAGGACGAAATCTCGGGGATCGACGCGACCTTCGGAGTCCCGCGTCCTGTCCTCCTTCACTTCCGTCCCTCCCTCCCTCCTTCCCTCCCTCCCTCGCAAGACAATTTTATACACAGTGCCCTAGACGGAGCGAGAGTAATGCGTCTCCCCGCCGTCCTTAGTGGCCTCGTTATATACACCGGCGGGAAGTTTTGGTCGGTGGGCGGCAGGCCTCTCACGCCCCATTAGCCGCCCGCCGGAGTGGCCGCGCGGGCACGAACCACCCGGAATCACTTCATATTTCTGACGAGGCTGACAACGCCGCTACCGCCACAACCGCTGCCGCACGGTTATTCCACATCCACTCCGTCGGGTGTCCTTCAGCGTGAGTTGGGGAGCGGTTGCGTCTTCGCCTCGCGTTCTCAGGCATTCCAAGATAAAGAGTCGTGAGCACAATAACGCTGCTTTATGTCCACCTGGAGTCCATTACCTTAAGTGATCAATAGAGGAGCGCGTCCGGCCTCAAGACTCCTCATGTTGACACAACGACGTGCCTCCCGCCACCCGCCACCCCCGACTCTCGTAAACATTCACACTTAATGGAAATTTTTTGAATAATTATTTACAATGTCTCGTTTCTCTGTGGTATTCTCACCATCGACAATCAATGGACACCATGTTCTGTAGCACCTCTCTCTCTCTCTCTCTCTCTCTCTCTCTCTCTCTCTCTCTCTCTCTCTCTCTCTCTCTCTCTCTCTCTCTCTCTCTCTCTCTCTCGCTCTCGCTCTCGCTCTCGCTCTCTGTCTTTCTGTCTTTCTCTCTCTCTCTCCTTCCAATAAATTACCTCCGATCCTGATTCTACCTCGCTCAGCTCCCCTGCGCCACTCAGCAGAAAGTGGCGCTCCCTCTAACGACATGCAAGAAGAGCACCGCGTCTGCCACTCCTTCAGGTTTTAGAGGAGCTTTGGCCTCACCTGCAGTGTGTGTGTGTGTGTGTGTGTGTGTGTGTGTGTGTGTGTGTGTGTGTGTGTGTGTGTGTGTGTGTGTGTGTGCAGGTGATGGGAAAGGGCGGGCGTTGATGGGTTTGTCTCGGATGAATTACCCGGAAGCACTTTTGCAACGTTATGGAATCGAGTGATGTCTTTTATTTATCACCACCACCACCACCACCACCACCACCACCACCATATCATCATCACATCATCATCACTATCATCATCATCATCATCACTATCATCATTATCGATCTTATCTGTGTACTGTTATCCGTTTTGTTTTTTCTCTCTCTCTTCCTTTATTCCTCCTGTTAGTGGCTTGTTTCTCACTTTGCCTATCAGTGGCCCTTTCTTTAGTTCCTTTCTTCCCTCCCTCTCTCCCTCCCTCCCTCTCTCTCTCCCTCCCTCCCTCCCTCCCTCCCTCCCTCCCTCCCTCCCTCCCTCCCTCCCTCCCTCCCTCCCTCCCTCCCTCCCTTCTTCGTCTGGACAACAGTTGGTTCCCATCGATCATAAACACAGCTCGACAACCCTTCCTCCCCCCTTCAGAGATCACCCACTTTCCTCCTCCTCCTCCTCCTCCTCCTCCTCCTCCTCCTCCTCCTCCTCCTCCTCCTCCTCCTCCTCCTCCTTCTTGTACCATTTCGGCAACATAAAAGAACATAAGAGCTGAGGATCAAGACTTGGAATAATGAAAAAAATAAACAGATCATCTTATAAGAAAAAATATAATAGTACTATATTAAAATTAGCTGTAGAAAATTGATAGATAAATTGATAAGATTGTTGATTTAGACGGTGAGATAATGACATGCTATACATTTGTCTGTCTGCTTGGTTCAAAGATTCGAGGCAGGTAAATTCAACCTATAATTTGGTTACGTGGTTGTGCATGACAAATCGCACACACACACACACACACACACACAGGTCATAGTTTGAACTCACGTGATCCTTAGCAGTGACCTCGCACCTCCCTTGGACACACCCATTAACGCCTCCCCACTCGCCTTGATGACTTCCCCTTCCCTCCCTCCCCTCCCCTTCCCTCCCTTCCCTTCCCTTCCTTCACCAAGAGCTAGGTTTGTGTGGATGATGACAGTGACATCGGGGGGAGAGACGTGAG
>JAPQNM010000017.1:11964260-11969260 GCA_029783475.1 Metacarcinus magister
TATTCAAGGTTTTGCTTTTCCTTGGTAGCGATGTGCAGCGGGGCGTGGCCTGAGGCCCTCTGGCTCGCTGGCTCCTGCATTGACTGACTGACTGATCGACTGGGTGACTGGCAGGGTGACTGGAGGACTGCAATATTGATTGATCGATTGACTGACTTAATTAAGGACTGATTGAAGTGTGCTTAAGTGACTGAATTAAGAGGTTGCTACTCACTTATATGACTAGTGTACTGCCTGAAGAAGTTAGAATTACTAACTGACTAGTAGACTGACTAATGAGGTATCAAGTTTCTTAGCCCTAGTGACTGAATACGCTCCTGATTTCCTAATTTACTGTTAAATTGAGTTGCAATATTATAATTTGGCTGACTGACTAGCAGACTGACTTCTAAACTGAACGGTGAGGTTGTTGGTTACCTGACTGATTGCTAGACTGACTCCCAAAGTCGTGCATTGCCTAAGTGACTGGTGAGGTGGTGCCGCTGCACCATAACTCATGAGTGACTCCGTTGCTCCCTCACACAGTCTCCTTTGACCCCGGCGTCCCTGTGACCCTCAGGAGCCCCCAGGACCTTCTTTGAATCCCCCCGTAATGGCTCCTCCCCGCGCCCTCCTCACTGCCATCGAGACCACTTCTTCAGCGACTGGCACAAGAGGAGGCCATAAAAATGAGGAGCGAGCCAAGATGTGGGGCGCCTCCTCTCCACCTCTCACTTTATTCCAAGCCTGAATGGCATTTCGCGGACGAGCTTTCGGTTGCAAAGGATCCCTAGATTTGGTTTCACGCTCTGCTTCATGCCTTTGGACGGCGACTACATCATTAAAACAGGCGGGCAGAGAGGTCCCCGCCGCCCCCGCCGCCCGTGCCCTGGACCGGGAAAAAGATCACTTGACTTTTATTATGTTTTTTTCCCTTTATATATTATTCCTGGAGTTCATACTTTGGTTGTACAAGCGTTGAATAGTGCAGAATGGGATCAGAGTGTTTAAGTAAAGGACAGGGCGCCCAGCCAGGCAGGTTAGGGGTGACATACCTAAACTGAAGGAAGAAAACAGGGCAAACGTCCCTTGGGTTGTCTGTGCATGGAAGAGTGGCAGGGGGAGGCGCAGGGGAGGTTCGTTGTCTCACTATCTCACGCTTAGGCGAGTTAACGCTCAAGAGTCAGCGGTAAAGATGCGTGAGTGAGTGTGGCACATAAGGACGTGCTTACGACTCTCCTTCACCCTCATGGACCCTCCCTGCCAACCATCCCCTCCTCACCCCGGCCTTCCTCTCCCTCACCTTCACCCTACTCTTGCTTTTCCTCGGTCCCCACAACCTCTCCTCCCTTCCCTCTCCCCTCTCAGCCCAGGCCTCAACGCCACCAAGTTCCCTCTCACCAATCACCTGCCCCGCCCCCCCCCCAGGTACACTGTTCACCCACACACCTGGAAAACTTGCTCTTAATGAGTTCAGAATATTTCATACATCTGCTTTATCGTGACTTTCTTATTTACTTCTATGTTTTGTTTGACGACTTTCTGGAATGCAGTGAGAGTTTTTGGTGTCTGTTTATATTTCATTCAGTGTTTTTATTTATATTTTACTAACATTAGAGTTGCAGCGTACAGTGTCGTGTTATTGAGCGTCGTGTATGTAGCCTTTATCTCCTTTTTTTTTTCTTGCCTACCTGTCGTGGTTCAATGGAATGTTCAAGTCTCGAGTTGGTGTTAAAAAGAATATTCCGTGATGTTCAGTTATTTCCTAAAACTGTTTTTTTTTCTTTTTCTCTTTTATTTTTGTATTTGTGTGTGTGTATTTGTGTGTGTGTGTGTGTGTGTGTGTGTGTGTGTGTGTGTGTGTGTGTGTGTGTGTGTGTGTGTGTGTGTGTGTGTGTGTGTGTGTGTGTGTGTGTGTGTGTGTGTGTGTGTGTGAAGAGTTGTGCATTTATAACACGATTTGAACCCAGGCACTCTTGCTTCCACTGAATAAAAAAGAGGAAAGAAAAAGAAAAATTCCAGGAACACTTCGGAGCCATGAGTCTGTGGGCGAAGGAAATATATCTCAGTCTTAGCCTTGCATGTGTGAATGGAAAATATGATATGTGTTGTAGGATGTAGTCATGTGTGTGAGTGTGGGAGGAGGGGTAAGGGGTGGCTGGAGTGCATTAATATCGATTGGTTACTTCATCCCTAAACTGCTGGATGTGATTGGGTATTGTCATGTGTGTGTGGGGGGGGGGGGAGTGTGTGTGTGTATTTGGAAAGAGCAACATTGGTTTTACATTATGACACACACACACACACACACACACACACACACACACACACACACACACACCACACACACACACACACAAACACACACACCTCCATCCACACCAGCGTCACTTTCTCCCTAGACAGAAAGGAGAGAGGGAAGTATACGGAGGTAGAGAAGGTAAATCCAGGTGAGAGAAGGGATGAGAAAGGAAGGGAAGAGAAAAGAAGAGAAGTGAAGGGAGGGGAAGGGGAAGGGAGGAAGGGGAGTTTAGGGCTCAACTTCTAGAATTTCCCAAGGGACTCCAAACTATGCAGGTTGAGGCGAGAGGCATAAAAATTCATTTCCTGAAGTAGATGGTAAGTGAGTTAGTGTCGCCATATGCAAATGGGCAAAGTTACATGATAGTGTGTGATTTTGTTATCTGACTGTATTATAGCGTTATTATGGGGGCCTGGATCGATGCGTGTGTGAAGTGTGTGTGTGTGTGTGTGTGTGTGTGTGTGGTGTGTGTGTGTTGTGTTGTGGTGTGTGTGTATGTTTGTCTGTCTATCTGTATGTGTGTGAGTAGAAAAAATCAAATAAAGGAAGATGATATACACATGTAATGATAACAAAAAGAATGTAGGAAAGCATGAGTGCAGACAAGGAAAAAACATAGACTAAAAGAAAGGAAAAATTAAAAAAAGGTCTGTTACATTCTATTTACACAACTCTTTGCCACATAAAGGAATTAAAAATATATCTAAAACACTGCACTTTTATTTTTTTTGTTTACATTAATCCCTTCAATATTTATACTTATACCCCTTCATCCACTTCCCTTCCCCTCTCTCCCCATCACCACAATATCCCTCATCCATTCCTTTTGTATTTCCACATCATCATCATCTCCTTTCCTTTCTCCTTCCATCCTTGCACCCATCAAGTTACACCCTCACAACAATACACTCGCAACACACACTTTTCCCTGCAACACTCCAGTGGTTCCATCCCCTTCCTGCCATGAATATTTGAAGGATGTCTTATGAAATTACTCGTCCAGGTGTTTGCATAAGCATGGCGTACTAGGAGCTGTACCTGGCCTTACTTTTCCCTTCATAAATCTTGTATAGCCTCCTCCTCCTCCTCCTCTTCCCTTCAGATTTTCCCTTTACACTCCGAGTTGTTTGGTCATGGACGTGAGGTGTCTAAGTTAGAGGCAATTCCCTTAGAAATGATAGTTTTTCCACCAACAAGGAGGTGGAAGCACTAAGAGGGAGGGGTAAGGAAGGGATAGAGGTAGGTTAGTCCACTAGCCAAACACCCTGACCAGATATATCATGTGAATCCACCAATTACTGTGTCCAGAGCAAACACGTGATGGCCACCGCGTAGAACATTAGTCACGGGCGGGGTAAACATCGCTAAGACTTGCCTTCCTGCACCCGCTAACCCACCTACCTACCTACCTACCTACCTACCTACCTACCTGCCTGCCTGCCTGCCTGCCTGCCTGCCTGCCGCTCGATTGATTATGAGCTTTGGTGTCAGCAAGGTGAGATGGTAGTGGTGGTGGTGGTGGTGGTAAGGTGTGGTAAGTCTAAAACACGATCTAAGCTAAATGTGATCTACCTTTACCTACCTTACCTGCATGCACTTCCTCGTTTACCTCACCTTCTCTGTTCCTTCCTCCTCCATCTTTCCTCTCACCTTCATCTTAATTTCCACCTTCGCACACCTGGATACAGAAAAAGGAAGATAAAAATAGCTAACGTTTTTCTTCCTTTCTTCGTTATTATCGCCTCCTCCTCCTCCTCCTCCTCCTCCTCCTCCTCCTCCTCCTCCTCCTCCTCCTCCTCCTCCTCCTCCTCCTCCTCCTCCTCCTCCTCCTCCTCCTCCTCCTCCTCCCCCCCTCCTTCCTCCTCTCCTTAGCACTCCGCCCTTCCTCCACCCTCCACTCAGCCCATCACAACAACTAGTGATAAAATTACCCCGGTAGGGAGGGAGGCAGCTCACTCCTGTATTTACCGTCACTGCAGCACGTGGCCAGGCGACGGTACAGTGCAGGGCTCTCTCCTTCCCTCCCTCCTTCTCTCCCTCCCTCCCTCCCTCCCTCCCACTCCTCCCTTCATTTCTTCCTTCCTTCCTTTTTTGAAGCTTTTATCCTCCCTCCCTCATACCCTTCCCTTCATTCATCTCTCTCTCTCTCTCTCTCTCTCTCTCTCTCTCTCTCTCTCTCTCTCTCTCTCTCTCTCTCTCTCTCTCTCTCTCTCTCTCTCTCTCTCTCTCTCTCTCTCTCTCTCTCTCTCTCTCTCTCTCTCTCTCTCTCTCTCTCTCTTTCTCTTTCTCTTTCTCTTTCTCTTTCTCTCTCTCTTCGTCTCTATATCTTTCACTTCTACTCGTTTTTCTTTTCACTTCCATCTTTCGCTTCTGGTATTTTTTTTTTCTCTACCTGCAATTTTCTTTATTTCTTTTCATTTTTTTTTCTTTCTTTGCTTTTCTTGCAACTTATCAGATTTTCCTCCTCCTACCTTGAAGGCCATTATGACGTTTTTCTTTACTTTCTCCCTCTTTTCCTTCCCTCCGTCTCTCCTTGCCTGCTGTTCACACTTAACATGTTCTTCTCTCTCTCTTTCTCTCTCTCTTTTTTTTTTCTCTCCCTCCTTCTCTCACACCTGTTCTTTCATTCCTTCACTATTCCTAATCACTCGTGTTAATATTTCATCCCATGCTCTCTTTCCCTATGCTATTCTTACCTGTATTATTTCCTCTCCTTTAA
>JAPQNM010000017.1:11974260-11976760 GCA_029783475.1 Metacarcinus magister
AACTCTAACAAAAACTATATTCACTTCTGAGTCGTCATTGAAATAGTGGATGTAGTTTATCACTGTATTTTACCTGCTGGGAAAACACTGATAAATTACTTAAGGATTCAGCGCTTGGATTCAGGTTATAAAATGTCTTGTGATACGTGACAGAAGTAGGAAAGTAACAGGAATTAATTGTTCTCTACTACTACTTTCTTTCATTATATCTTATCTACAATATAATCCACTTGTTATTTGTTTAAAGTGTGTTGTAAGAATCGTATTGCCGTTCTTCGAAAACATGTTGAAGGTTTTAAGCTGTGTATCTTTTTTCACCTCTGTTATCTTCCTCATTTCCTCTCTACACTCTCCCTTGCCCTCTACACTTCCTTATATCTTTTCCCCTTTACTTACTACCTCCTCATTATAACTTACACTGCCTATATAATCCACTCTTCATCTTCCTCATTTTTCCTCATTCAATATCCATCACATTTTTTCTTCCATTCATTTTCTTCAGCCTCATGAATGTTCCTCAACCTTTACTACCAATACCTTCCTCCTCCTCCTCCTCCTCCTCCTCCTCCTCCTCCTCCTCCTCCTCCTCCTCCTCTTTTACCTCATATTGACAGCGTTTCCAGATACCTTGCAGATCTCTCACCTGTAATAATGGAGGATGTCAAATATTTCTCGTGCCTTGAGCTAACGTGTTGAGGCATTTCTTATTTTTACGACTCCAGGTCACCTCCGGGAGAAGCCAATGAAGCCTGAAAGCGCTTTGTGTCCTCCATCAGCGTCGCCTTTCGTGCAGCGTTTATGAAGAGCGTGTGGAAGGTATTCGAGGCGTTAAAAAGAAGTCATCGTCTCTATTATTGTCTGGAGTTCTTAGATCGTAAAGAGGGAGGGGGAGGGGGAAGGGGAAGGGGTAAAGAAAGGGGCAGGGGTTAAGGGAGGGGCGTTCAGAAAGTGGGTCTACCTGTCGAGTTATTTAGCCAGCGCGTGATGGCTGCTTTGTGGCGTCCCAGCGGTCGATAGAGTAAACTTATCACTAAATTATCAAAGATGTATAAGACTCACCGTGCACATAAAAGATTTCACCCCAAAAGAGGAACACTAAGGAGACTTCTCGACCTCCTACCACGCCTTCTGCAGCAGCGGCACAAGAGTCAGAGTCGTATGGAAGAAAGAAAAAAAGAGAGAGAAAGAGAGAGAGAGAGAATATAGAGAGAGAATCGTAGCGCTAAGATCGATGTCATGGTGCAGATACTATTAAGTCCTGTTCAATTCGCTTCCCCAAATCACGGAAACTTTTTTTTTCTTCTTCTTTTCAAGGCAAGTCGAGTGTTATGTATATTAATGGCGGGTCAGCACGCAGGCCGTAATTGACTTAGGAGGAGGAGGAGGAGGAGGAGAGGAGGAGGAGGAGGAGGAAGGAGGAAGGAGGAGGAGGAGGAGGTCATTTGCCAGTTTGGTTAATTAAAGTTTTGCAGTCCATTTTCTGAGCTGTGATTAGTTGGTCCATTCTTGTAATCACTCCCGCTGAGATCACCTGATGACCACAAGCCCCTCCTTAGGTGTCCCTCTCTCCTTCCCTCTCCCTCTCCCTTCCTCCTATCTCTCCCCTCCCCTTCCCCCCCCCCACCCTCCCTTTCTTGGCCAGTATTGTCCCTTTCTTCCTTTCATCTTTGTTTACCTTTATACTATTTATTATTTACTCTCTCGCTCTCTTGCTCTTTCTCTCTTTCTCACTCTCACACACACACACACACACACACACACACACACACACACACACACACACACACACACACACACACACACACACACACACACACACACACACACACACACACACACACACACACACACACACACACACACACACACACACACACACACACACACACACAAACACCTTCAAAATAACTATCCATTGTTATAATCACGTGAGTTCATTTTTTTTTTTTTATTTCTTGCTATACACGTTATTTTTGTTTTCTTAAATCGTTATGTTTTTTTTTGTTTTTTTTCACTCCTTTAAATATAACCAGAAGCTTCCACAACAACAAATATACTTAGTGCTTTTTTTGTTTCCTTTTACTTTTTCTTTTTCTTTTTACCTTCTTATACTGTGAGAGGACCAAAAAAAAAGAGCGGGAAAAAGGGGGAATCTGAAGGAAAGTAGTTGACCATTTCTTATCAAGCTTGTTTTCTTTCATTTAATACACAACTTAAATAGTGTTGACTTTCCCTTTAGTGGTGGAGTGCTGTGGTGGGGAGGAAGGACGAGGGGCGGTGGATGGTGGGGTGGGACGAGGAGGACGTGTAGAAGATGTATAAAGGTGATAATGACGACTTAAATATGATGAGAGTGATAGGTATGTGGTGTTGATAGATGAAAAAGTCAGTGTTGGGTGAGGAGGTGGTGATGATGGAGGTAGGGTGGGGCAGGGTGTGGTAAGGCGGGGGGGAGTGAAGCAGCGGGAGGGAGGTGGAAGAATACATAGAGAGAGAGGGA
>JAPQNM010000017.1:11981760-11986760 GCA_029783475.1 Metacarcinus magister
GTGACGGGGATGGCGGACGATCAGGTCAGACGGAGATTTAAAGAAAGGGAGACGATTATACAGTTTTCGTTGCGTTTAAAAATTTTAATTCTAGTGAGTGATAGAGGTGGTGATAGGCGATAGGCATCGATGTATTGGAAGTGTGAGGTTTGATATTTCCATTAGCTTTAGTGGTGACATTTGTTATCTCACCTTGGCTTGGAAAACTGAGGACCGTAGAGGCCGTCCTTTCTCTTAGCTGAGTGCAAGTAATGTAAGAGATTAATGTTTTGACAATTTATTAATGTTAGCAATAGTCTTGTGTTGCTTATCTGTAAATTGTTAAGCTGAGAGTCATGAGTCATTGGACGCAGCGCCTTCCTGCTGGCGGAGCGACGCAACCCACCGATCAAGCCTCACTTGTTGACAAAATGGAAAATTCAGTCTGGGCGGCACAGGGCTCCGGGGGGGCGAGGCATCAAACACAGTGCGACGAGCATCCAGCACTTTCCTCGCTCCCCGTCCTTTGTAGTCGAGGGCGCCCCGGCGTGACAATTTGGCGCCAAAAAGGAGGCCATTAATTGGTCCACACGCCGCTGTCGTCACCAGCAGATGGCACTAATAACATGTCGATGACTTGTGAAACTGTGAAAAAGTAAGTTGTGCAAGTTTTAGCGCCACGTGGAGGTGTCTGGAGACCCTCGGGGGGGTACAAGAGGCTGAGAAGAGAGAGAGAGAGAGAGAGAGAGAGAGAGAGAGAGAGAGAGAGAGAGAGAGAGAGAGAGAGAGAGAGAGAGAGAGAGAGAGAGATACTGGAGGAGGCTGAAAGCGACTGGCTGGAGGAAAGGAGGCGAGAATAGGCAGAAGGGAACGGAAGGAATTTCAGGCACATCTTTTCTTCCCCCAAAAGGAGCAATTTTCCTCCTTTCTCTCCATATCCTGCAGGCAACTCAAGGATTTGCTCGCGCAAGTGTGTGTGTGTGTGTGTGTGTGTGTGTGTGTGTGTGTGTGTGTGTGTGTGTGTGTGTGTGTGTGTGTGTGTGTGTGTGTGTGTGTGTGTGTGTGTGCGTGTGCGCGCGCTATACTCTTTGTCTTTCTTCATTTAGTGCTTCGACTTCCTCGTGTAAAATTTATGAAGGATGTATGAATGTAAATTAACAATAATAAAAAAGAAAATTCATATAACACAACAAATGACTGGCAGGGTTAGTCATACATTACCCATGATGCCTCGCGTTCCACCACCTCGTCGATACTTCCACCATTACCATGAAAAAATAACGCCACGACTTTACTGAACTTCTCGATTGCCTCTTGACGTATCTGTTCTGGTGCCTCGAGAACAAGAAAATGAAGCACGTGTGTTCCTCTTGCCTTCTTTATTCTCCTCTTTTTCTTCTTCCTCCATTCATCACACTTACGTATTACATGCAGTCATTTTTTATTTTTTTCTTCAATTCATCAAACGTATATTTCTTCCCTGTTGCCTTATAGAGAGAAGTAAAGAGTAAAAATGAATGTTAAGAAGATGAAAAATAAGCAATAATGAAGAATAAAAGTATACGACGGGGGAAGAACGAGAGAGAGAGAGAGAGAGAGAGAGAGAGAGAGAGAGAGAGAGAGAGAGAGAGAGAGAGAGAGAGAGAGAGAGAGAGAGAGAGAGAGAGAGAGAGAGAGAGAGAGAGAGAGAGAGAGAGAGAGAGAGAAACACAGACTAAGAATCGGTTGAGGATAATCAATGTATATGATAATCTTCCCTTCATTATGCATACCTCCGCCTTTTCAGTCACAAGAACAGTTGAAGGTGTAATCAAATGCGCTGTAGCCTAGAAATGTGAGAAGACAACAATGCCTCCACTACACTACACTTAACTTTCTCATTCTTCAAAGCTGAAATACCTCAAATCATTAAGTCTCCGAGAAGCATTTCCGAAAAGATTCATCTCTTATTCAAAACTCCTTATATCCTGTACTTCTTAGCGGGTAGAGTCAGGGAAATGAAGGAAGATATCGATATCACTACATTACGAATAACTGTTTTCATTTCTTAGGAGACAAAAGTTCTAAAAGTGTTTCATGGTCAGTTTTTCATAAGTAATCGTACCTCAGTCTAAATAGAAAGGAATTAAGTGTTTTCGTATTGCAGTTGATAATTTCTAAAAACATTATTTTTTCCTAGAATTTCTAATAGTATTGGTTTCATATTCATCATTCACAGAACATCTAAGTCCGCGGAACAGGATTTAACGTCATAGATAATTAGAGGAAAAGAACATACGTAGACGAGAATAAGACTGAGGAACATAATTGTGAAGGAAAATATTGGTATAACTTATGTGTTAAAAATTATTTGAGGTTATACATGAATTTTATAAACATAAGAGAACAATATTTGGCACGAAAATAGCAGCACTAACAACAACAACAACAACTACTACTACTACTACTACTACTACTACTACTACTACTACTACTACTACTACTACTACTACTACTACTACTACTACTACTACAACAACTTCAACTACAACTACAACTACCCTTCTGTTCCCCCGCTTGTCTCTTCTTCCTGTTGCCAGAACGAAGTTTAAGAATTGTTTTGAATTCTAGATTGTGTCAGTTATCAGCTTTCTCCTTCCTCTCCTCCTTTGCGTCTTCATGTTTGTTTTTCTTCTGATTTTCCTTCTCTCTCTCTCTCTCTCTCTCTCTCTCTCTCTCTCTCTCTCTCTCTCTCTCTCTCTCTCTCTCTCTCTCTCTCTCTCTCTCTCTCTCTCTCGCTCTCGCTCTCGCTCTCGCTCTCTCTCTCTCTCATGGTAGTTTCGTACGTAATCACCAATGGGAATAAGGCAGCAGGTTAGGTTTCCCATTCATGTGATTGGTTTAAAAATAGATATGGAAAAAAAATTGGAGAAAAAAAAGGAATTCTGAATCAAAATTAAAAGATTGTCAAAGTCTCCCCAATCAAAGAACCTACTAAAATTACACGAAATTAAATTAAACAAATGAAAATGGATCTGAGTTGAGATATACAGAAGATTTTAGGAAGGATTATTATTATTATTACTATTATTATTATTATTATTATTATTATTATTATCATTATCCTTATTATTATCCTTATTATTAACGGGACTTGCTTGGTGCCCTCCACAGTATTTTCCTTATTTTTTACTCTCACTTTCTAACATGTTTATCTTCCACCTTTCTTCTCTCCCTTATTTGCACATTTCCTCGTATTGTTAACTGATGAACCCACGCTTTTTCCTCCTCCTCCTCCTCCTCCTCCTCTTCTTCCTCCTCCTCCTCCTCCTCCTCCTCCTCCTCCTCCTCCTCCTCCTCCTCCTCCCCTCAGTAAGAACATGAAGCCTTGTGGGTGTTTACTCATCGTGCCTCTCCCACCATCGCCTCTATCTCCAATGACGTAGCTGCAGCCATCTTGTACCACTCTTCCTCTGCTCTCCCTCTCCCTCTCTCTCTCCCTCTCTCTTTCACATCCTCTCTTATTCCTCCCACATAGCCTCCTCTCTTCCCTTCCCCTCTCTCTCTTTTTATTTTTCTATTTTTCTTATCAGACCCTTCTTTTTTCTCTTATTCTTTGTCTCGCTTTCCGTAGCTGTCCTTCATCTCTTTCTTTTATCTCTCTTCTTCCCTTCTCTGTATATACATTCTCCCTTGTCTTTCCTTCTTTTCACTCATTTCTTCTTTTTTCTTTTTGTATTCCTGATTTACTTTTTAATATCTCACTAATATTCTTCCTTTCCCTTTCATTTGTTTTCTTTCTTCTATTTTTTTTTCTTTCTTTCTTTCTCTCCCCTTCTTCCTTTCCCTCCCTGAAGAAAGTGTTTTAATACAGCGAAATATCAAGTACAACAGGAAGATCATTTATATTTAAGACAATGTTCTGTTTTTAGATTAGTTACTTATTATATTTGAGTCGAGAGAGAGAGAGAGAGAGAGAGAGAGAGAGAGAGAGAGAGAGAGAGAGAGAGAGAGAGAGAGAGAGAGAGAGAGAGAGAGAGAGAGAGAGAGAGAGAGAGAGAGAGAGAGTGAGTGAGTCTCGTGCCTAAATCGAGATACTGCACGTCTCTCTCTTTCTCTCTCTTTTCTCTCTCTCTCTCTCTCTCTCTCTCTCTTTCTCTCTCTATTTCCACACACACACACACACACACACACACACACCAGCGGAGTAAAAACACGTGGGCTGCAGGTGTGGGCGTTGCTGCTAAAGCTTTACGAGACACAAGCTGAAGTGGGCGCCGGAGAGAGCACGAACTTACCAGACCCTCAGCTTTTTCTCCTCAGGGCCCCCAAGGCTTCTTGCGGCCAGAGGAGGAGGAGGAGGGAGAGGTGGAGGAGGAGGAGGAGGTGGTGGTGGTAGGAGGGGAGGTTGGGGGAAGAGCAGGAAGAAAGGAAAAAAGGAGAGTATGAGGAGGAGCAGGGAAGAGAGTAGGAGGAGGAGAGGAGGAGGAGGAGGAGGAGGAGGTGGTTGTGGTGGTGGTGGTGGTGGTGGTAGTGGAAGAAGGGGAAGAGGAGGAGGGGTTAAAGGGGGACTTAAGGATGCCAGATACTCGAGGAATACTGAAGGAGAGTAAGAGAGAGAGAGAGAGAGAGAGAGAGAGAGAGAGAGAGAGAGAGAGAGAGAGAGAGAGAGAGAGAGAGAGAGAGAGAGAGAGAGAGAGAGAGAGAGAGAGAGAGAGAGAGAGAGAGAGAGAGCAGATAGAGAGTGTACCGTAGACAAAAACAATCAATTTTTTTAATGTAACAAACAAAGAAGTAAACAGAGAGAAGTTTAATAAAAAATAAAAAAGAAGAGAAAGAGGAATAAAAAAGATGTGGAAAGAAAAGGAGGAAGGAAGAGAAGCAGAAGAAGGAAGAGTTTGAGGGGGAAGGACGTGTAGAAATAATGAAATCCTTTCCTTTCCTTCACCAGACATCGAGCGAAACGAAGAGGCATGATAGAAGAAGAAGGAGGAGGAAGAAGAAGAAGAGGAGGAGGAGGAGGAGGAGGAGCACCACAAGGA
>JAPQNM010000017.1:11991760-11992864 GCA_029783475.1 Metacarcinus magister
CGGCGGCGGCTGCGGCGGCGCTGTGGCTGTGGCCCCGCCGGGAGGACCATCCGCCCGATGCCTGTAGCCGCTGTTCTCCGGCCGCCCATATCCCGCCGCGGGGACCAGGCACGCGGGGAGCAGGGACCCCCGCCCCCTCCAATAGCAGCAGCTTCCCGCGACCCATCAAGGCTCAAAGGCTTCTCTGCCTAACGCCATTTCATCTTATCCATTAAATATTCTGGATATTCTTAATCCCATGTGTGCTCATCGTCAAATTGTCATGCTATGTTTTGTGTGAGAAATATATATATATATATATATATATATATATTATTATTATTATTATGTAGTACAAGGCGTGTGGTAGTGGGTAGGAGGGGAAGGTCTGGCCGCGGCTGATGGCCCCAAGTATTGGTTTGTGTTGCAAGCTTTGCGTTAATTATTCATGGAGTGTTTTTGAGGCACATCTCCTGCATCGTTGATGAGGCGTGTTTAGGAAGGACGTGCACAGATACGCCTAGGTCAACACCACTACCTGCACACACACACACACACACACACACACACACACACACACACACACACACACACACACACACACACACACACACACACACACATGCTGCCTCCATCACACACACACACACACCCATAGCAGGTGTACTACATAAAGGTGATGTTGATAGAGTACGAGGCCTGCTCAAAATTTCATCCCATTTCGTTTCCATCTCTCTCTCTCTCTCTCTCTCCTCATCTCTCTCTCCTCTCATCTCTCTCTCTCTCTCTCTCTCCTCATTCGCTCTCTCTCTCTCTCTCTCCTCTCCCTCTCTCTTCTCTCGCTCTCCTCTCTCTCTCTCTCTCTCTCTCTCCACTCTCTCTCTCTCTCATCTCTCTCCTCTCTCTCTCGCTCTCTCTCCTCTCTCTCTCTCTCTCTCTCTCTCTCTCCTCTCTCTCCATCTCTCTCTCTCTCTCTCTTGGAAAAGGAAGGGGAGAACAGGGGAGAGAGGGTAGGGCAAGGGGAAGAAGGTGGTTGTATCGTTGTACGTTTGCGGTCAGTAGGCGTGGTGCCTGAGAGGCTCCTTGTTATCCTTTATTAGCTTTCCTGCTGTTGTCGGTGTTTTT
>JAPQNM010000017.1:11992964-11995464 GCA_029783475.1 Metacarcinus magister
GACTCTCTTCCACCTCTATATCTCTCTACTCCCTCCTTCCTTCTCTCTCTCTAATTCCTCTCTCTCTCTTTCTCTTTCTCCTCCAGTTTTGTTTCTCTCCTTACTTTTCCATTCCGACTTTACCTGTGGCTTCCAAAGGTCTTATGAGTTTTTTTGCTTTCTCTTTCTTGTGTCACGTTCTTTATTAATCCTCGTATTTTTCTTTTGTAATCTTTGCCTCTATTCATAACCTTTTGCACCCACTGCTCTCTCTTTTTCTCATCCTGAAAACTACCGCTGCTTGTTCTGGGCTATTATATGTGTTTCCTGCTTTTTCCATGCCTCTCCCCCATCTCATGCTCTACTCCTCATTTTTCTAGTCCTCCCTAAGTCACTCCACCTTCCTCAGCCTATCACCATCCGTAGGGCTTTACGTTTAATCTCCTTAATTAATCTCATATAACGTCTTAGTTACCTTTGTTAACCTGTGTACCGTATAAAGCAAGCTGACTTTTAATGGTAGTTCTTTTACAATTTTTCTTTTCTTTCACTTCATATTCACTGTCACCGTTTATGCACATGCTCCTGTACCCTTTCTTCCTTCCCTTTCCTCTCTTCTCTCTTCTTCCTCCTCCTCCTCCCTCCCTACCCCCTCCCCCTCCCTCACGTCCTTGCCCTATGGCACTCTTTTTTTTTTATCTGTATTTCTTTCACCACTCTTCTTTTTCTTAATTCCACCTTCAACTAACCAACAACCCCTCATCCTCCTACTCATCATACATTAACCTCCTCCTCCTTCCTCCTCACCCTGCCCAATTCCAGTGGAGGACAGGGAAGGAAACAAGAGGGGGGACTTGGAAAAAAAAAACAAAAAAAAAAAAAACTCAGGTAAGAGCTCCGTAGCGCGACTTAGTCTGTAATTATGATCTATCAAGCATCCGAGTGTGTCCTTCACCCGTGTGTTGTTTGCTGATGCCAAAAACAAAATAAAAGATGAGATGTGCTCACTCCCACGTAAACACCCCTGACCCTTTACTCTCCCCTCCCCCCCACCCTCCACCCCCCTCCCCCACTCCCCCCCCCACCCCCACCCCCAACCCACAAACCACATTCCCTCAATATACTGGCTACTACCCTTTCCTCGGTCTCATCCCTCCCTCCCTACCTCCCTACCTTATTTCATACCTAGAACTCATCCTATCTACCTCTTTTTCTCCCTCTCTCTCCCTATTTGAGTATCTATATATCTTCCTTGCCCTTGCCTTCATTTATCCTCTCTCTCTCTTTGCTTCTCTACCTTCCCTTCCTCTCTCTACTCTCCTCTCTCACCTTTATTTATCCTTTCTCTTCACATACCCTTTTATTTTCTCTAGTGTATCTGTTTTTTTAGTGGAAAGATATTTTTTAGATGATTAATATGGTTGGTACCGCGTGTTATGACCACCCACCACCACCACCACCGTCACCACCACCACCACCACCACCACCACCACCACCACCACCATACCACCACTCACCGTCATCACCACTACTACCACCATCATCACTACCACTATTACTACTGTCACCACCACATCATAAATATCTACCACCATTACTAGATAAAATAGCTACATAATTATACTTGATATGTGAGGGTGTGGGTGGGTGTAGGTGGGTGGGTGTAGGTGGGTGGGTGTAGGTTGGGGGGTGTGGGTGTGTGCGTGCGTCTTTTATGAAGGGTAAATGTCATCAAACTTTCATCAGTGAGCCAAACATTCAAACAGACAGCAGGTACCGCACGCAAGATCACGTAAAATTAGAACGGTAGTAGGTAGTAGTGAAGTAAGTAGTAACAAAAGTCTAGTTAAAGGGTAACAGGAAAGGAAGGAAAGGAATGGAAGGGCAGCAAAAGTAGTGAAGTAATTTTAGGTCAGAGAGTCCCAAGAGTAGTTAGCGGGTAGTGCAGTTCAGTTATTTCAAGAAAGTAGTAGTAAGTTAGGTTTTTAACGTAAGAGTAAGAAGAGTTTAGCCGAATAATCAAACAGGACAGACAAAACGGACTCTCCGCGAGAATGAAAAAAACTTAACAAGCCATTAAAACTCTGAGGAAAATAACAAGAAAGATAATGAGAAAATCTACAAAAACTTAACACCTTGAGTCAAAGATGTGTTGTATTCATATAGTTCGAAAGTGGTTTTAACGCCCGTTTAAGGGAGATGTGGTGCCTTAGTGTTTGAGAAATAGACTCTATAGACACCGAAAGAATGAGGAGGGGGTCCGTCACGACTAGAGACGGTGTAGGAGAAGGTGGCAGGAGTCCTAGGTGGCCAGGCGTGAGAGGGGTGTTTAGAAGGGTTTGGACTAGAGATGGAGGGTGGGAAGAAGGTTATGAGATGAAAAGCACTTGCAATGGTATGAAGGGTCAAAGGTGGGGGTGAAGGAGGACGATGGAGAGTTATTTTGTCATAGAGGGATTCGTGGCGGCGCTCGCTTTCCTTAGGGGGGTGGAGAGCCGTCTACGTAGGGAGTGCCTGGGTA
>JAPQNM010000017.1:12010464-12012964 GCA_029783475.1 Metacarcinus magister
CGATGAGCTTCAGTATGTATGTTACTCACAGGCCAGTGGTGAAGGTGGGAGCACAGCATGCCGCCACGTTCCGCCCAGCAGCTGCAAGCCCTGCGAGATGCCTTGGTCCCTGGACGTCAACCACATTACCAAGTGACTCTCGGACTCCTTGCCTTCATGGGAGTAATGCTCATAGTCCCTCACAACCCCACCTCCTCAGGTGTACAGCCACACACCAACAAGGCACTAAGGCATAGCCGCACACACTCCCGCCAAACCCACGTGCTCCTGTGGACTCAGCAACGTTCCGGCTCTACCATGACATCAAGTGTTCTTTGCGCCTCACCGAGTACTTTCTGCACCAATGAGCCACTCAGGCGTCGGGAAGAGGAAGGAAGTGGCCTTTTAAGTGACATCCTGAAGTGTCGCTTCTCGCAGCATCCGGTGTACTTCGATAGCTGGATGCACGGCCCCCAGATGAACGACTTACGTGTGAGGAAGGTGTGCAACAAGCCATTCGAAAACCTCTGTGAAACGCCTGACTTGCTTGAAACAGTGTGTAGTGCTGCCATGGTGAATGTAATTAAAGTGGTTACTGTAGACTTGAGCGTGGGGACCCCTCTGTTACTGGATCCAAGGCTGACCACGCGCGTCATACACCTGGTGAGGGATCCCCGCGCCCTCCTGACATCGCGGCTGTTGCTGGAGGAGAATCGCTTCCTCTTGATGTTCAATAGGACATTTTTTACCCCTGAGGAGAAGGATCCAAGGATCGTGTGTCAGCGGTACCAGCGAGACCTGAACGCCGCCCGCAGACTCGTCCGTCTCCACCCGGAAAGGTGAGATATAAACCTGTTTCGGAATGGTTCATGCATATAGTATTGTCACCGTTTTCAGATTACTTCGTTCTGGTGACATCTGGTAACTGCACCACCGAGGGCATTCACTGCTCACTTTATTGATTTTTTGTCAATTATTAATACCATTAAAATCCATAATAACATACTTTACATATACTACTAGAATGAAAATAATTGTTCAAAAGTAGTATTAAGACAATGCATCTGGTATATAAAGAAGATATATCAATATTTACCTAGTTACCAATATTAAAATGTTGATGACGATACAGTAATCATAGATTAGCTACCAGTTTGCGAAGACAATTATAGCCTATTATAGATATTGAAGATATGTTTAGTACTCTATTACCGGTATTAGATAACAGTTATCATAGCCTATTACCGGTATATGAAGATATATTAGTTATGTCTTATTACCAGAACTTAAAGATAATAAATCAATTATAGCCTATTATCATTATTTGAAGATATACTAATTATATCTTATTTCCAGTATTTAAAGACGATATATCAAGTATAGTCTATTACCATTATTTTAAGATTTATTTATTACAACCTATTACTGGTGTAGAGGTTTGGGAGTTATGTACACACAAAGGTTTGACAACAGACGAATGTGGCTTAGTTGGTTTATTGCTGCAGCGTTGGTTGTACACAACTATACAGAGCCCAGGGAAGGTGAGCATGTGTTGTTGTCTGGGGAGCCCCGACGTGGGGCTCCCAGACGCTATGCTGGAGGTGTTGCCTGGACTGTGTGTGGTGGTAGACTGGTGGTTGACTGACTGACTGACTGTGTGTGTGTGTGGCAGCTTATATTGGGCTCGCAGACCTGTGGACACTTGGAGTCAGATCACAGGTGAGGTGAGGTCAAGTTAATCTCGACCTCAGCCACGGTCTCGAGGGAAGTCATTATAGGCTCTGGGTGTGTGTGCACCTGGTATGTAGGTGTGTTGTATGTGTGTTGTCACTACACTGGTATTTGAAGATATGCTAATTATAACATATTACCAGTATTTGAAGATATATTAATTATTGCCTATTACCAACCGTTATGTGAAGACGATATATTAATCATAGCTTATTACCGGTATGGAGAAAAAACAGTATCCAGCCTTGCACACCTTAACACCACATGTAGAAAAACTAACGTAAAAAAATTCTTAAAACGGTGCATGTTTAACGCATGCAGCCTCATAAACAAGTTTTCAGATCTAGAAGCCCTTGTAACATCTAAGCTCCACATTATTGGTGTATCGGAATCCTGGATAAACACAGAAAATAGAGACTTTCTAGCAGAATATAATTTGCCAAATCATTATATGATTAGCTACGAACGACAAAATAAAAAAGGTGGAGGTATTTTGTTCTACGTGAAAGCCAGTCTTAACCCGACAATCATGCAAACCTAAAAAATAGATAACATAGATATTATCACTCCTGCTACAATAGCGTTCCACGGTGTAGTGAGGCAACGGTTGAACATCCCATCCGATGATGTCATCGTCAAGCGAGAGTTTAAGTGCAGATTTTATATGATCATAGTTTTGGATGGAGAATGTTTAAACAATTCATACATATATTTTTTTGAGTTATGTTTTGCTGGAAATTTAAGATCATGAATAAACAGTTCTATTGTTGTATAAGTTTTACTTACAAAA
>JAPQNM010000017.1:12017964-12057964 GCA_029783475.1 Metacarcinus magister
ATTTTGCTGACCACGTTGGCCACCACAGCGGTATAGGGTTGACCAATGAAGGCGTAGAGGCGGCGTACCTCCGTGTGTGGGTGGTGCGCGATGTCCTCGTACCGCACCAACGTGTACCTGCACAGAACATAGTATTACAAGGTGAATGACAAGGGAAACAACCATTCCGTTGGTTTAAGCTTGGGAATTTTCCATCGACTCCCTCTTCTTCCCCCCTCCCCCCTTTTCACCATGAGGCTCGCGTTATGAGTTGTCATCAACAGGGGCGGATTAAGGTTGCATGGGGCCCCTGGCTGGAATTCAGAAAGGGGCCCTTTCTTCGTTAAGGGGGTAGGGGTAGGTTGCTAACTTTGGGAATTGGGGGCTCCCTAAATGTTGGGGGCCCCTGGCTGCAGCCCAGTCAGCCACCCCCCCCCCTAATCCGCCACTGGTCATCAATGATTTACTTAATATTCAGGTTACTATATGTAAGGAAAGAACTAGAATGTTTCCCTCCCTTTTCCTTTTGATTAACTATCTCACTTAAGGAGGGAAGAATAATATCGGTGTTGAGAAGGGCATTAGATCATAAATACCATTGGATAGATATCAGAAGAGGATATAGATGAGGTGGCAATCCTCATCCTCGTCACTCTGGCGAGGCGAGTGGAAGGTTAGGCGAGAAGCATTCACCCAGACATCCACCGGCTTCCACCGTCTACAGATTGGTGCTACGCGTATTTTATACGAAGCCGTTTCCACCACCCTCTCACTCACATGTAAAACACACCTCCCCATATATTTTTGTACGGTTTTTAGAATGAAATAGGAGTAATTAAGAAGCCAGAATCTAAGAAGTGCAGTCGTCCGTGCTCACGAAGTCAAAAAGGCTTTCTAGATTTATCATGTGTAGCCTGGGTTAAGAAAGTGGATTTATTATGTGTAGCCTTGATTAAGGAATTAGATTTGTTATGTGTAGCCTGGATTAAGGAAATAGATTTATTTATTATGTGTAGTCTGGATTAATAACTTAGAGTTAGGATGTGTAGTCTGGATTAAGGCATTGGATCTATATGGGGTAATCTCCATGCAAGGTTATATGTTTATTCTGTAATCACGATATGTGTGACCCAGCCAAGGTGTAACTAATCGAGAGTGGAGTATTATCTACCAGCCGTGATTGTTCATTAAAATGACTGTTATTCTTCGAGACTCAACGCTCATTTAAATTGTTCAAGGCACGTTACCACATAACACCAGTTGCCTCTTTATAATAAATAATCATACTTTAATTCATCTCTTGTTTTTTTCTACCTGCTAAAAGAAATACCAAGAAAAAAGTAAACCCCAAGGAAAGAGCGGGCGTTACATTGGTCAGGTGGAACTGGGCGTTACACTATGAAGGTGTGAACACCTGCCACGCCGCGGCCTCACCTCAGCTGCAACTCACCTGTCAGGGTAGTAGCGGGCCAGGTGCCTGGCGACAGCCAAGTCGTGGCGGTACCGTTGGCACAGAACACTCAAGTCTATTTCGTCATCATGAAAAAACATCCCTTTTCTTGATTTCGAAAACTTCCCCTCCTGGAGGTCTCGCCTGGAGGAGAACATACCTCGTGGGTCCCGCACCAAGTGAACGATGTGACTGTTGGAAGTGCGATCCTGCAGGATGCCCAAAGCCATAGCAAGCTCTGCCGCCACCACCCGCACCAGCCTGAGGCAAGACGCCCTGCACAAGGCGTCGATGAGCGTCCCGTCCCAACACAGTTTGGGGAACGAGTGGCACAGCCTCCAAACGCGGATGTCATTTAGATGTGATCCGTTGACCCACTCGGTCAGGTAGTCTGGGTGAGCCGAAACCCGGCAAGTAAGCAGGTCCTGCAGCAGGCTGACGGAGGCGTTAAGGCTTTGTTTCTTGACGCGGAATCGCAGTGGTTCCTCCGAGACGAAGGAGCAAGGCTGGGCAATGAGCAACTGTTGTGTCATCCGTGAACCGGAGCGCATCATCGTCCACAGCACCACTGAGGGAACGCCCACGCTGCCGTTCCTCGTCCCTCTGTCAACGATGCGATGCCCAGTCACTATCAACAACAGCAGCAGCAGCAGCAGCAGTACAATGATGGTGAGCAGGGTCACCGCCAGCTTGTGACAGCGGAGGACAACCTTGCCCAATCGCCGACACATTGTTAATTAAAGGCAAGCCGCTTCTAAAGGACTTTCACCGTCTAGGGGAAAACAATGCTGTGTATTTTTAGGTGCTCTAAAAATATAGTGGAAAGGAAGTTTAAAAGATTCTATAAATATTATTGTTTTCAACTTCCTTGTGGTGTTTGTGAGCTGACTAGCGGAGTTATATACCTGAGAGCGATATTACCATGAAGTGTTTATTATAATTCAGATGATAGCTTATGATGGATATTATACTTGTTTAGTGTAATGATGTTTCTATAGGAGGCTGCGTGCACTGAAACAGACTTTTATTATGGACATATTTGACGAACACATCGCCAGTTATCGTAATGACATTTATTAATGATACAAGGCCTGCAGTGTTACATTTATTTATTTTACTGTTGCCTGTTGCCCCCAATGATTGATTGATTGATTGATTACCCAAAACAACAACTATGGCACCCAGTCAAACCTTTCGTCTTGAAAGTTGAAACACAGAGTGCTTGAAGTTCGTTCTGCAATTAAGGCTCCGACTTCAACTTTCTATGAAGAATATTGTTCCTCATGTTTATCTCTGAAATAGAAACCTAAATGATACATTTTTATCATAATTCTTTATTTCATGCAAAAAAAAATAAATAGAAAATGAATACATCTTATATAGTCAATAAGTTAGAACAAAAACATTCCCAAGGCGCAAGACGAAGAAGACGTTCTAGCATGCGCTTTATAACTGAATAATCAACGTTAATTAATATCCAGCGCAACAAAGTATTATTAAAAATATTCCAACAAACTATGCAATTAATAGCACGCATACTGACGTCATAGAGTAAGGAAACAACCTCACAAAATCCCACCCCTTAGAACGCAGCGAGGAAGGCCGTGTTGTGTGACGTCATCATTCCAAACAGACCGACCAGGGAGACACACTCAAGCAGGAAAAATCGCTCTTTTCTTCCCTTTCTCGGCGTTTATCAGTCATGGATTCGGACGAGGAGTATCTCTATGACTGTGATAGTGGAAATGAGTCCAGTGGAGACGACGTGGGGTTGGAATTTGAGATAGAAGGTGAAGGAGACTCTGGAAGCAGCAGGTACAGGGAGACTGAGGATTACCCTTACGAAGTACTTTCCACGGAAGATATTACCAGGCACATGATAGACTGCATCAAGGAGGTCAACGGTGTGGTTAATGTAAGTGTGTGATCCCCGTTCTGACCCCCAATTAGGCCTAGGTAATGTGGATTTATGGGGTGGGATTCATGTCGTATTACTTGTTCCCATTTTGTATTTTTACTTTGTGTTTTAATTGTGAAAAGTGATATGACATGATTGTGCTTCCTGGATTACATTTTTTTTTTTTTATACTACATGTCTGGTTTTTTATTTAGATTTTTTTTTTTTTATTGCTTACTTCTCATTTTGTTGATTGCGTTGCCACAAATTTATTAGCCAGATTATTTCAAATTTGGAATTTATGAAGTTGATATACTTCAATATCTCACTTAATTTCCTTGCTGGTGGTAGTATGTAGCTAACCAGGAAAAAAAAAGTATATATAGAGTGTTTTGTATGGTCGAGCACTGACCATCGGTGGGGGAAGTGAAACACATATCTAATATTCTGCCAGTATGACTTGCATGGTATATTGAAGAAAATTTGCATTAATAGCTATGTTAATAAACTTTAAAAACTCAAGGGAAAAAAAAATATATTGATACCCATTTGCAGATAAATATACGGCAAATATTTGTATCATACTGTACAGTTTGAATATTTGAAGATAAGAGTAGAACCTAATTTGATAGCCCTCATACTTTTCCTGAACATACTAGTCACTAAACCAATAATTAAATCTGCTCATTCATTTATAATTTGTTTTATTTGTTATTTTTGTACATTAAAAGGGTACTGGCCAAGGGCAAACAAAAATAACTACACACTATACATACATTATCCAAAATATCCTATTATTCTTATATCAGGAAGTAGGAATGGTACAATGTAGAAGTGTAGAACTTATTTTGCATCCAGTACTGTTGATTTGTGATAGTAAGGTGTCTGCAAGAACAAAAGGAAAACTGTACAAAACAGTAGTGAGGTCAGCTATGTTGTATGGCCGATTGCAGGTCAACTCAGCCCAGCCCATTGCCGGGAATGGGCTGAGTTGGATCTACACCGTGTGGCCTGGAGGCAGTGACCTTGACTAGGCTAAACAAACAGGAGGTGGAATTGGAGGGAACAAAGTTGATGTTGTGGTTTTGTTGGGAGTGACGAAGATTGACAGGATTAGGAAATAATATTTTAGATGGACAAAACAGGTAGGATGTTTTAGAGACATAGTTGAGAAGTAAATTTTCTGGTGCTTTCCTACTTACTTCTAGTGATGATGCTACATTAATTAGGTTGTCATTTAGATCCTCAGTTTCCATTAATTTTGTCAACTAGTTGTGACTACTTGTTCTGTATTCTAATTGCAAACTCATTTATCTTCTCTTTTACAGTTGAGATATTTGCCTTCTTCATTCTTAATAATTTTTCTCTTTCTCTCTTCAAGTCTAGCATTACTTTGCACCTCACTATCCTTGGTCACTTGACTTGAATTAATTTAAAGGCACAACTTACAGGTACGGCAGCCATATCCTCATAGTGCTAGGTTATAGATACGGCACGTGCCTAACTTTTGGGTAATAAAATATAAAAAGCTTATATAACTGAACCAAAACGTACCTAACCAAACATAACATAACAATATAATCTAACCATAACCTAACGTAAGCCGTATCCTCAGTGCTCGGTTATAGATACGGCACGTGCCTAACTTTTGAGTTAAAACCTTATATAACGGAACCTAACCAAACCTAACATAACTTGAAAGATGCTTTACCAGGTAAATAATAAGGCACAGGCCGTATGAATAGCGGATAACAACGCGGTATGACTGCCGTATCTCTAAGCACTTTGTAATTTAAAACTGCCTCATTCTTTACCGTGTTCTATCTTTTTAGTAAGAATTAAGTCAATTTCATTCTTAGTTTCACCATTTGGGCTTTTCCATGTCCATTTCTAGCTTGCCTTATGATAGAAGAATGTGTTAATTATCTTTAAATCATTCCTCTCCAAGTAAATGAGAATCACATCTCTACCTGAACAATAGTTGCAGTATAAGTCTACTTCACTGGTTCCCATTTGAGATGAGCATATAATCTAGAGTAAACAATGCGAGCATTTGTGAAACTGTGTTTATGAAATTTACTTTGCCGATAATTAAGGGATTCATGGTGTAGAGTGACTTAGACCTGGGGGGGGGGCTGCGGCTGTTGGTTGTCAGGGTACTGAGAGATCCCCTGATCCGAAGTAAACGAGAATCGCATCTCTACCTGAACAACAGTTGCAGTATGGGTCCTTATGTTTGTGTCTACTTCACTAGTTCCCATTTGATATGAGCATACGATTTAGAATAAATGTTATGAACACCTATCAAAATAATGTCCATGAAACTAACCTATATTTCAGGTGAGAACTGTAGTAGCAGTAATTGATACAATATTTATGTTATTCCCCATCCAGGATGTACCATCAGTAGTGGTAGTCTAGTATAGTATAGTAGTAGTCTAATCTAATCTAGTATAGTATAGTATCCTCCTCTATTTTCATTCTTTACTATAAAATGTCCATGGCCATGTTTTCTACAAGGTCATGGTGTTCCCTTCTATCTGTTTTTCCTGCCGGCATGTTGCCGGAGGGAGAGGAGGGTGGGAGAGAGCCTTGTTCTGTGTCTATCCTGTTCTTAAACTCTTAGTGTACTTGTAGTAGTCCAGCAGATACCCTAGTTATAGATCAATAGGTCTTCTCATATATTCTCATGTATTCTCTCTGCAAACCTTACGAGCATGTCACCTCTATCATTTAGTGTATCTATTCCAAAGTTTCCTAGTGCTGTCATTCCAACACTTTTTCCCGACCTATACATTAAAGTCACAATTATGAAGGAATACCATGTTTTGTGTAATATTATAGCTGCTTCTACATCTTCATAAAATTTTTCTATGTCATCATCATCATAGGCTAATGTTGGTGCGTACACCTGTATGATTTTCATTATATATCTGTTGTTATATTTGATTACTAAGCCTACTACTCACTCACTTAGACTATAGATATTTTCAATATTTTCTGCTAGTTCTTTGTTTACTAGGAAGCCTACGTACTCCTTGTTCTATCATGTCTTTTTGTCTTCTTTAGCAAAGTAATGACTAGTGTACCAGTATTAAATGATATTGACAATCATCATGCACCTTTCATATTTGTAAATTATCTATTCATGCAAAGTTAATTTCAAAACTGAATTGTTTGTTAGGAAAGGATTGTGCAGTGCATTATATGCACTACACTCAGTGTCTTTCACCGCATACACAATTCAGGTAACCTTTGTAGATACTTATCAACAAGCTCAACAAACCCTTTCATTAATATTACAGATTCCTGTAACAACAACGAGAATATTATTAAATCACTTCAAATGGGACAAGGAAAAGTTAATGGAGAGATTTTATGATGGTGACCAAGAAAAACTGTTTTCTGAGGCCCATGTTGTGAGTCCCTTCAAGACGCCAAGTAAATCACAGAAGGTGAGTTTATGTCATCTTGTTCTCTACCTTACTTTACCTGTTCATGTCTTGTCTTGCCTTAATTAGGTTTTTCTACCAGTGCTTAAGTGACTGAATATTGGACTTTTTTTTATGTAAATGGATAACCGGCCAAGAGCAATGAAACACTAAATAAAAAAAAAATAAAAAAAAAACCCACTTGTATTGCCGGTTCCCTAAAGAAAAATGGGTAACCAAAAAGGGGGACCAAATTAGAGTTGCAGGTGTCTTGATATCTTGATATTTTTCCTCATATACAGATGAATTAAGCTGTGGAGTCTATCTGAATAGTGTTTTGTTTGTGCATGAAGACTATAGGGAAGTTTTTAATGAAGTGCTGTATTTTTTGGCTTATAAAACACACTTTTTTCCCTAAAAATTACCCTGAAAAATAATCATGCGTCTTCTAAGACAAATATTGTATGAGGTTAACTTAGGTAGCTATTCAATTCATCCTCTTATTTGATGTAACATCAGTACTTACCTTTTACAAGTATTTTGAATACCATAAGACCATGTTCTTGTGTGGTAATGACTGTATATTGGGTAATAGTTTTGGTAATCTTTTTTTATTTTTTCATATAATTATTTTGCAAGATGCACCGACTTATAAGCTGAAAGATACAGTATCATTCCCTTTTTTATTGATCTTATCTTGTTTGTGACCTAAATTTATTAAGTATCAGAGGCTTGTCTGAGCTGTTATCTCTTAACACTGCACTCATGGTTAGTTTAGACTAACATTATTTGTTTTTAAAAAAAGTTTGCTGTGATCCTAATTATTCTTTTTATGTGATAAATAAACTTGCTGGTGACTGATCAGTCATTAATTATTTGGTTATTGTTACATTGACATTATAGCTTATGAGGTGATTTTGTGGTCATGTTTACTTAATTAATGTTATCTGATTGCTTTTGTTTGAAAGAGTTCATAAATTCTTCTTCCATCATTCTTCTTATTATCAGAAAGCTCATTTGCCATTGTTGCATTCAGCATATCAACCAAAATATGATAAATCCATAAGGGAACATTTGACCAAAAAAAACTAGAAAAGTTGTAGGACAACGGACAATAGCAAACCCAGCTGGGAAAGACATATACTAAGTGTGCGTGAACAGTGCCATAGGTGGTGCTTACACAGTGTCATATCCTGGTATTGAGGCCATAAAGCTACTCAAGGGGCATGAAGAAAGTTTTTATTTATTATAATCCCATCACCATGGTCACCTTTTATAACATGAATTTTGTGTTTGCAGGTTCAAGTCAAAACAAATAATGGAATGGAAGAATGTGAAATCTGCTTCCTAAACATGCCTTCAGCTGTAAGTATGACACGCTGTTCATTATACACAGGAGTTGTTTTTTCTGTTTTTGTATGTGAAGTAAGTCTAGGTTTTGGTGCTTGTGAAGGAAAGGAAAGCATCTGCCGGTGTCATAGGGTGGTAGAATAAACAAAATAATACAGGAGCTCCCCCTACTTACAAAGAGGATAGGTTACTGGGTTTTAATCATAAGTCCAACCAAAGATGTCCAACATTACTCCTGTCTCTATACTGAATACTGTACACAACATTGTAAAATTAAGGTTTGTGCTGCACAGCTATACTCCAATAATACTAGACTATATTTTACCAACATTAAACAGTATTTTAATTCAATTGGCATCAAGGACAACTAGAGGTATAATGGGTGGCTTAAATAAACGTGGGATGAGGTTCTGCCACATATTATTTGTTTTTTATTCATAATATTTTTGTGTACATTTTATTATGCTTATTGCAGGAGGAGATCCTTGTTTTTTTGGGTGTTTGGTTCCCTTCCTATTGTGCCAAAGGATTTATGTTTCAAAATTTGTGCATTTTGGTTGGCACGGTGTTTATTTAGTCCTTTTCCTATTAATCACATTGGAGGTCTGCTAGTATTTTAGTGTCATGTACTTTATATGGGTTAGTAATAACCATTTTTCTTATCTAAGACAACATTGTGGAATATCTGTTATCATGAAGTGCTTGAAGAGCTTATTGGTTCCCCAGATGATGACTGGAATAGAGTGTGGGCACCGGTTCTGCACTAACTGCTGGACTGAATACCTAACCACCAAGATTATTGATGAAGGCATGGGTCAGACCATCTCTTGTGCCGCCCACTCCTGTTCCATCTTGGTGGATGATCATACAGTCATGAGGTTAATTGTGGATGCAAAAGTCAAACTTAAGTACCAGCATCTCATCACCAAAAGTTTTGTTGAGGTAAGTCTTTACTGGAGAGAGAAGAGTGAAAAGTTTTTGAAGAAAGTGTGTCAATGAAATTGAAGATCTTAGGAGGAGAAGAAGCCCAGTTGTAATATGGAAGGATAGGATAAAGGAGTACATGCATGAAAGAGGTGCTGATAGAGGGGAAGGGATTTTCACAAGCAAGGAGGGAGTGTGTGGATATTGAGAGGTGGAGGCTCTTCTGCCGTGGCACACCCTTTGGGGGACGTTTCCAGAAGGAACAAGGTATCAGAAACTATAGATAGATTTCTTTCTTTGAGTTTTAGGGGCAATTCCCTTAGGCTGTGTTAGGCCTCTTTCACATGAACAGTTTTTGCTGTCCGGTTTCTGCCGCTGCGGCGGGCGGCAGAAACCATGCCTTATTGGGGGCACTTGCAGTTTCTGCCGCAGGCTCTCTCTCTCAACATCCGCTCTGTTGCCTCAGTCAAGTCAGTGCACCAGTGTCTCTTGATGATGGAGGACATCAGAAAGAGAATAGTATTTGTTCATTTGATGAACAAGGTCATCAAAAAAAATAAACACAGAAAATTCTGGATTCATCCCTTGAACAGCAGTTGCCTTCTCCCGGGTGCATTTTACACTCTATGAAGACCTGAAGGCTGATGATGCAAAGTTGTTCAGTGGTGTGCTCTTCCTCCTAATGTTGACAGACAACTGACCACCCTATGACCCACCACACGCGGGAAACACCAGATGTGTGAAGGCGCCCAGAGGAACACATTATCACTCAAACCGTTCGCTGGCATTTCTGCCGTTGTGGTCTTGCTGGCAGGACGTCAGGGTGCGGCTGCTGCAACGACAAAACTGCTGTCCCGACCCAGTGTGAATACTCCCATAAGAGTCAATAGAAAGCTAAACCGTGCAGCAGACTATGATAAATATGGCCTTGTTTGCTTACAAGCCTTGAACTGTGGTAGTTATGATGTTGTCAAAAGAAACTTGTTATCATAACTTGTTATTTTTCATTGATTTTGCATTTGTAAATTTTTATGAGAATTTCATTGAGATTATCAAGGAAGGCCATTACATTTTGGAGTTCAGTGGCATTGTGAATGAATTTCTGAAGTGATTCTTTCATGTCACTTCAGTTAACAAGAATTTTGTACAACTTATCTCCACCAACAAGGATAAATCACAGCCTGTATTCGTCTAACTAATTGAGATTATAGTTCTTTACTGTTGAAACTTGTGATTGTTTAGAGGTTTATTGTGTCCAAAGAAAATTTGTTTTAGAGCCTACTGTATATTTTGAGATATATTCTACTTATTATAAGGAACATTAAGCAGTGATCTTATGGAATATTTCACAACTCAATTAATATATTAAGCCAGCTGGCATCCTTCACTACCTTTTATTCTCTCCACAGTGCAATAGACTGCTGCGCTGGTGTCCCTACCCAGACTGTAACTATGCAATCAAGGTGCAATACCCAGATGTCCGACCAGTCATGTGCAAGTGCCGTAATGTGTTCTGCTTCAACTGTGGTGAGAACTGGCATGACCCAGTCAAGTGCCACCTCCTGCGCCGCTGGATCAAGAAATGTGACGATGACTCGGAGACTTCTAACTGGATTGCAGCTAACACAAAAGTGAGTCTCTCTCTCTCTCTCTCTCTCTCTCTCTCTCTCTCTCTCTCTCTCTCTCTCTCTCTCTCTCTCTCTCTCTCTCTCTCTCTCTTCATTATCTGATGTATGTCATTATCTGACATGAGGGGAAAATGAATTACAATTGGCATAGAAAAATAATTGATGTGTAACCTAATCATGGTAATGGATGGCAGACACACATTCCATTTCATACATTGATTGTAGGGGAAGTTTTCTAACTAATTGCTGGGATTAGATAAGTTTTGTTTCAATTACTCGGTTCCCATTTTGCTCTCATGGACCGCACTGCCAGGAACATTATTTTCTCAACAAAATACTCCTTGTGTAATAGTGTCTCAGTGGCATACATCTTACTAAACCACTTTCCTTGGATACTGATTTTCGACTGATGTAATATCCAGCCCTCGAGCCCTTCCTTACCCCCACCACACCACCTCCACCCTCACCACCCTCATCACATTTTACTGGTAGAGTATGACACAACAAAATAAAGACAAGAAGAAACACAATAGGATGCTTGGAGGGATAAATGAAGGGGGATTAGAGGCGAGGTTCATAATAGGATTTTTAAAGAGGGCAAAGAATGTATGGAATGATGGTTTAAGGAATGCAAGAATGGGTAGGTAAAGAAATTTTAGAATGAGGAGATTGAAAGATTCCTAAAGAGGGCAAGAAGGTGCGTGAGATGATGGATAAAAAACATGGAGGTCCTTAGAGTTAGATTACAAAAACATAGAGGTGTGATGGAGTGTAGTTATCCTTATTATTGGGGTTATTTTGTTTGTCTGGTTGGCTGAATGGGAAACCTTTGTATTTCAGGAGTGTCCCAAGTGTAAAGTGACAATTGAAAAGGATGGAGGATGCAACCACATGGTGTGCAAGAATCAGAGTTGTAAAGCTGACTTCTGTTGGGTCTGTCTTGGACCCTGGGAACCCCATGGATCCTCTTGGTAAGTCCAGTGCCATTGATATATTAAATTGGAATTGTCACAGCTAGGCAAAGACAGTAAGAGTAATATCTTTAGGGAATACAATATGAAATAGACTTACATGTGACATTAATCCTGCAAGATAGTTGTTGCTTTATTTTTCCATGCTTGTCGACTAACACGAAACACTCACAGGTATTCCTGCAACCGCTATGATGAAGATGAAGCCAAGCAGGCCCGGGATGCACAAGAAAAGTCCCGGGCAGCCTTGCAGCGCTACCTGTTCTACTGCAACCGTTATATGAACCACATGCAGTCCCTTAAGTTTGAGCATAAGCTGTATGCTTCAGTCAAGGAGAAGATGGAAGAGATGCAGCAACATAACATGTCTTGGATAGAGGTAATACCCCTGATGGCCTGGAAACACCTTTGTACCTAGCATTCATTTCATTCACTCTACTTTTCATCTCCTTATCTGTCAATTTTGGTGTTACATTTTACTTCTGCAAGAGTTAAATTAACCTAAAGAATGATGTGAAGATAATAGAGAAGTATATGCACATGATATAAAATCAAGTGTATAAAGAGTACTATACTTACTTGATTATGACAAAAGTAACTGCAGTCTTCTTACTTTCAGACGCAATGGCACTTTTTTTTATTCATGAAGCTGATTTGAGAAAACACAGTTACAACTATTATTTGCTGTGATATGCAAATGCAGAGCTCATATAGAACTCAATGTAAACTATTATGTTACATTATTATATGAGTTAAAAACGCATACTATTCTCACGTTCTTCAGGTTCAGTTCCTCAAGAAGGCTGTGGACATCTTGTGTGAATGCCGACAGACTTTGATGTTCACTTATGTGTTTGCCTACTATTTGAGGAAGAACAACCAATCTGTGATATTTGAAGATAACCAGAAGGATGTTGAAAGTGCCACAGAGACCCTCAGTGAGTACCTTGAGAGGGACATCACGCAGGAGAACTTGGCAGACATCAAGCAGAAGGTCCAAGACAAATACAGGTGAGAATTACACTACATGTGGAGGAGAGAACTAAATTTGTACCATATAGTTTTTCTTACATATCCTTGCAAGATGACCTACTCACCCTGCACTCCTTTTCCAAGCTTCCACTTCCACTTTTTCTTGTATACCGTTATTACTAGACCTTAAATTTAAATGTTTTTACTTCTGTTCTTTTAGCTCCTTCACCTTACAGCTTTCTATTAATGAAGGGGAGGCGGTGGTACAGTGGTCTAGCGCTTGGGTGAGCGAGCCTAGGGTCCCAGGTTCGAATCCCCGATATTCGCTCACCACTTTTCATTCTTTGATATCACCGCCGAGTGGCCAAAGACTACCCAAATTGCTGCCATACTGTCCTCAGACGGAACTTACAACGTTATATGCATCTGAGGCTGTAGCAGCGATTAGCCTCGCACGTTCATGAGAGCGCGTTCAAGAGAGAACGTAAACATTTGAGGCGTCACTATAAAAATCTGATAACCTACGTCAAATAACAGGTGAGGCAAGTCCATCTGTGCCTCCATAAGCCTACTGGTGCCAACGATTAATGATATAGAAAACTTACTGGACCCACCCACTTCAGCCTGTCCCGACATTCCTAATACATACCTGCATCATGTGCTGTCATTCTTCACATATTGCTATTGTTCTGTATTTATGAGTATTTTTGCCATTTGACATACTTACTTCTATCTCCTTAACATTATCTTCCTTCCATCTACATTATTGAGTTTATTCACTGTTTTTGTATAGTATTAAGTTGTAGGAGTTATTCCGTGCCCTGTCTTTCCTGTAAATACCATGACCAGCAGGAGAGAAAATTGAGAAAGGTCTTGCACTTCCCTTTCCCTGCAGGTACTGTGACCAGAGACGGAGAAAACTTCTGGAACACGTGCATGAAGGTTACGAGAAGGACTGGTGGGAATACTCGGAGCCCTAGTAGGAACACAACACCTACCGCCTCGGTGCAGCAGTAGTGTCCCGTCTGTTACTCCCTAGTCCTGCGCTGGGTCTTCGGTGGGGCGTGTGCGTGTGTTAAAGTGTGCGTGTGGTGGGGTGAGGGTGAGCGCGCCTCCAAAGGTGAGTGACATGTGAACCTCTCCTCCTAAGTGGCCGTATTGATTGAAGTCCTGTCATCAGTCTTCACAGCTACTGTTAAGTGCTCTCCCCTGACAATTGACCCGATTAGGAACTTTTAGTAATTGAGTAATTCGTAGAGACGGATATCAATAAGGACAGTTGAGGTTAGAGAAGAGGCTCAGAGAGTACTACTAGTTGTTCCTAACATTCCTCACATGTCAGCAGCCCAGAGTCATGTTTGGAGCTTTAAATTTAGTGCGTTTGAACCATTATTGGAATGTTGGATTGTTTGTATTCATTACTCATACCTGGTTTTGTGCCAGTTCAGGCCCTGGGCACCACGTTAGTTATTGCCCAAATTTATATGATAGTTGTTTTTGAGTATATCTGGTAATTATTGATGCCACTCCCATCCAGAAATGTCTCAACTTATTTTGTGTATCATTAATTTTGACTGCATTACGTTTCCCATATACCTTGAAGTAAGTCTAGTGAGTCTTCTGTTTTCTTAACATTATTGTATACCTTAAACTCAGGTTCATGTACAGGAAAAATGACATGTTACATTTTTTAACAAATTCATTTTCTATGCCATAAAGAAGTTACAGAATTTACTACAAGAAATACTCAAAGTGATCAAGTTTTTAGTTTTGAAATAAATAAGTTTTACTTTTTAATGTTTTCAGATTGGATCAGAGTTAAAATATATATACAGGTATACCATTGATTTACTGGCTAAACCTTCAGGAAGACTTAACAAAAAATCTCAGTAGTGTCTGCGTGATATGCATTCAGAATTAGAATCAGATGTCTCTTAACGTTTGATAAATGTCATATTCTTTAAGTGGGAACAAGAAACCAAAAATACGACCATTAAATATGCGGCATGAAACTCAAAAGTGTACAAAGTGTCAAAGATTTTATTATTATTTGGTATTGTGTTGAATCTTAAATTCTCTCAGCAATGTTAACACACTGCATTCTGTATTCTTCTACAATAACTTTTATGCAAATATCTGGTTCACACAGCCTTTTCCCTCTCTAAACTTTACTTGTTCCTTGTTTACCTTCCTTTCAGTTCCTTCCATCATTCTCTCTGTCAAGACTCGCACATATACTTTTCTTGGTACAATAAGCAAGTTTATCCCTCTATAATTATTACACTCATTTCTGCTACCTTCACCTTTATGCAGGGACACAATAGTTACAAGGAGTTACAAAGATATCAATAATTGCTTTCTTCCACTCATCTTGTACTTCTCTTTGTCTCCATGCAAGGTCACATATCACGAACATCCAATCTACTACTGGATTTTCAGTGATCAACAGCTGTAATGTTTAAGAATGTTTTATAAACATCTTTATTCTATCTATGTCCTTTGAATTTCATGCCGTTTATTCTTGCTACTATCATGTGATTTATCTTATAGTCTTTTCGGACTGATTTTATCAATTTCATTCAGTATTTTGAAAACTTTAATTAAATTCCCTCTGATCCTTTGAACTTATAGTGAAAACATGTTTAAATGCTTTAACCTTTTCTCATTTGATAAATTTTGCAGTGTTGAAATTTGTTTTGTTTCTCCATAGTACTCTTTCCAGTACGTTTTGTCTGATGTGAACATAGTTTCTTGACATGAAACTTAATATCATATTTGGATCTTTACTTGTTGCTGCACACTGATCACTCATTTTTAGATTACTATTAATGATTACCTAAAGTTTTTTTTCTTGTTTAACATTGCTGAGCTCTATCGTGCATTTTTTATTAAAAAATTTTTTTTTACCACCAATATACATAACCTTGCATTTTTCTGTAAAAGGACATTACCATTTCTTACTCCAAATCATTCACATAGATGCTCTCCTCTTCCATATGCTTGCAAATTTGAGATCAGTATGTGTTTGGGGAACCTTATTGAATGCCTTTCAGAAGTCCGGGTAGATTACATCATACAGTACCTGGACATCTCAATTTGTATACACATTATTAACGAAATCCAATAGATTAGTAAGGCATGATCTGTTGCTCCAAAATATGTGCTGGTTTTCTGTTACTAGTTGATTCATTTCAAGGAATAAAACCATTCTGTTTGCAAAGATTTTCTTGAATAAGAACATAAGAATATAAGAAAATATGGAAGCTGCAAAAAGCCAGTTGACTTACACAAGGCAGCTCCTGTGCACCTAACACTTACCATCTGTTTTCTTAAAAGTATCTACTGTCCCAGCACTTACCACATGCTTGCTGAGTTTGTTCCACTCCTCTACTATCCTATTAGTGCACCAATTTTTACCTATATCTTTCCTGTATCTGAACTTGTCTAGCTTGAAACCATTTGTTCGTGTTCTTACTTTCCTTGGCTATGAGAACCTTATTCATGTCCCCTTTGTTGAAACTCTTGACCCATTTAAACACTTCTATCAGATCTCCCCTTACTTGATAACAACTAAGGAAGCCAGTAAATCAATGGTGTATCTATCTATATATATATATATTAATGAACTATATCATACCAAATAAAATGACATGTATCCAAATTCCACAACCCCAAAGTCTTTTTAAGAAAATATTTGACAACAGTACATATATGGTGGAAAAACATTTTGTAATTGTTTAATTAGTATCAAAAGGTGTTGGTTCTGTTCATGTGTTCTGGATGGTTAAAAAGAAGAGGCTTCATGTTGTGGCCACAGCCCTGAGGCAGTAGAAGCCTCGGGTGCATTGTTAGCCTGAGTGGTATACACAGTGGCATACACAGGTAGTTTTGTGCCTCAGATGGAGCAGTGAGATAGTACATTTGCTTGTGGAATATCATAGGTAGATTGTTATATATATGAAAGATAATGTGAATAGATACCTGATGGCTAATAATATAACAATGCAGCTAAAAGTGAATTAATTTGATTAAAATAATTTGTACATAGCATTTTTTTCCAGTCTGGTATAGTTTTAACAGGGACTGAATTCAGCACTCATTCTATGAATCTCATATTTTCCCGTTGAATTATTTAGATTCATAGATGATTAGTTAACTGACTGCTTAGGTTCCTAGGAAAATAAAAGAAAGAAACAAAAATATAAAATTAGAAAAGAAGCATGTGCTGGCTGTATTGATGATGCTACAAATTTGTTTTGAAGTAAATATAATTTGGAAGCTTTAGCTATGAACTCTATTCTGAGCAAGGGTTTGGCAGCTTGTTTCCACTGGGGGCTTAGACACTCCTCAACATGTGGTGTCTTGTGTTGCTGCAACTCAGTATTATCCATTAAAAGGTCTTCATTGTCAACATCAGTTGACTTAATTCACATGGTACTTGGCACTCTGTATAAGTTATATTTGTGCCTGTGTTTGTGCTGCATGGCCAAAACCTGCATTGCATTACCAGGTGTCACCATTTTGTACATTGTGTGCCTTGACCTAGTTTATATACGTATATACCTTGTTTTCTACTGGTGTTACAAAAACATCTGGCTAATGAGGTAATGTCAACTTTGCAAACTCAGCAAGCTAGGTTGGTACACTATGCTTCAAGTGGTCTCATACTCGCTTGGCTCAAAACTCAGTGGTGCCTGTGGAAGTGGCTTGAATCATCAGCCAAAACAGTACATCTGAAAGAAAAGAACATTAGAAAATGTTATTACATATTTCTAAGCATAAATACAAAGTGTCACATGTTTCGTAAAGTTGTTGCTTAGACAGAATATAGAAGCCTTTCAGAGTGGGTCTTGTGTTCCTACTTGCTGGTGTTGCCTGAAAGGTTTGAGAGTGGTAGTTCTGAATGCTGCTCTTCCTTCACAACATCACGTTTATTTCAGTGTAAGTAGTGGTCAAACCACAAACTAATAATCACTGTATAGAAACTTCTACAACCAGTTACTAGTGAAGACATGTGTATTTTAAGTTTGGATGCCTTTGTACAGTTCTTTTTACAAATCTATTTTATTTAACTATTACGAAAAAGTAGATTTTTCTCATATATATATATATATATATATATATATATATATATATATATATATATATATATATATATATACATATATATATATATATATATATATATATATATATATATATATATATATATATACATACATACATATATATATATATATATATATATATATATATATATATATATATATATATATATATACATATATATATATATATATATATATATTCACACATATATATATATATATATATATATATATATATATATATATATATATATATATATATATACACACACACATACATACATACATATATATACATATATATATATATATATATATATATATATATATATATATATATATATATATATATATATATACATATATATATATATATATATATATATATATATATATATATATATATATATATACATATATATATATATATATATATATATATATATATATATTCACATATATATATATATATATATATATATATATATATATATTCACACATATATATATATATATATATATATATATATATATATATATATATATATATATTCACATATATATATATATATATATATATATATATATATATATATATATATATATATATATATATATTATGTTGACTGCATAACTCTGTGATTTTCAGAGCTTTTTGACAGGATCTTGCATTTGAACAGCATTGTTTACTACATTGCTTCCTTTGCCTATAACTATATTGTAGAAGTTGTTGTTGATCTGGCTCCCTTTACGTTCTGGAGATAGAATATACCAGAAAAAAATGTGGCCAGTGTTTTATCTTGCCAAAATTAATGATGTGATGTACCCTCAAAATGCTTGTCAAGAAGTTCTGGTGTATAGTTTTAGAGTATTTAAACGCTCTGGTTCAATTATTGAGATTCATGAGATTTTCATTAAATTGTAGTGATAACTATTATGCTTACCTGCCTTGAGAATAGTGGTTGGCCGTGTGTGGCAGTGGTAGGGAATATAACTTTGGCTGATGCTTCAACTTTGGTATGTTTTTATACAGGGATACAATTCTGGATCACAGTTAATGAATGAATGGGGATATATGTTTACTGAGGCATAGCAGAAAGCTACTCAACCAACCACTTATTATTTCAAAAAAAATATGTAAATAAAGATATTATATAGATATTATACAGTGTGAATTTTCTTAGGAATTACAATGAATGGGAAAAAATGTGTCTTGAGATTCCTTCATGACTGCATGATTTTGCTTTAAACAAAATTTAGTACCCAACTTTTTCTTTGTCGTGAGTTATATGATAAAAGTGGAGTGAACATGTGTACAAGATGCTATTCAGGCTCTGTGGCATATGTTCCCTTTCAGAATCTGAGCAACATTGGTTCAGTGTTGACAGAAAGCTTGCATACCATGTTTTTGCTTTGGAGTGGTTACGTTATTCATTTATAGGAAAACCTAAAAAAAATAAAAAATTATAATACCCAGTAGGACAAATGCCAGTGTTAGTGTTCATTGAGTTAGAGTAATTTTCGTCCTTATTTTCCATTGTATTATACAGGGAAAGCGTTTGTTATTACAAGCTCAGAATCACTGATAGCTTCATGTTATGTACAGCGCATATCACATAGTGTAAAGTGGAGGAACAGTACCTTAACATTTTGTATGCACTTTATAAAGTTTTTGTATCAGCTTATTGTATGGCATGAGGTTCATTTTGTGCTTATTGCCATGATTCGGAGGCAGACTTTGTTGATGCTGCTACAGTTGACTCTCTCCCTGTGTGTTGCTCTGAGCTGAATTTTAGAATACCAATGAGTATTAAACACTCATATGAGTAAGTGGGCATACTGCAGACACTATTACCACCTAGGAAGTGCATTTATAAATCTTAAAATCTGCTTTGAAAAAAAATAATGTTCCCTGTAGTGTTTTATTTGCTCTATCATGGCAGTGTTTTGTTTGGTTTCATGCAAAGACTGAATGTTGGTGGAAGGAAAACCTGAAAAAAAAAGTGACGGGTAACTTTATTTTATAGAAAGATTAATCATTACTGTCACTGAAGATAATTTGACATTGGAATGTGGTTAGTTGATTGTTGTATTTTTGAGAAATTGAGTTTCATCCAAGATTTTTGGATTTATTTATCTAAATGCCCCATTGACTATGCAAATATTTAATGATGAAATATCTGAATGTTTTATCAGTGTTTTATGAAAATGCATTCATGATTGTCTCAGTCATGTCATGGGAAGCACTATCTGTATTTACATAATCATAGTTTTTAGGAAGTGTTTTTTACATTGTTGTATTTGGGTTCAGTATCATACACATGCCATAAAATATGAAAAAAAATATTAAGTCAAGTCTGTATATTGATGTGGATGAAATGTTTACCTGTGTTACTCAGTAAGCCACAGCCACATAGTTTGATGATATAGTTTTCTCTTTATTTGTTGGTCACTATACTCCTTTGGTACAGTTATATGATCATTTAATGCACTACCAAGGATGTAAATGCATTAACCTGCTGAAGCTTTGATAGTTGTTACAAGTCTTTTCTCTCGTTTTCTCTACTATTTTTTTCTAGAATCTAAAAAAATGTATTGTGCATTTTTTTGCATTTCTCTATTGACATTCTGATGTAATCTTCCCATGCTCTCAATCTGAAATTGATCAAACTTTGTGATGTTACACCTGCCAGAATTGAGATCATGATGGTGAACTGCAGTGTATTACGCCCACCGCTAAGCTGTCCCTCAAGTTAGTTACACTGTACGTAAGAGAACAAGTGAAAGGTACAGAGTAAGATGCCTTGGGAGAGTTTGTTAATGTGCTCACTGTTTTCTATTGATTGAATTTGACTCTGAAATAACTGTTATTGATTACTGAGACACTTTCTGGGGATGGAACATTATCATTTTGTACCCCAAAACCACTTTGTGTACCAGTGAAGTCCATATATACATATTTACATACAGGCACATACATGCATATGTGCTGTACATGGATACGTACAAAAGTAATTTGATGGAAAATACTGGAATAACAACACCATATATCATTGTAACTCACTAATGTTCAATAAGGGGAAAAGAGCTTACCTTGTGCAGTGTATTGTTTAGTGAGGTCATACATAGCACACACACAACCCCACCAGAACCTTCAACCTCAGGTCATACTTCACTTTGAGGTATTATAAGCTTAAGTCACCATCAAATTGACAGCTATTTATGTTCTACTGCCTCCGAATCTTAAGCCACATTTTCCAGCCGTCATAAACTGTGCTGTGCCCAGGAAACTCAAGGGGATGCCATAGTGTCCTCAGTGATACAGAAAAGCTTCAAAGCATGCTACTTGAATTGGTTAAAAGTTGTGTTTACTGTTTTGAGAATAGCACCATACTTTAAAAAGATACTATAAATGGATTTATTGATTTCATTATCTCTCTCTCTCTCTCTCTCTCTCTCTCTCTCTCTCTCTCTCTCTCTCTCTCTCTCTCTCTCTCTCTCTCGCTCTCGTGCTCTCTCTCTCTCTCTCTCTCTCTCTCTCTCTCTCTCTCTCTCTCTCTCTCTCTCTCTCTCTCTCTCTCTCTCTCTCTCTCTCTCTCTCTCTCTCTCTCTCTCCACTCATGCTAACTGTATATGCAGAAAAATCATTTGGTACTACTACCACTCACTGATTCCCTTTATTATTCACAAACACATACACATATTGTTACTACCAAATTATATCTGTGTAGCATACACAACATATGGGAAATAACTGTTCATTTTATAATCTGCAAGTAGGTTATGTTATGTTACCCAGTTATCAGCCGAACCATGTGTTGTGTTATGCTGCCAAATCATGTTTCAAAACACAACATTCGTCTCCCTCATATGCTATCCTAACCCTAGCATTGCACATTGAAACATTATACATACTCATTATAACTACACTTAATATAATCTAACACCTCTTCTCCTCTCATCCTGACCTAACCTAACTAACCTTAACTTCATATCCTATACCCTCCTGCCAACCTTATACTAAACACCTTCTCTAATATGCACTTCATTTTCCATTTTGTCTCATTCCTTTTTCCTTCCTGTTACCCTCTCCCCATCGTCTTCTATCTCTCACTCATGCTCTGCTTCCAATCTTATCACTCCCTTTTTCTCGCCGGCCGCCCATGAAATATTTACCGCCGTCACTAAGTAACTCGAATATGTCATTCAGTCCACTCGTGTTGTAGCAACATTGAGCTGATCCACCTCAGCTAACAGGCCCTCCCAGCAGTGCCAGAGCCAATGGTGTGTGCATGTGGTTGTGGTATACAGTGTGTGAACGTGTGTACATATTACCGAGAAATATATTAGCCAACTTTGCACTTGTTTGATTTTGCACCTTTGTCTCCAGGAGTATTAATCTTATTTCTATGTCTGTAGTGTGTTTAAGATTTAAGTGTGTGTGTGTGTGGTTTTTATTTATTTATTTATTCTTTTCCCAGGAGTGATTATCAATCAATCAATCATTGAGCAGCTTGTTTCCACTGGGGGCTTAGAGACACTCCTCAACAGTGTTCAGTGTCCATGTCTAACAGCCATGCTACCAAAGTATGTGAAGCAGTCCAAGATATCAATTTACTCGCCACACATGAATAGACTGTACCTGAAGTGCTAAAGGTTTTGTCCTCTCATGCAGTGCCTCAAGAACCATCACCAGAACCTCCAGTGACTCAGCAAAGATTATTGCATCATCACCAAAAACAATATCAGTGATCTTAGTATTACAAATGCTCCACAGTGACTTTGGTCCACAACTCTGCCCAGTACTCAGTCCATACAGGTGTTGAAAAGTGATGGAGCAAGGACGCATCCCTGCCTCACTCCCGTATTCACAGGATAGAAGCTGGACGTGCCTCCCCACACTTCACCACTCTCAGTCCCGGAGTACAGGCCAGGTAGTAGTCCAATAATCTCTGCAGGAATCCCACGGAGGCACAAAAGACACAAGAGTGCCTCACGATGCACTGAATCAAACGCCTTCTTGAGATCAACATAGGCTGCGAGCATCCTCTGTTGAAATGTGTCAGCGTTCCACCAGTACGTGAAGCACTAGGATACAGTCAATTGTTGACCTTCCAGGCGTGAACCTTGACTGTTCAGGTCTCTGATACTTCAGCAAGTGACTGCGAACTCGCATCAGCAGCAGATAGGTGAGCAGCGTTATCCTGCATTAGTTGCTGCAGTCCTGATGGTTCCCTTTTCCAGTTAGGAGAAACAGTACCTGAATGCCATACAGCAGTCAAGACAGCATGCAACCCACGAATCATGGCCTCACCTCCAGCTTTAAGCAACTTTGCACTGATGTTACATATGTCAGCTGCCTTTCCACCTATCAACCTTGCCACATCCTCTTTAACTTCATTAGTAGAGAGTGGAGCTTCATTAATGGGCGGATCAGCATCCACCACCTGTAACCCAGCGGTTTGAAGCTGTCCGCTTTCAGGGTTGACTGTGAACAACTGTTCAAAGTACTCATCCCAAACAGCCATCTGCCCATCTGCGTCTGACACGAAGCAACCATCTGCTGTTCGGATAGCAGAGTAGGAGCTTACACTGCAAAAAGAGACATAAAACACAAAGTGGGCTTCAGCCTCAATCACATTATATGCTCATCAACCTGAGTAACTCCATCAACAGAGGTGCAGTCTGCTGGAAATGCCTCTAGCTACTCCCTTGAGATGGGCACCATTGCTCATGCCAGATCAGTAGTAGGTAGAACCTCTGCTACTGATCTCACCACTGCCAGGCCTCCTCGTCTCAGAGAGTCCCACTATATCCACCCTCAGCCTACTGAGCTCATCTGATAGATTAGGCAGTCGGTGGTCCTCTGAGAGGCTGAGGATGTTCCAGGAGCACACACGTTGAACCCGCCGGAGGTTTACCGCAGGGCTGGTTCAACGAGCAGGAGTGATTAGCAGACTTTTCTTATTCTTATTTATTTTTACTTTTTATTTTGTGTTTTAGGTTTTGCTCAGTTTCCTTTTCGGCCATAAAAAAGTAATAGTATGTATGAGTATACATGTGACATACAAAACCCTATAAGTCCACCTCTATAATCTGTATAAACTCAATGAATTAGTCGGGTTACTCAAGAATTAGTGAGTCTTCTTTTTAATCCAGGAAGCAGTAGTCTTCAATTCTATCCATCTAAGGGAAAGGATAAAGCAAATGATAACCAGTGTGAAGGAGCATGGAACCAAGTGAAGATGTAGCACTAAGGTAATAAGGAATGGACTAGTATGGAAATAAGGTGAGGGTGAAGGTACTGTGTCCTGTGTTGTCACCATTCTCTCCTCAAGGTGAAGTGTTCAGATGGTCTTGGAGAGGTGAAGGGGCTTTTCATACAGGTAACTATAGAAATTTTCGTTACAATACTACTTATTGTTAAATTATTTTAAATATATGACCTGATATCTGGCATTTCTTTGTTTTATTAAGTAAAGTTACATTTGGTCTTATTGTGTGCATAATTGTTGCTATTTAGAGTGATTCCTTGCAGCAGAGACATGTATATTTATTAGATATACATAAAAGTAAGGGATTGCTATGTGCTAAGAAAAAAAAAGTTTAATTGAGCTGACATAATATATTGTATGAGTAAACATTATAAAGAAGTTTTAATCTTGTTTTGATAATTGATAGGAAATTTTTTTTTTTTCCTTTCAATAAATATATATGTTGTTAATAGATTAGGGATAAGATTATAAAAATAGGCCGTGTGGAGGCCGAACACAGGAGTCAAACAACGCGCGCTCCACCCAAGTATCATATGAAAACCCAAACTATTAAACATGAACTAAAGTCATCATTATTGACATGGAAAACACATTACATAGGAACAATGATTCTACAAAAACATACGAATCATTTTATTAATTAAATAACCCACACCAGAGTAGTAATGTTTACAAAGACGCTCATGTGAACCTCCAGCAGCCATCTTGGAGGAGTGTTTACGTGGTGTCAGCTCTCGAGGAAATTCACTTCCACGCCCTTCCCACGGAATACCATGCCTTGTGACTTAGTGAGATGATACATAAAGTTATCCACGATGAATAGCAGGCACGCGCAGCCGTACCTAAGCAGTTCCTTGGCCATACGGCAGGAGATACAGAGATTTGAGTCAGTTCACCCCAGCATCTACGCTATTTACGATATTATTGAGTTGATTCCTGACCCTGTGTTGGCCCAGCAGATCCGGGAGCATGTCGTCTGTATTGAAGGTAAGACACGAAACACTTTAATATACTTATAAACTATTGACGGAACTTTATATTGCCGCTTATACCACCGCCCAGCTCCCGCCTCCTTTTTAAACCTCTCATTCCCTTCTTCCTGCAATTAACAACTTGGATGGGAGTGCAATTCCGTATTTTCTACCTAATAACCCGCTATTCCCCCCTCTATCCTCTATCCATGTGATGTATATTGAATTTCTGGAATCAAAATGGGTGAGATGACGCTTAATATACGATGTTTGATGTTAAAAATGGGATTAACTCACCTGGTTGACTTACCTGGATATGTTACCTGGCCAGTGTTTGCCAAGGAGGTCGTAGCAGCAGGTTATCCTAAGGCGTGACCATGTAGTGGGCGGCTGGGAGAGGTGGAGGAATATGTGAGGTAGCGAGAGTATAGGCCGTGTTTTGATAGGCTGTGATGGTCTGGTTGTCGTGAGACCTGTTTATAGGGAGTCATTAATATTCATGTTTTTGAAGTTTATAATGGATGCTGGATGTAGGTGTTACGTATAGGGATTTGTCTTATATCATGTTTGTGTATATTAACTTAAGGAAACTCTGGATGCTACGTATATTAAGTGGTGTCGCAAAATATGACCAAACTTACTTTTTTTTTAATGTCAAGTTCTTGTATTTGTGAATGTATAATGATAGATACCAATGGATTTAGGTTAGGACACTCCCTTATTGATTATTATTTGATTACAATTGTCGATGAATGCTTAACTTTATATCTACCTACCTGCTTATGTATTGAGATAGAGGGAAGTAAGTTATCATTCTTCTATGTGAACAAATACATAGTCACTTATTGTTCTTATTGGTGGAGTTTGACACATGCTTAGGTGGTAGGAAGGCTTCAGGGTGTGGCACGCGTGGAGTATCTTGGGCCATGTTAGGTCACCACTTGTAAGGTGTGCAGGAAGGTCAGTGGTTAGGTATTGTGTTTTTTTGTTTTTTTTGTGGCGTGGTGGTGTAAGTGGAGGTGGTGTTGTGGTGAATAAGTGAAGGAATGTTATTGTTCTGCTGTATTTGTTGTTGATGAGGCAAAATGTGATTGTATGCATCCTCCAGGCAGCATATGTTTAATGAGTGCAAAAATAACATGATTTAGCTGTTATTGCAATTTAATATTCATCTTAAAACTTAAAAAACGAGTGAATTATTCTGGCATTAATTTTCAGCCAATGGAGCTGTATTCATATGAGATTTGTGAGAAAAAAAAATTACTATGCTAAAAAACAGTATTATCTGGCGAATCAACTCAAGTTTTTCATTAGATATCAAACACATCCAAACAAAAGATCCCAATCCTTTAGGTTATCGCTTATCAGGTTTATCAGATGCATGGCTTTCTCTTTACCTCTCAATGGATAAAAAAAAAAATAGGAAAATGAACCTAACCCTACACACCCTTATCAGTTATGACGTATCTTATCTGGTACAGTGTGTGATGGTGTGTCTAGGAGAAGCGTCTTAGCAGCAGCATCCGGGAAGGTGTTATATATACTTACTCTATTCCACATGCTTGCTGTTTGTACACTGTTGATTTGCATGTAGGATGAAGGACTATGCACTGTGTTTGAAAGGGCTCATTTTATTATGGGTTAGGTTAGGTTAGGTTAGGTTAGGGGTCATCTTATTATGGGCGTAATGTCTGGCTGGTTTTACGGTTCCTTTTCTCTTGTAGTGTGTAAAATGTTAATCTTATCTTTGTTTCTCAAGGGATCTTTTCTTGTGTGTATATCCTGGTTTACTGATCTGTGTCTCTCGTTCTCAGCATCTATAAGAAACATAAGATCCATATAGCATTGTCTTTAAACTGTAAATCTATAAAGAAAACAAAAAAAAGTACCCAGTAAACTTATGAATTCCTTCCTCTTATTTAATATCCTTTCTTCCTTCTTAATTTTTCTTCTTCCTTCCTTTACCTTTGAGGAAGTTCTAAAAGGTCACTGCTCTTGATAACATTTCCTTGCCCGGGTAATACTGCAAGTCATTCCGTGTTTCCCCTTCAGTCTTTGCAAATAAGAAGTAATTGTGTAGGATAATTTGGGTTCCCAGGCAAGGGATTTGACCTCGTTCCTGTGTGTGTGTGTGTGTGTGTGTGTGTGTGTTTGCGTTTAGAATGGATTGCTATTTCGACTAAGTACTCACATCATCATTATTATTATCATCATCATCATCATCATCATCATCATCATCATCATCATCATCATCATCATCATCATCATCAAATAGGTTTTCTTATGACCTAAATGCAGTGAAAACAAAGTACTAAACAAAAGAATATTATGAAAAAGATATTAATGGAGTAAATATAATGTGATTAAAACGAGAGAGAGAGAGAGAGAGAGAGAGAGAGAGAGAGAGAGAGAGAGAGAGTAGCTATGCTGTAGGAAGGAGGGAGGGAGGGAAGGTAGAGCTAGATGCGTCAGCTTCGAATGGGGGGGGGAGGGAGGGTGCTGCTGCTGGGGTAATGGGCCGCTAAGATGGGTGCAGGAGGGAGGGGTGGGGGGGGAAGGACACCTAAGCGATTTATGAACGTCTGTGGAGGTAAAGGTGGTGGTGGTGGTGGTAGTAGTAGTAGTAGTAGTAGTAGTATGTTGTTGTTGTTGAAGTTGTAGTTAGTGTTGTTTTATTGTTATTATAAAAAAAACATGAAAACTACTACTATTACTACTACTACTACTACTACTACTACTACTACTACTTTTATTACTACTACGTGTCATGAATTATCTTATAGACGTAAGTGATCATAGCGAGAGAGAGAGAGAGAGAGAGAGAGAGAGAGAGAGAGAGAGAGAGAGAGAGAGAGAGAGAGAGAGAGAGAGAGAAGAGGAGGGCAGTGTACTTTCCTCGGCCACTGACTCTCTCTCTGACTGACGGAATGAAGGAGAGGGAGGGACAGAGGAAAGGGGGGAGGAGAGAGAGAGGAAAGGAGGAGACAGGTAGGCCGGAAGTGTGCACCTGCCCTTTCCTCCTCCTCCTCCTCCTCCTCCTCCTCCTCCTCCTCCTCCTCCTCCTCCTCCTCCTCCTTCGCCCCACTTCTCTTTTCCCACATCCTTACAGAGTTTTCTTGTGCGTTATATTACGGCGTATTTCTTTTATTTTTTCCTCCACTTCCTCCTCCTCCTCCTCCTCCTCCTCCTCCTCCTCCTCCTCCTCCTCCTCCTCCTCCTCCTCTCCTATTTTACTTCTTCGTTTAATATACATTATCAATATGCAAGTTTTATAATCATCAATGAGAGAGAGAGAGAGAGAGAGAGAGAGAGAGAGAGAGAGAGAGAGAGAGAGAGAGAGAGAGAGAGAGAGGGAGGTTTATCAGTGACCTATTCAATGGAAATGATAGGAGGGGGAGGATTGAGTGGAAGTGGAGGAGGCGTGGGTGGAAGGGGTAGGAGGAGGCGTGGGGGCGTGGGGGCGTCTCTTCCACACCATTGCCACGCCCTGTCATTTCTTTCAGTGCGTGTGCTTAAGGCTCTTGACACCATCTTGCGTGTGTGTGTTTGCCTGTGCGTGCGTGTATGCAGGTTATTCTCTCTCTCTCTCTCTCTCTCTCTCTCTCTCTCTCTCTCTCTCTCTCTCTCTCTCTCTCTCTCTCTCTCTCTCTCTCTCTCATTATGAAGAAATTAGGTAAGTTTATGTATAATTCTTACCTCATTATTACTTAACTAACCTTGCATATTAATAATAATTCTAATAATAATAATAATAAACATCAATTAGAGTGTTACCTTCCCCTACCTTCCCCACCATCTTTATAACAACCTGGGGAGGAATAAAGGGGTGGGTTGGGGATTAAGACCACCACCACCACCACCACCACCACCACCACCACCACCACCACCACCACCCATAATAAGGGAAGGAAATGGTGGGGGTTTGGGGAAGGATGTGTTAGGTAGGACAAGGGAGAGTGGGGAAGAACAAGGTGATATGGAAAGAAAGGAGGATGAGGAAGGATGGAAGATGAGAAGGATGAGGAAGAAAGGAGGATGAGAAGAATGAGGAAGGAAGGAAGAGGAGAAGGAAGAGTCTTGAGGTGAAAAGGAGGTGATGGAAGGAGATAAGGTGCGAGGATGAGGGTTAGTTGTCTCGTTCCTTCTCCTCCTCCTCCTCCTCCTCCTCCTCCTCCTCCTCCTCCTCCTCCTCCTCCTCCTCCTCCTCCTCCTCCTTCTGCCTTGTTTGGGGAGGGATGCAGCTCATTCATGTGTTGCTTGCTCTCTCTCTCTCTTTCTCTCTCTCTCTCTCTCTCTCTCTCTCTCTCTCTCTCTCTCTCTCTCTCTCTCTCTCTCTCTCTCGCTCGCATATCAAGTCATCACACCCGTATACAATATTTTGGTGGAGAGAGAGAGAGAGAGAGAGAGAGAGAGAGAGAGAGAGAGAGAGAGAGAGAGAGAGAGAGAGAGAGAGAGAGAGAGAGAGAGAGAGACCTAGGATAATAGTAGTACTAGTAGTAGGTCTTTCACTGTCTTAACATTCACTCACTCGCTCGCTCACTCACTCACTCACTCACTCACTCACTCACTCACTCACTCACTCACTCACTCACGTTGCAATCACGAGGGTGACTCATAATTCAGTCCTTGCAAAGCTGTGAGTCATCCTTGGTGAGGGGGGGGGAGGGGGAGAAGCTTGATCCTCCCTCCTCTCCTTCCCTTCCTCCGGCCTTTCCTTGCTCTTTTATTCCTTCCCTCCCTCCCTCCCTCCTTCCTATCTCTTCCTCCCTCCGTCCCTCCTATCTCTCCCTCCCTCTATTTTATCACTCATGTCTTCCTTTCGTTCCCTTCTACCCTCCTTTACCCTCCTTCTTCTCCCTCTCTCCCTCTCCCTCCTTCCTTCCCTCCTTCCTTCATTATGTCTATCTACCTATTCGTAATTCACTCAGTCATTCACTCTTTTCACTCACTCCTGCTTCCCTCCTTCGTCCATAGGCCTAACTCACCCCCCCCCCCTCACTTGTCCTCATTCACAGCCCCCCCCCCTAACCTCCACCATTGATATGAGGGTGGGGAGGAGGGGGAGGGGGGTGATGAATAGCATTCTCTTCCTCCCCAATTAGTGAGAGGGGGGAAGTGGGGAAGGCTTGTGGAAAGGGGGGTTAGGACTGAGAGAAGGTGGGTGGAGAGAGAGAGAGAGAGAGAGAGAGAGAGAGAGAGAGAGAGAGAGAGAGAGAGAGAGAGAGAGAGAGAGAATGAGCATTGTGGTGGTAAGCCAATTAGGTTTAACATAGCTATTAATGCGTGACACTCCTCTCTCTCTCTCTCTCTCTCTCTCTCTCTCTCTCTCTCTCTCTCTCTCTCTCTCTCTAGCTCTCTCTCTCTCTCAATATATCTAGGTTATTATTTTCCCCCAACATCCCTTTTTTCCCCCTTTTTTTCCCCTACTTTTTTCCCCTTACCCTCGCTTGTTAAATTCAATTCCACTTCAGTAAGCCAACGGAGGGGAAAATATTGCAGCGGACTTGCAAATTAATTACGTCTTGGGAATAATTATTTGGCGGTGTTGATTACGGTTAAATATGCAAATTACACTGCTGGGGAGAGACACTTTCTGGGGGAGGGGAGGGAGGTGGTGGAGGTGGAAATTTAAGGAAGGTGAGGATAAGAGAAGTTGAGGGAGCGGGGAGAGGAAAGAAGGAGGGGATTGAAAGGAGATAAAGAATGGGGAAGGAGAGGAAGAGATGTAGAGTAGGAAGGAGGGAAGAGAGGAAATGCTGAGGAGGGATTAGTAGAGAGGAGGGAGGTTGATGGGGTAGGAGGAGAGAGGAGGGGAGGAGGAAGGGGAGGAGAGGAAGGAGGAAGGGGAAGGGGGGAGTGTGGTAAGTTGGGGGAGGTTCATATTTTCACGCCTTTGCTGAATGTATCCATTGTGTGTGTGTGTGTGTGTGTGTGTGTGTGTGTGTGTGTGTGTGTGTGTGTGTGTGTTGCCTTTGCACTATAACATTCAGATACACACACTCTCTCTTTCTCTCTCTCTCTCTCTCTCTCTCTCTCTCTCTCTCTCTCTCTCTCTCTCTCTCTCTCTCTCTCTCTCTCTCTCTCTCTCTCTCTCTCTCTCTCTCTCTCTCTCTCTCTCCCGCAAAAATGTGACCATAAAAATAAAACAAAAGTAAGAATATGTCCAAAGGGAAAAAAAAAATCTTACCAGTATTCTTTTTCCATTGCTAATCGTAATTTTTTTTTTTTTTATATACATGTAGAAATATTTTAAACCTTTCTTCATCCTCATTTAATATTTTTTTCTCCTGTATCTAAGACTTTTTTTTATATAATTTCTAAGACGCTGGTTTTTTTTTTTAGTTGTGTTTAGTTACGTTGGCGATGCTCTTATTGTGTTATGTATATATATATATTTTTTTCTAAGTATAATTATATAAGATGTTAAAAGGACGTGTTAATGTGTGTATAAGATGCATTAGTATTATTATTATCATCATTATTATTACTTTAGTGGTTTTATCTAATCATCCAAGTTCCCAGGTTAAGTTTGAGTTAGAAAGTCATAAAGGTTACAGTGGCCAGGTAGTTAATGTGTGGGTCATTTGCATTTATATGAAGGCGTGTGGTGCGGGAGTCATAAGTAATTCGTAACAGGTGTTCCTTGCGTGCACCTAAGAGAGAGAGAGAGAGAGAGAGAGAGAGAGAGAGAGAGAGTTATATTGTTTTGTTTTGTTTGGGAGGGGCCAACTTTTGACACCGGAAACATTAATGAGTCTATCTTACCTGTGTGTGTGTGTGTGTGTGTGTGTGTGTGTGTGTGTGTGTGTGTGTGTGTGTGTGTATGTGATGTATGCATATTTAAACCATTTTTACTTTCTTATTATAATTCTCCTTTGGGCTAACACAATGAACTGATCCACGGGTATCGAACCTTTAACTTACCATTCTGTGCAAGACTTAGCGACACTCAACCACTATACCTGTCTAATATCCACCTGTTCACCTATATACCTGTCACCCACACCTACCATACACTCCACCCACTTCACCTATCCACCTACTACCTGTAATCATTACCTGTTCACCCTTCCTGGTTTAGCTGTCAGTTTACTTTACCTATTACTACCTTTTCCTGTACCGTAAAAGGAAAGGAAGCGAGTGAGAGGGCGGTGAGGCTGTCTATCTACCTGTCTATGTGGTGATTGCTCATACTTACCTGTTTGTGGGAGGATGAGAGGGTAAGAGGCTGTGTAGGACCTTATATGGGAGGTGCAAGCAGAGGGAAGGAGGTGGCAAGGATGTTAGGTAATGTTTGTGTGATAAGAAAATAGTTGGTTATTGTCTCCTTGTTGAATTTTGCTTAGGAGTGAGTAGGAGTGAGTAGGAGTAGAAGTAGGAGTAGGAGTGTGGGATGGAGGGACTGTGCTTTACTAATGGTTGTTTGTGATGAGGATAGGAGTAGGTTATCTCTCTCTCTCTCTCTCTCTCTCTCTCTCTCTCTCTCTCTCTCTCTCTCTCTCTCTCTCTCTCTCTCTCTCTCGGTCAGCGGCGGGTTATGGGTCGTTCCCTGCGAAGTTCTCTGCCCTGCGACGCCATATTGAGAGAGAGAGAGAGAGAGAGAGAGAGAGAGAGAGAGAGAGAGAGAGAGAGAGAGAGAGAGAGAGAGAGAGAGAGATCATCCACACCAGAGACCAGTTCTTTTCTCTTCCTTTCCTTCATCCCTCCATCTCTTTCCACTCCTCCTCCTCCTCCTCCTCCTCCTCCTCCTCCTCCTCTCCTCCTCCTCCCTCCTCCTCCTCCTCCTCCTCCTCCTCCTCCTCCTCCTCCTCCTCCTCCTCCTCCTCCTCCTCCACATACCGAAGTTTAGTCCTCTTGAGAAACTACGTGCATGCGTGGTGTGTGTGTGTGTGTGTGTGTGTGTGTGTGTGTGTGTGTGTGTTTTTGAATGTGTGTGTGTGTGTGTGTGTGATGTGTGTGTGTGTGTGTGGTGTGTGTGTGTGTGTGTGTGTGTGTGTGTGTGTGTGTGTGTGTGTGTGTGTGTGTGTGTGTGTGTGTGTGTGTGTGTGTGTGTGTTTGTGTGTGTGTGTGTGTGTGAGACAGAGTACAAAATTTACGTACACACAATTCATCTGGAACCCAATTGACACGTGTATATACATGGAAACAACTCAGCTCTGTGTGTGTGTGTGTGTGTGTGTGTGTGTGTGTGTGTGTGTGTGTGTGTGTGTGTGTGTGTGTGTGTGTGTGTGTGTGTGTGTAAAATCCATACCCACTCACTCTAACCGGAACCGAAATCGCGTACACATTGAACCAACTTACAGGAATTATATATAACTTCCGGAAGGCGAAATCCCTCCTGGGCCGGCTGATGGAGGAGGAGGAGGAGGAGGAGTTTTAAGGTGGAGAGACGAAGAGGAAAGAGATATAAATAATGATAAAAGAAGGTAGTAAGGAAGAATAAAAAGGGGACAGGGAGGAGGAGGAAGAAGAGAAAAAGATATGGGACACGTAATGTAGGAGTGAGAAAGGAGAGAGAGAGAGAGAGAGAGAGAGAGAGAGAGAGAGAGAGAGAGAGAACGAGTAAAGGTGATTTGCTTTATGTTGTTTGAGGTGCGGCTCCACTTGTTTGACCAAGGGAATTGACTTTCTGGGGAACCTCAAGTCTCTTTTCTATGCCTCTCTCTCTCTCTCTCTCTCTCTCTCTCTCTCTCTCTCTCTCTCTCTCTCTCTCTCTCTCTCTCTCTCACACACACACACACACACACACACACACACACACACACACACACACACACACACATATATGAGACTTCTGACGTCCAGTCTTAACCCAACGACCACGACCCTTCCATTAAATAAAGTTTAGAGAGAGAGAGAGAGAGAGAGAGAGAGAGAGAGAGAGAGAGAGAGAGAGAGAGAGAGAGAGAGTCGGGTGTGGCCTTAAAGTGGATGTTATCTACTTCAGTACTGTGTGGGTGGTGGAGGAGACATTGAAGTGGTTAATGGCAGTTATTGTGGTGGTGGTGATGGTGAGGTCTTTGATTTCTGATGGTGATTGTAGTGGTAATGTGGTGGTGGTGGTGGTGGTGGTGGTGTTGTTAGGGAAACATAAATTCCTTCTTGTAAGTTCCCTTGTCTCTATACCTCCTTTTCCTTGCCTCCTACATTACCTCCTTTGTTCCTTCTCCTCTTCCTCCTCCTCCTCCTCCTCCTCCTCGTCCTGTCCTCTCATATTTTTCCTTTTCTCTTTACTCCTGCCTCGCCCTTCTCTTTCTTCCTGTTTTACGTCTCCCCTACTTCTCTCTCCTCCTCCTCCTCCTCCTCCTCCTCCTCCTCCGCCTCCTCCGCCTCCGCCTCCTCCTTCAACCTACTTCTTCCTCTATGTCTTTATGCACTTCCTCCTTCACTTCCTTTGCCATCTACTCCACCGTCCTCCCTGACCTTACCTTCTCTCTCTCTCTCTCTCTCTCTCTCTCTCTCTCTCTCTCTCTCTCTCTCTCTCTCTCTCTCTCTCTCTCTCTCTCTCTCTCTCTCAGCCTCTAGTATACTTGGATGGATGTTAAGACCAGAGGAAAATAAAATAGAAAAAAAAATACACTGAAATATGGAAGAAGGAAAAAAAACTGAAGGAAAGAAAAAAAAATATTGAGGTTTTTGGTTCAATATATTTTTTTTATTTATTATTTTCAAGGTACAATGTTATATCAATACCAAAAAAAAAGAAAGAAAAGGAAATGTTGACCCTAGCTATAGTTGACCTTATTATCTGCTTCTAATGAACGTCAATATAGATAGTGAAGACACTCTTGCACTTAACGACCAACCATATATTATCTTTTTGCTTCTATTTAACGTTATTTTCCGTCCAGCCTTCCTTCACCCACCTAACAACCTAACCTAACGATCTAACAACTAACCAATCCAGTGCATCGTCCTCTCAGTCACACACCAATCACAGCACTCGTCAGCAGAGGGAGATGATTTGGCCCTTACCCAACAAACAGATTAATGAGGTGGGGGGGGGAGGGTAGATGAAAGATTAGGAAGGGGTGAGGGGTGATTAGGAGAGAAGAAGGAAAACACTAGAGAGGAAGGGAGGAAAAAAGGAAGGGTGAGGTGGAGGATAATTTATGAAAGAGGTAAGAAAATTTAGTGGAAGGAAGGAAAGAAAGATAAATAAGGAGATCGGTAGAGAAGAGAGGTAGAAGTTTACGACAAGTTAGGCTGAACATGATTAAGGAATATATTTTAAATTACGATTACTAGTTAAGGGAGAAGAACGAAGGAAGAGAGGATAGAGTTATAGAAGAAAAAATAATAAGAAGAAAAGTGCAAAGAAGGAAGAAAATAAAATAAGGAATCAGGAGAAAAAGTAGAGATTTAATAGCAAGTAATTGAAAAAAAGAAAGAAAAGAAGTTAAAGAAAATAGAACAAGAAATAAAAACGAAAAGATAAAATAGAACTAGTAGGAAAGGAATCAAGTTAAAGGGAAAAGAATAAAAAACAAAAGAGGATTGGCCAAGCTTACCTGAGTGTAAAGGGAGAGGAGCTTAATTAGTGATATCCTGTTGTTTGTTTGAGGTGTGTCAACGCGCTCACCGCCACGTGTGAACCAGGTAAACAAACCCACGTGCTCCGCTAATTGGTGGGGCAGGTGAAGGCAAGGTGCTCCGGTGCTCTTGTGTGGAGAGAGAGAGAGAGAGAGAGAGAGAGAGAGAGAGAGAGAGAGAGAGAGAGAGAGAGAGAGTTTTGTAATTCTTTTCAGTGGAAGAGAATGAAGAAAACTATAACAATGAAACACGTCTCTTGCATGGAGTGTGTGTGTGTGTGTGTGTGTGTGTGTGTGTGCGCGCGCGAGCGACCTTTGATACGTGGTTGTCAATGTTGCATAAATCCATAATGATCACTTTGTTGCAGACGAAGCCCGTTAAAAGTCTGCCCACCTGTATGATTCATCCCAGGGAAATTAGTGTGTGTGTGTGTGTGTGTGTGTGTGTGTGTGTGTGTGTGTGTGTGTGTGTGTGTGTGTGTGTGTGTGTGTGTGTGTGAGTCGTGTATAACTCCTCGCCTCTTCACGTCCTCGGTCCTGCGTTAGTCATATAGGTATAGTGTCACGGCCTCCAGTCAGAACCGCGGGTGTTTTATCGCTCGTCATCTCGTTACAGCCTTAACCTAACCTAAGGGCGTCTCGGAATAGTGAGTGTGGCCTTCAGTGACCCGCTCTAAACACCGTGTGGCCTGAGGTGTGGCTGTGAGGTGGAGGCTGCGGTGAGGACTGGTTATGAAGGTGTGTGGCAGGCCGTGGGTGGCAGGTTGTATGCGGAGCTTGAACTATACCTGTACTAGCCTAAGGACTCCCCCGTGCATCGTGGTGAAGCGGGACGCCTTCCCTTAGGGTGTTGGGCCATCGCTGCCTAGGTGACGGACACGGCGGGGGGCGCAGGGAGGGCTGAGAGGCTTAAACCACGCCACCTGGAGAAGGGGATGCGTGTGTGTGTGTGTGTGTGGGAGGCAGGGAAGAGGATCAACCTGAACGTACGTGTGGGGAAGCTGCAGTGGTAATGAAACTGGGGTTGTAAAGGGGTACACAGTTAATCCTCGACAGAACTTTACACTTGGGGCGGGAAATATTTGTTCGTGCGAGCTGGTTCTTACTGACTCAGGTATATCATGGGAGGAAACAAGGGAAGGGGAGGCGCCTTGGTACTGCGTGTCTGGTTTTGAAATGGTTGGTGGAGATAAAGGGGACGAGACGAAGGAAGGAATACAAAGGGAATACTGATGATTTTGACGATGGAAAGGAAATGTTGAAAATATAACACGATATTGAGGAAGGGAAGGAGGAAGGATGAAGATATTACAGGTGAAGATAAGATAATATAAAAAGATCATTGTTGGCTTGTTTATAAGTACTAAATGTTAACGATAAAAAAAAATATATATACCTGGAAAAACAAAACAAAACAAAACAAAACATATGAACAACAAGGAAGGAAAAAGGAAACGAAAACATTTTGACTTCAGCTAAACAAAAAAAAATATAATAAAAATAATAATAATAATAATAATAAATAATAATAATAATAATAATAATAATAAATAAAGATGAAACAATAACACAGTATGGAAAGATGCAACGAAATAACACAACGGTGAGTGGCCACAGGTAACCAAAGATGGCGGAAGGTAGACAGGTGTGTGTGTGGTGTGTGTGTGTGGTGTGTGGTGTGTGTGTGTGTGTGTGTTGTGTGTGTGTGTTGTTTTAAAGTCGATGGTTTGATTGCTTACTTATGTGTTATGTTATGTTATGTTATGTTATGTTTTGTTTATGTTATTGTGTTTCCTTCCTTCCTTCCTTCCTCCTTTTCTTCCTTCCTCTCTCCCTCCGTCTCTCCCTTCCTTCCTTCCATCCTTTGTTATTTTCCTCTTTTCCTGAACTGAATCCTAATGCGCACACACACACACCACACCACACCACACCACACACCACACACACACACATCTCCTTACTCCAATTCCCCTTTTCCTCCTCCTTTCCTATCCTTTCCTCCCTCTTCGTGACTTTCCCCTTTCTCTCTTTCTCACTTTCTCTCCAACCAATCTTTCCTTTCCATCTTTTCTCTCTCACCTTTCCTCTGTTCTCTCCCCTCCCCCTTTATCCATTCCTTCTCACTTCCTTTCTCTTTTTTTTTTCCTCCAGTAAGCCACAGTCACCTGAAGATTACTTGTTATATTCATCTTTTTTTCTCTCTTCTCTCCCCTCTTTTATTCTTCTCTCTCTCTCTCTTCTCTCCTCTCTTTATGTGCCTCCCTTTCACAACGTCCCTCACTCACTATTGACTACGACTCTCTCTCTCTCTCTCTCTCTCTTCGTCCTCTCTCTTCTCTCTTCTCTCTCTCCTTCTCTCTCTCTCTCTCTCTCTCTCTCTCTCTCTCTCTCTCTCTCTCTCTATCTCTTCCCTCCCTTCTCCCTTCTCTCTCTCTCTCTCCTCCCTCTGTACTTCCCTTCTTCATCCTTTTTGACCTGTCACCCTCACTTCCTTTTTCCTCCTCCTCCTCCTCCTCCTCCTCCTCCTCCTCCTCCTCCTCCTCCTCCTCCTCCTCCTCCTCCTCCTCCTCCTCCTCCTCCTCCTCCTCCTCCTCACTTCTCTTATCGTACTTCACACTCTTCTCCCTCTGGTACTCACTTCACCCCTCCTCCTCCTCCTCCTCCTCCTCCTCCTCCTCCTCCTCCTCCTCCTCCTCCTCCTCCTCTCATTTTTTATTCTACTGCCATTCCTCTTCTCTCTTCTACACCTGTTTTTCTTCTTCCTCTTTACTTTTTTTTAGTTCCTCTTCTTCCTCCTCCTCCTCCTCCTCCTCCTCCTCCTCCTCCTCCTCCTCCTCCTCCTCTTCCTCTTCCTCCCTTCACAACAAGACATTTTTCTCCTCTTTCCCTCCTTCCCTCTTTCCTTCTTTCCTTCTTTCCCTCCTTCCCTCCTTCATGCTTGCACAACGTTCCTCCACTTGAGAGAGAGAGAGAGAGAGAGAGAGAGAGAGAGAGAGAGAGAGAGAGAGAGAGAGAGAGATAGACGGACACATGACCTTCTTATCTCCAACTTGAAGGAATGTGCTTTGGAGAGATGGAGGGATGGAGAGAAGAAAGAGGGGAGGAAGGGAGGGAAAATAAGAAGGAAAAACAATAGTGTCAAATGTATATCATGAAATATTTAGTAATATTTTTTCCCCTCCTCCTCCTCCTCCTCCTCCTCCTCCTCCTCCTCCTCCTCCTCCTCCTCCTCCTCCTCCTCCTCCTCTTTCTCTTCTTCCTTTGTTCTGTAAGTGTAATGTTTATTTTTTTCCCACTTTGATGGAAAGGAGATGAAAAGATAGATGATGTGTGTGTGTGTGTGTGTGTGTGTGTGTGTGTGTGTGTGTGTGTGTGTGTGTCAGTGCTTGCGTGTTCATGTCTGTCGGGTGTGAATATCTCTCTCTCTCTCTCTCTCTCTCTCTCTCTCTCTCTCTCTCTCTCTCTCTCTCTCTCTCTCTCTCTCTCTCTCTCTCTCTCTCTCTCTCTCTCTTTTATATACACTCAAGTGCTTCTTTTGTGTCTCTTTAGCCAAGCCTTACCTCCAAGAACCTCTCCTCTTTTACTCCTCCTTCCCTCCTCCTTCCCTCCACTCCTTCCCTCCACTCCTCCCTCAACTCCTTCATTCTCTCCACCCCTCGTCCATTCAAGTCGTCACGCCTTAGAAGAAATTGTAACGCGGTTTATGAGAGAGAGAGAGAGAGAGAGAGAGAGAGAGAGAGAGAGAGAGAGAGAGAGAGAGAGAGAGAGAGAGAGAGAGAGAGAGAGAGAGTCATTCACTTGTTTTTCTCTTCTTTTTTTCTTGTCGACTTGTCACTCAGAATTTTCGTGTCTAAAGTCATTGAGAGAGAGAGAGAGAGAGAGAGAGAGAGAGAGAGAGAGAGAGAGAGAGAGAGAGAGAGAGAGAGAGCCGTTATGCATACATATAACTAATTCACATATTTACCTTACAAACTCACATCCTCTCTTCCTCTTTCTTACTAATTATAATGATTTACAATATTAGCTAAACTTCCTCATACTTTCATATTTTTCTTACTCTCCCTCCTTCCCTCCTTCCCTCCTTCCCTCCTTCCCTCCTTCCCTCCTTCCTTCCTTCCTTCCTTTCCTCCTATGGCAAGGCTGTAGTGAGGGAGAAAGGCTAAGGTTATGGAGGGAAGGAAGGAAGGAAGGAGAGAGGATCCTTCACCCACACCACCTCGTTTTCACTCCCTGGAGGTCCTACGCAGTCTTTCCTTACGCCCGTTAGTCCTATATACGTAATGTCCTTCCCCCCCCCTCTCACACCTTCCTGTCATTGGCCTTCCTTGGTGGTACATATTTTTTTTTTTTTTTTTTTCATTCCCTTCTGTTCTCTTATATAGTGACATTGTTTTCGTCTTATTATTATTATTATTATTATTATTATTATTATTATTATTATTATTATAGTGCCACATTCGAGTCCTACGTTAGGTTAGGTTAGGTTAGGTTAGGTGGTGGTGGCAGTCTGTA
>JAPQNM010000017.1:12062964-12065464 GCA_029783475.1 Metacarcinus magister
GAAAATGGTGATGTCCCTACGATGAAAATTATATATATAGTGTTTGAGTTCCATAGTATTTGTTTTCATTACACAAAAAAATATTATGTAAGTGTAATAATCATAGTATTGTAAAGTTTTTTGTATGTATTTATATATTTATTCTTTTTCCTCAAACGTTTATACATTTGCTTTTTTTTTAATATCCATGTTCATGTAAGATTAAGTAGATAAATACATAGTGAATAATTGAATAAGTAATAAATGTGTAGTCATCTTTGCCTCTTAACGACTTGATTACACACACACACACACACACACACACACACACACACACACACACACACACACCTGAACTCTGAGGTGTTGTGGTTAGTTTGTTATTTCTGCTTTATATTTTTTTTGTGTGTTCGTATTCGTCTTTACTTCTTTTTTTATCATCTTTTTTTCCTTTTCTTTTTCTTCTTCTTTGTCTTGTTCCTTTTTTTTTTCTTTACTTTTTATTCTACTACTACTACTACTACTACTACTACTACTACTACTACTACTACTACTACTATCTACTACTACTATACTACTACTACTACTACTATTACTACTACTACTACTACTATTACTACTACTACTACTACTATTACTACTACTACTACACTACTACTACTACTACTACTACTACTACTACTACTATACTACTACTATTACTACTACTACTACTACTACTACTACTACTACTACTATTACTACTACTACTACTTATTCTCATATTTAACATCATCATCATCATCATCACTATTGGTACCATTATCTGCATCACAATCATCTTTTTCTTCAAACGTTCTTTTCCTACACTGTAATTCACACTGTAATTCACTCTGACCTCAATGCTCCTGAATTATAGGTTCCGCTCGAGTTAATCGCCGAAAGAATTATATATATCTTTTTTGCAATAAACTTACCGTATTTGATTAAAATGTTGTTGTGCCTCCCCTTGAACACCTGTAATTAACGTCATGTCAGGTGTAATCCATCCGTGCTAACCCCCCCCCCCCCATCCCCCCCCTTTGTGTTAGTTAAGTACTGAGTCATCCACGTGGTATAGATATTTATAACAAAAATAATTAAACTGCAACAGAATACTCATGGACAAAAATAAGTTGCTTCATAATTCCTTTTTTTTTTACTGTAATAAAAAAAAGTAATCTAATACCCTTTACATATTAAACCTAAGTGATCAAAGACGATATAGCATGTGTGTGTGTGTGTGTGTGTCCCTTCCTCTTCCTCTAATACCCAGGGTGGCAGGGAAGGATAGGGGTGGCAGGGGGCAAGGGTAGTGCACCCAAGTAACACGTTGAGGCAGGTGTTGGGCTGCCAGGGTGACGCGACTCTATATATACACCCTATAGCACCCGAAATAGCGGTCCTAGTGGGTGTAAAGATAGGGGAAGGTGGAGGGTGGAGGACGCAAGAGTAAGGGTGAGTGGTCGGGTGTGGTGTGTGAAAGGGTGATGTGTGTCTGCCTCCTCCCTCCCCCACACCCTTCATTGTGGGGTGTGTGTGTGTGTGTGTCTGCTTGCGTATCATGATTTAACCGGTGGAGGAAGAAGGTAAGAGGTGTGGGGAGGAGTGGAGGTAGAGGTAGTAGTAGTGGTGGTCTGTGGTTAATCCCTTCACCACATCTTTCCTTGTGGGATATGTGGTTACCTGTTTGTATATTAATGCTTTCTACGTGAACTCAAGAAAGATTAGAAGGAAGGGTGAGCAGGGAAAAGCTGGTTAAGTGTCCATTAGCAAGTAAGGGAAGTGTGTGTATCTATTGCATTGTATTGTATTGTATTGTATTGTGTTGTGTTGTGTTGTTTTGAAGAGGTGATGAACTAATGTCTGAAATTTATGGTGCATACATACTTTTTGCATCTATATTGTGTTAATGATATCTATATTTTTAAAGATAACCTCTATATTACCTGTACTATTTCATAATTCTCTTCTTTATTCTTTAGTTCAATAGTCTAACTTTTTTTTCCTGTTTTCTTCATTCATCTATACTTTTTCGTGAGTTTCTATACAATATTTTTTATAACACTGTACCTTCTAGAGTTTATATTATGTCCTTGACCTCTCACGTATAGTAGTAGTAGTAGTAGTAGTAGTAGTAGTAGTAGTAGTAGTAGTAGTAGTAGTAGTAGTAGTAGTAGTAGTAGTAGTAGTAGTAGTAGTAGTAGTAGTAGTGGTAGTAGTAGTAGTAGTGGTAGTAGTAGTAGTAGTAGTGGTAGTAGTGGTAGTAGTAGTAGTAGTAGTAGTAGTAGTAGTAGTAGTAGTAGTAGTGGTAGTAGTAGTAGTAGTAGTAGTAGTAGTGGTAGTAGTAGTAGTAGTAGTAGTAGTAGTAGTAGTAGTAGTAGTAGTTCAGCAGATACCATCCTTATAGAAAAATGTGTTCTGGTATCTATTCTTGCTATGAAATTTTGCGTCTCTGTATACAAATTGCGCAGCGCAGTGGTGTATTCGATTACTTGATGGG
>JAPQNM010000017.1:12070464-12075464 GCA_029783475.1 Metacarcinus magister
TTGTTTCACTTACTAGAAATATTTTACGAAATGATGAATAGTAGTAGTAATAGTAGTAGTAGTAAGAGAGAGAGAGACACAGACACACACAGAGAGAGACAGAGAGATATTAAGATGGATAATGAAACACAATTGATAGGTAAGGATGAAGGAACCTTGAGAGCAGGGAAGGCAGCGGGGTGACAGGGTAGGGTAGGGTGTGTAGGGGTGACAGGGTTGGGGTTAGGGTGTGTAGGGGTGGTAGGGTTGGAGTAGGACATCAGCGTGAGTAATGGGGAGTGGGTGACAGGCTTGAGGGAGGATGGGATTCATGCATAAATTTAGGCAACAGTAACTAAGGTGACGCACACAAATCTCAGGAAATCCCAGTAGCTCCACTTCCTCTGTTCACGTAAACATACTCCTCCTCCTCCTCTTCCTCCTCCTCCTCCTCCTCCTCCTCCTCCTCCTCCTCCTCCTCCTCCTCCTCCTCCTCCTCCTCCTCCTCCTCCTCCTCCTCCTCCTCCTCATCATCATCATCATCATCATGTGCTAACTACCATCCACCATCATAGAATCCCATGTAGAATAGGATGTTAACACTGTACAATCCTATCAAAGAAGGATCCAACTCCCTTTAGTGAGATCAAATGCTTTAAAGGAGCTATAAATCGAGTTAATGATGGCGTCGACAGTATTCAGGTGAGGTGGGAGCGACAGGTGCTTGAGGCGATCCAACACCAAAGAAATATTCCCACGTGAAAGGATCTAAACCTCCATGAAGCAGGATTGAATACCTTAATGGGGTCTCAATCGAATTAATGGAATCTGTCCGGTAATAATCCCTTGCCAGAATGATATACGTACATACATATATACAGACGCCACGCAGACCGCCATGAGGAGAAGGTGTGTTTGCGTATAACGGGGGGTAGTCATGTGTGGAGCAGCTGGGTTGAATGTGCCAAATTTGCCTCGTCACTGTAAATAATGGAACGCAAGAGAGGAACGCAAGAGAAACACCGCCAGGTAACAATTTACATTTATTTTTTTCACCTTGCGCGCGTGTGTCAAGTAATACAATGATGCATGTTCGTATTGTGGTTGTCGGTAAAATTTGCAACCTGGAAAAGACAAAGGCTGGTTTAAATTTACTTTTCTATTACAGTTGTCAGTTGAATTTGTAACGAGAAAAGTAAGTAAAAGGTGGGTTTGAAATATATATACTTACTTTCATAGTTACTCACAGGTATAAACATTATTATTATGTCACATTGCATACGAGGCAGGGAATAAAAGAAATATATTGTTTAAGATGGAGAACGAATATTTTTGTTTTTGTTTTTATGCTTTGGAAAACTTATTATGTAGATGAAAACAAACTAGTACACTTAGACGTAGAAAACAAGATGAGAGGAGGAAGAGAAGGAGGAGGAGGAGGAGGAGGAAAACCATTACATTTGTCTTACATTAAAGGTTGGAAAGCGAGACAGTTATTCTCCAGGGAAGTTATGATCTCCTCTTAAGGGAGTTATGATCTCCTCTTAAGAGACCGGAAATTACACGAAGAATAAGAAGAAATAGTAGTAATTTGGTGTTATAAGTTCTTACTCTCCCTGAAATTTACGTCGGGGAAGGGAATAAAAGTAAAGAATAGCAATAAATTAGTTTGTTGAAGTGTGTGTGTGTGTGTGTGTGTGTGTGTGTGTGTGTGTGTGTGTGTGTGTGTGTGTGTGTTACCATATAGTAATGAATGTTTTAGTAATCAGTACAGGACGGTGGTGTTGATCGATAAGACAAACAAAAACATCAACACGACACAACACTCATCCATTTTACTACCACACAACACCACCACACACCACCACCACCACCACCACCACCACCACCACCACCACCACCACCACCACCACCACCACCACCACCACCACCACCACCACCACCACCACCACACACCACCACCACCACCACCACATTCCCAGCATTCACTCCTCCGACCTTTCCCTTCTATATTTACACCACACAACTTCTATCCCGAGAGAAAATGTTCTATTGTGAGCGAACTTTAGTGAGAACAACGAAGGGATTAGCGCCGCACGTGTCACCTGATAGAACGATTTTTCTTTGATTTTCGCTGCGCATCGCCGGAGGTGTTGCCAAGGGTAGCCAGGTATTTTAAGGTCGGATCAGTGTTGCCAAGGACGAGGCTGCTGACGGTCGATTACACTTGCTGGCGTTATTTTATTTATTCAGGTCAGTTTCGGTGACCTGTTCCTCCCCTCTGTTCCTCTTCCCTCTCTCTCTCTCTCCCTCCCTCTCCCTCGTCCACCCTCTCTCTTCACCCCAGGACATGCTCTTTGTGTGTGTGTGTGTGTGTGTGTGTGTGTGTGTGTGTCTGTGTGTCTGTGTTGTGTGTGTGTGCGTGTCGAATATCTGTCTCTCCTTTCTGTGTGTGCGTGTGTGCGTGTCCTGGACGCTATTTGTCAGTGTGTCTGCCGTTTGTGTGTCTGCGTTTGTGTATTCCCGTGTGTAACTTTCAGAATGGTTTCCTTACCTGTGTGTGTGTGTGTGTGTGTGTGTGTATGTGTATGTGTGTGTGTGTGTGTGTGTGTGTGTGTGTGTGTGTGTGTGTGTGTGTGTGTGTGTGTGTGTGTGTGTCAGCAAATCTGTCTTATCAGTTAAGTTGGTGTGTGTATGTGTTAGCTTCTATCACCAAATTTATCTTATCAGTGAAGCTACTGTGTGTGTGTGTGTGTGTGTGTGTGTGTGTGTGTGTGTGTTATCCTGTACCGGCGCCGTATGTATGTACTCCACGTGAATACTAAACAAAAATCGTTAATATTAATCATGTATGTGCTACGTGCGTGTGTGTGTGTGTGTATGCGTGTGCGTGTATGTGTGTGTGCGTGTGTCTCCTTGGTTCTCTGCACTCTATTCTCCCCTCTAACCCCAAAGTTTCCCCTCCCTCACTCTACCCCTGTGCATTCCCCTCCCCTTCCCTCCTCCTCCCTCCCTCCCTCCCTCCCTCCCTCCCTCCCTCCCTCCCTCCCTCCCCTTAGGCGCCTCTTCCTCATCCCATCCATTTGCACTTTGGTCTCCTCACCTCCCCCACCTCACCCCCCCTCCGGAAGTTGACCCTCCCCTCCCATCACCCCCAACTTACGCCAGGAGGGTGGGTTGGGGAGGGACAGTTACATCCCACAACCTTCTTCAAATCCTGTCCTCCTTAATTTGCTATGGGTCAGGCAGCAACAACAACAACAACAACAACAATAAAACAACAATAACAACAACTATACTTAGATAAGGACTCAAATTTGAACGTAATGGAGGTCATATAAGAAAACTACTACTACTACTACTACTACTACTACTACTACTACTACTACTACTAAAACAAAAATGCATCTGTATAGAATTAAAACTTTATTTGTAACAACACACAAACTTGAATAGCAAATATCATCAACAATAATAATAATAATAATAATAATAATATAATAATAATAATAATAATAATAATAAAGTAAAAACAAATGCATAGGAGGTAACATTATGCCTCACAAAAACAACCTCTTCTCACAACTTACAACACTCTCCCCTCTCACTCTCACACCCTCCCCTCCACACCACCCTCTCACTCCCCTCTCCACACCACCCTCTCACTCCCACACACCTTCCCCACACTCCCCTCGCCTCCCACACACACATCTGCACACACATCACCACACATTGCGCAATACTGATAGAATCTCTTTAAACACCATCAAATTACTAAGATAAACTTCAATGCACCATATCAAAGAAAACAAAAAAATATATATAATAATGTGTATATATTTCTTTCGTGTGATAAAAATGAACTGATAATTATACATATATACAAACTAATTCAAATAGATTAAAGATACAAAAACATGCTGATTTTTCTGTGTATATGAAGGTTTAAAATATACAATGTGATGAGAGATGCAACTTTATCACCCTTATCTCTCCCTTTAAGTAAGAGGATAAGGGAGCATCATCATCATCATCAGCAGCAGCAGCAGGAAGTGTACCGTATGCAATCCTACTTAAGGTGATATCGTAACACTTTTTAATTAAGAAAATGAACCTAACCAACTAGGAAAGGGTTTCAGTTTTCGCCTTTATGCCACTACAACAGATGGCTCAAGATTCTATCCCATTGCCTTGTTTTATATCTATCCTTCCTACGTCCTCCTCTTCCTCTTCATTCTCCTATTCCTCTTCTCTTCACTCCTCCTCCTCCTCCTCCTCCTCCTCTTCCTGTGGTATAGAGATAAGAAGGTTGTGGTGGTGTTTCCATTTACCTGTGACGGAAATACAGGTAGGAAGCCAGACAGACGTGAGACTTAAGATGGTTCCAAGGTAATCCCCAAGCGACCGTGATCTCTCTCTCTCTCTCTCTCTCTCTCTCTCTCTCTCTCTCTCTCTCTCTCTCTCTCTCTCTCTCTCTCTCTCTCTCTCTCTCTCTCTCTCTCTCTCTCTCTGGTGTATTTTTTTTAATCTTTTCTTGGTAATGGATGTTAAAGTTGGATTTATTTACTTAGGATCTTCTATCAACACAAGAGTTAGTGTTGAACATTAGAAACACATTCCTTGGCCCTTACTTTCTCTCTCTCTCTCTCTCTCTCTCTCTCTCTCTCTCTCTCTCTCTCTCTCTCTCTCTCTCTCTCTCTCTCTCTCTCTCTCTCTCTCTCTCTCTCTCATATCAGTGTTGCTTTACATTTCCTCTGTTCTCTTAGAGTTTACAGGATAACCTCTGATTAACTCCTCCTCCTCCTCCTCCTCCTCCTCCTCCTCCTCCTCCTCCTCCTCCTCCTCCTCCTCCTCCTCCTCGTCCTTCATCCATGTTTTTTAGTCCACATCATAGTCATAGTAATACCATAGTCATCTTTATTACCTCTTCTTCTCCCTCCTTCACACACACACACACACACACACACACACACACACACACACACACACACACACACACACACAATCACTATACCCTCTCG
>JAPQNM010000017.1:12080464-12082964 GCA_029783475.1 Metacarcinus magister
TCTCTCTCTCTCTCTCTCTCTCTCTCTCTCTCTCTCTCTCTCTCTCTCTCTCTCTCACTAGCTTTATATATTCCGCTTGACACAAAGGTTAAAGTTCCTCCTAAAATGACACAGAATCCCCTTTAACGTCACGTAAACATCATTTATATGCATCTGAAATTATGGACGTCTGATGAATTTTGTTTATTATTTTTCCAGATTGAAATATTTGGTGTGAAGATATTTTTATTATTATTATTATTATTATTATTATCATTAGTAGTAGTAGTAGTAGTAGTAGTAGTAGTTGTTGTTGTAGTAGTATAAACCACCACTCACAAATATTCATAAAAAAGCTGCATTCATAGTTGTTGTTTTGTATATCATCATCAGCGAAGGAATCGAATCGTGTGTATTTCAAAGGTTGAGATTGAATAACTTAACTGTATTGCACGAAGGACGCCTTGCCAAATGTACTGGAACTGCAGGGAGGGAAAGGGCAGGAGAGGGAGAGAGTAGGTGTGGAGAGGAGGAGGGAAGGGAAGGGCGAGTTGCAGGAGGGAGTGAAGGAGTGAGGTAGGGAAGGAGGGAGGGGAGGGTGAGTAGGTCAGGTTTGTGTGTGAGGTGCATGATCAAATCCACTTTCTTTCCCGTTAAGAGAGAGAGAGAGAGAGAGAGAGAGAGAGTGTGAGTGAGTTATTTTCTTATTATTACTGATATAAAATGATATTCTTTTCTCCTTCTCCTCCTCCTCCTCCTCCTCCTCCTCCTCCTCCTCCTCCTCCTCCTCCTCCTCCTCCTCCTCCTCCTCCTTCAGTGATTCAGACAGCGGGATGCACCTTGTCCTATATTTTCTCTTCCCAACCTAGAATTGCCAGTGCCCTAAACAACTTTGAAATAAGATCAATTGATTTTTCTCATCATTTACGTAATCATCTAATCCCTCCCCCCCCTTTCTTCTCCCCCTCACATCCCCCTCTTCTCCCCCCCCTCACATCCCCCTCTTCTCCCCTTCCCTCATCCCACTCCTCTCCCCCCTTCTCTCCTGGAAGACTAAATCATAGAAAAAGAACTTTGATTTGAATGTCACTAACCAAAATTATTTATCAACAAACACACCTTAAAACCCCCCCTCCCCCCCTCACCCCCTACTCCCTCTTCTTCCCTCCTTCCCCTCACTCACCTTTCCTCCCTCGTTCACCTTCCCCTCTGCGCCCTCACCTCCTTTAAGATCATCACCACATTCACTCCCTATATACCTGGTCTTGCAATAAAATAAACCTGATTCTATTCTGCATAAGATCAGTCAGTTGGGAAAATTTTACCTTATATTACCCACGATTTTTTTTCTTTCTTTCTTATGGCGTCATAGATATCGATAGTGTTTACAAGGCATTAAGGGAAGTGAGAAATTGGGGTTTTGTTTGATATGGTAAGAGAGGAAATGAAGTTATATTTTGAGGAAGACAGGAAATATGATGTAAGTTTGTGTCGCAGTGAGCTGGGATAACGGAGCTTAGGGGGAGAGAGAGAGAGAGAGAGAGAGAGAGAGAGAGAGAGAGAGAGGTGGGGAGAGAGGATTTGTGCTTGTGTGTGTGTGTGTGTGTGTGTGTGTGTGTGTGTAGGCTGCTTAGGATCATGAACTTGGGAGCATTTGCATGGCCGCCATAATGCACCTTTACACACACACACACACACACACACACACACACACACACACACACACACACACACACACATAAGCACACACTAATGCAGGCCGACACTTTTCCCGTTGTGCGCACTTTCTCTCCTCCTCCTCCTCCTCCTCCTCCTCCTCCTCCTCCTCCTCCTCCTCCTCCTCCTCCTCCTCCTCCTCCTCCTCCTCCTTCTCCTCCTCCTCCTTCTCCTCCTCCTCCTCCTCCTTCTCCTTCTTGTCACCCACTCTTGTGAATAAGCACCCAATACGAGCCACTAGTATGTGTGTGTGTTTTTTTTCTTTCTTTCTCTTTTGCTCGAGTATTCCGTGAAGATGAAAAAGAGAGAAAGAGAGAGATACCAAAATAGCTACGTAGGAGGATAAGGAGGAAGAGGAAAAATAGAGACAATATGGTGGATATGATTTTGGAAAGACAAAGAAGAAAGGTTAAGTATGGTGTGAGAATTTCCCACAAAAAAAGGAAAATAGAGTAGTAAAATGCAATAAAAAGTTGGATGATGAATGACTGAAATAACGAAAGAGAGAAACTAAAGCAGAATGACTGATTAAATTTTGTTGTGAATAAAACTAAAAGAGGAAGAGAGGATTAAAATTCAGTAAATGTTTTAGAAATTGAATGTTCATTAGAATAAGAGAACACGTATGAAAAAATAAAATATATAAAAGAAAGAAAGAAAAAAAATGTTTTGACGAGAAAAAATATATTGACAAAGACAAAACATAAATAAAAGTTTGAGAGAATGAACCTTATAAATAGAGAGAGAGATATTGACGAAGAAAGAAAGAGAGAAAGGGGAGAGAGAAGAAGCAATATAATAAGAA
>JAPQNM010000017.1:12092964-12107964 GCA_029783475.1 Metacarcinus magister
GGCGGAGGTGAAGGGGTGCGGCGGGACGTTTATTGAGGCTGTGACGAACTTAGTTGTGTTGTGTGTGGAAGTTGATGGCTGGCTCCCTCCTCTTATGGAAGTTTTTGATGAGTTATCTAGTTTTATTTCCTGTGGTATTGTGTGTTTCTTTGTGTCTATCCTTGCTTTGTTTCCTATTCATTGGTTTATACTTTGATGTCTTTGTTTTTGTGTTCTTTTTATTCTCTCGTTGTTTCGTATTTATTGATTTACACTTTGTTGTACCTACATTATCTCTTTTTTTTTATTGTATATCATATTATATGTACGCATGTCTTTTGTTTCGTATGTTCTATCAACCATCAATATTTTCTTTTCATAACTAACTCACTCTTTAACTCTCATCCATTATCTTTTTAACTTTTAATCTTCTTCTTGTCTTCCTTATTCGTATTCGCAATGGCAACCTTATGACCTTAGCTGTGTATTAGATTATTTCCCTCCTCTTACCCATCATGCAGCGTCACACCTTGGTTAAAATATCTCCTATACATGGTTGGTTTTCACACCCACCTTCTCCTCCATGGCCTCTGCTTGCCACCTTTTAAGCCTCAACCCTCCCTCCCCCGTGCCTTGATGTCCGTGTTTGGTAACGAAGATGGAGGTGGCTTGTAGGCTGCGACCACCTACCTTCCTGACTGCTGAGTGTAAATGTTTTCCTCTTTGGTTTGATTTATAGTGCATTGTATTTTATTGGTGTGAGTAATGTAAGTGGTGTGGATGTATTTTTTTTCAGTTGGATGATTTATTATGTTTTTTTCTTGATCATATATTAGTTTCATTGTATTTTGTCCTGTGTTACTAACTTTATTTTCACCAATATTTGAAGAACGTAACTCGGAATTATCTGAACTCATAATCTTCTTGTCTTCAGTCGATTGGATTCTGCAATAACCAGTAGAGTCTCAGTATTCATCGGACAAATAAGAAAGTTACTGCACCTTAGTATGGCTCGGGGTGGTTTTCTAGAGTGGCCCCTAAAATGTAGTGGCTCGGAGACTGAGAGAGAACGGAGGTTTTGGCGGGTACACTGAGCTATCCAGCCTCTCGCCCATGATTGTCTTTGTTTCCGACAGTATAAAAAAAAGAAACAGCAACGATTATATCTTATTATGAATGCACTGTATTATAAAGGCTGGGCTGTAGATGATAATGGAAGTTGCTCCTATGTATATGATTTAAAAGAAAGCAAATTAATGGTATTTTAAGTCTATAATGCTCGTGTGTGCATTATTGTGTGTGTGTTTGTGTGTGTGTGTTATATACTAATCAGTTTTGTTGTTTGTTTCAGGTACGTGAGACTTCTTGACGCTACCATTCCCGTCAACAAACAGTGACCAGTATGTAAAGTGTTCAAATTTCTTGTTACGAAATATTATTATCGAAGTGCTTAGAGATACGGCAGTCGTACCGCGTTTTCATCCGCTATTCCTACGGCCTGTGCCTTATTATTTACCTGGTAAAGCATCTTCCAAGTTATGTTTGGTTTGGTTAGATAAACTTTTTACCCAAAAGTTAGGCAACTGCCGTATCTATAAGGGAGCACTATGAGGATACGGCACTCGTTAAGGTTATGGTTACATTAGGTACGGTTGGGTTCGGTTATATAAGCTTTTTATATTTTTTTTACCCAAAAGATAGGCACGTCGGCAACCGTACCTGTAAGCACTGCCTATTATTATTATTATCATTATCATTATTAAAACTTGTAGTAGTAGTAGTACTAGTACCAACAGTGATAGCTGTAGTTCAACCACCCAAAGTTTCTACTTTTTATGACGCTCAAAATCCTAACTGGAGAAACGAAATTTTACTTTCAGTTTAGCTTAGTTATACCTGCGCAGCCTTTTCATAGAGAACCGAGAGGCTGCAGAGAGAACGGTAGTCCTTGCAGCAGTAACCTAGGTATTCCAGTTTTAGTTACAAAATCGATTACACTCTTGTTATTCTTTTAAAACTACTAAAGCACCACTAATAGATACATACATCTACTTAAGACAACTTGGAAACCTTAGATCTGTAAAAATATCTGAAATTGGTATTATTATGATTAAGTTTTATGTATTGTATTGAATTATTGTATTATTAATGTATCATATTTGAATACTGAAGTTAGCTGTCCTACGTATGTCGTTAAGTTTGCCTTTATAATAACAAATAACAATGATTGAGATAACAAATATATAAGAAATAGAACTAGAAAAGTGTCGTTTGGGGGAAGGGAAAACGACAAACACAGCCGTCGTTGGTGTGTGAGGGCGTGGTGTGCAGGCGTGGCTAGGGGCGTGGGGCGTGGGGCGTGCATTGTTGTTGTAATGAGACCCTGGATTAGGTGTGGTATCAGTGTGTGTTTCCAATGTAGCGAGGCGTTGAGAGGCGAGGCTGGGGGATTACAACTTTGCGGGGACACCTCAAGCCGCCCCGGGGACCTAGCAGCGGGCAACCACCCTCCCTAACCTCCCCACCTTCCCTTTTCCCTCTTTCCCCTACCCCTCCTTTGGCTCCCACGTCAGGGGCGCCGCTCCCCCTCCACTCTTAGGGTATTGAAGGCTCAGGCAATGTAACAATACCCCGCCCCCCAACGGCCGTCTTGAGAGAGAGAGAGAGAGAGAGAGAGGGGCGGGGTCAGTATGAAGTGGAGGAAGGGGAGTGGTAGAGGTGATGTTGGCTCTGAAAGGAAGGAAAACACACATGTGACTGTTTTTCATGTACACGTTGAGATATACACCGTTTGTCTTTTGTTTTCCATGCCCTTTCTTTTATTCTATATTTTTGTTTGTTTGTTTACTAAGCTTTCGTTTCCATTTCCTCCTCCTCCTCCTCCTCCTCCTCCTCCTCCTCCTCCTCCTCCTCCTCCTCCTCCTCCTCCTCCTCCTCTTTCCCATTAGTGTCAATTCCACTCGTGTTAAGTTGGTAATTAATTTAACATCCGCAGAAGCAGTTGTTTTCCTCCCTCTCTCTTCCCTCCTCCTCTCTCTTCCTCTCCTCCCCTTCTCTCTCCCTCCCTCCATCCCTTTATCCATAGCTATTCCTTCTCATCCCTTGGCGTAACTTCCCCTCCCTCCCCAACCTTCCCTTCACACCAACCCCCCCTTCCCCCCACCCTCTTCTCCCTTACCTTCTTGCCTGCATTCTGCATCCTCTCCTTTTCCCTTTCCTTCATCACCTTTTTTTTCTTTTCCTTCCTCTGCTTACCATCATCCTATCTCCCTCTATGTCCCTCCATCTCTCTCTCCCATGTATCCCTTTCTCCCCACTCCCTCCCTCTCTTCCCCCTTCCCTCCCTCTCTTCCCCCTTCCCCCTCCCTCTCTCTCTCTCTCGTTAGGGATGGATGGTTGACGGGACTAATTAGTTAACTGAAACGCACAGTACCATTTAGTCTTTTCATTTAATTCCGGGGAAAAAAATGGTAGCGGATTGTATTTACCTGGGTGCACACTAATTAATTTTCACAGGTGAGTTGGCAAGGTGAAGTTCCCTTAGAAAGTCCCTAACGAAGGTCTATTTTGGGGGGGTTTATTAAAAGATGACCTGACCACCACCACCACCACCACCACCACCACCACCACCACCACCACCACCACAACACCACCACCCCAAGATAAGAGAGACAAGGTGTGATATGATTAAGAATGTATGTGATTAGGAGGAACATGGGAGAGGGAATTAAGGGAAGGAGGCGGAGGGGGGGAGGGGGAGGGGTAAAGGGGGGGGGAGAGGCCCAGGTGATCATGTTACCTGTGCCTCCAGTGTCCCCTCCTCGTTACTCCCTCCATTGTTCCCGAAAAGTTACCTCCAACGATCAACTCCAACCCCCCCCTCCCCATACACCTTCCTCCATTTTCGTTTCCTCTCTAGTACACTCCCGATCACCTCTCTCTCTCTCTCTCTCTCTCTCTCTCTCTCTCTCTCTCTCTCTCTCTCTCTCTCTCTCTCTCTCTCTCTCTCTGGGGTGTTTTGGTTGATTAATAATGAAATCGATACCTTAAATCACCTTAATTAATGGGGTTGAATCCTCATTACAATATCATAATTAGAATATTGAACCCTCGAGATGTAAGAAAAATGCGTTGCTCTTTTATAGGATTCGTACATGAACCGATATCGTAATGCAACGGGAGGGCGGAGGAAAAATAATGTTAAAATGTCTATCTATCTGTATGTCTGTCTGTCTGTCTGTTTGGTATACGTGGCCGTTTATGTGTAAATTTATGTATGAAGGTCTTGTTTATGTGTATGTATTTAACGCTGACAGTTATTAGGTTTGATTTAACTTTATTGACGTTAAAAGTGTCAAAAGTTGAAACGTTAATACTGGATGTTGCGATGAGAAATGTATAGTATAGTACAGTGTTTTGTTGCATACACACACACACACACACACACACACACACACACACACACACACACACACACACACACACACACACAGGCACGCGCCCAGGCAGACTTTCAAAGGAAGAAGGAGGAGGAGGAGGAGTGGAGGGTCGTGGTAGGATATGAGAAAGAGAGAGAGGGAGGCGCGTGGGTGGAGGAGGAGGGGAAGGAAAGGGATGGAGGGAAGGAGGATGAAAGGAGGGGGGGGAGGGGGGGAAGGGAGCAAGCAGACACCCAGAAAGACGTGAATTGAATATTTACTTCTCTTCAATGGATGTGAAACCTTTAGTTCTCCTTTCCTCCCTCCCTCCATCTCTTTTCTCTTACCTCCTCCCTCTCTCCCTCCCTCCCTTCTCTATGCCTTTCTTTTATCGCCTCTTCCTTCCTTCCTCTTTACCTCCCTCCATACCATTCTTCCTTTACATCTTTTCTCTTCACTCCCCTCCCTCCTTCCCTCCTTCCCTCTCTCTCCTTACCTCCAGGAATGCGTAGGGAGGTGTGGAGGGTAAGAGAAGGAACAATGTGCTGTTATTCTCACCTGGTCACCTTCTGATTGACACATCACACCGCACCCTACCTCACCCCACCCTTGTAAACACCTCTCTTACCTTACCTTACCTTACCTTACCTCCTTCCTCTACCTATACCCCCTCCCTCTCCCCCCTTACCTGCATCCTCTTCTATACTCCCTCATTTACTCTACAAATATTTACCTGCATCTCATGTTGGTCGTGGTGGTGGAATGGTTACAGTGTTTGCATGATAATCGTTCACTTCCAGGTTCGTGTCCCGCCCACTTAGCTCGTTTTCTACCTATCCTTTAGTGGTTTATATTTAGGTTAGTGTGCCGTAAACTTGTATGTAGAAAACGGGATGTGGTAGGTAACGTGCGTATTTAAATAAGGCGAAAAATTATAACCTTTCTACTTTTCTGCCTCATTTCCATTTAATTGACTACCTTTCTCTCGCTCTCTCTCTCTCTCTCTCTCTCTCTCTCTCTCTCTCTCTCTCTCTCTCTCTCTCTCTCTCTCTCTCTCTCTCTCTCTCTCTCTCTCTCGTTCGTGTCCTGTGAGGGAGAAGAAGAAAGATGAGTTTGTTAGGAAATAAACTAGCAGATTACAAGAGAAACACGAATGAGAGAGAGAGAGAGAGAGAGAGAGAGAGAGAGAGAGAGAGAGAGAGAGAGAGAGAGAGAGAGAGAGAGAGAGAGAGAGTCAAATAACATGGAGGAGAACGAACGAAGGAGTGTGAAGGAAGGAAGGAAGACTAAGCAGAAGGAGCTCATTTGCGTTTAAGATGTAATTCCACACCCTATCCTTTCTCCATCACCTGCCTACCCCCCCCCCTCCCTTCCCTCCTTCCCTCCCTCCCTCCCTCCCTCCCTTCCCTCCCTCCCCTCCTTCCCTCCCTCTTTCCTTCTTTCCTCCTCCTTTCCCCTTTTCTCTCTCTAGCTCCTTCTTTCCTTCCCTCCTCCTCCTTCTCCCTCCGCTCTCTCTAGTTCACTCCATCTTTCCTTCCCTCCTCCTCCTTTCCCTTCTTCTCTCTCTAGTTCCCTCCATCCTTCTTTATTTTCCTCTTCCCTTCTTCTCTTCCTAGTTTCCTATCTGTTCTCCCTCCTTCTTTTGCTCCCTACTTCCTTCCTTCCTTCCTTCCTTCCTTCCTTCCGTCCTTCCGTCCTTCCTTCCTTCCGTCCTTCCTCCCTTTATCCTTCCCTTCCCTCCACTCTCGTGCCAGCAACATGATCACACACACACACACACACACACACACACACACACACACACACACACACACACACACACACACACACACACACACACACACACACACACACATTACTGTACAAAATAAAAATTGAGGAACATGAGCGTTGTTCATACGAATTTGAAATAGAGAAAAGGAAAAAGAAAAAAAAAGAAGAAAAGGAAAAAAAATAGAAGGGGGAAAAAAAGGGAGCCTGTCAACTACAACGGAAGGACGAGAACCGAAATGGCCCAAGGATCACTGAGGGACACAAAGGGAAAGAAAGGGGAGGAAAAAAAGGGGAACAGAAAAGAAATGGGAAAAAAAACACCAGTGAAACAAAAGAAGGAGGGAAGGAAAAGAAGAAAGAAATTTCCAGGGGCATAGGGAGGAGAGGAGGGGCGAGGGGGGGGATGGAGAGATAGCAGAGGAGAGAAAGAAGAGGAGGAGAAGGAAATGTGGTGATAAATGTATAGGAAAGTAAAGGAAGGATAAGGTTACTGAAGTGTAAATGGGGAAGAGGAGGAGGAGGAGGAGGAGGTGGAGGAGAAAGAGAAGAGGAAGAAAGAAAAATAATAAGATAATAGTATTGTGGACCATGAGAGAGAAAAGAGAAAGAAAGAGATAGAGATAGAGAGAGAGAAACAAAGAAAGAACCTAGAACTGTTTAAAATTTGTTAACCTTTTCTTTCGCGCCAAAACGAGGTCGTGTTAACAAACAGTGAACACAGAAACCAAAACACATACAAGGGCGCGGCAGGGGATCAGGGCAGGGGCAGGTTGGGTAGGGGTAGGATGCAGCTTGGCAGGGGATCTAATGGAGGCAGATGTGATATGCAGGGATTAAATGGTAAGTGCGTGGTGAGTATGGAAGGGGAGGCAGGGGTTAGGTGGGGTTCTTGGAAGGGGTGCAGAGGTGTGGTAGGGTAGAATAGGGTAGGGTAGGGTAGGGTAAGCAGGGTAGATGGTAGTTTGGTTTGCCTGGTACAGTAAGAGAGGAAATAAGTGAAAGAAAGACAGGGAAAAAAAATTTAAACAAGATACATAACATGAGAAGAAAAAAAACGTAAATATATAAGTTAAAGTATGAAAGAAGAAAACAAAATATCAATGAAAGTTAAGAATTTCATTGAAGACACATTTTTTTACAAGGATAAATATAAAACAAAGGGAGAGTTGAAGGAGAAAAAAAATATATATAAATTGACGTTTGAACAAAGAGGAACGAGACAAGCAAGAAGGGAACTCGCCTTTGTTTTGTTTGAGGCTTGGCAGGAAAAAAATGAGTCACTAATGAAGACGAGAATAAAAGAAACACGTGGAGAGAGAGAGAGAGAGAGAGAGAGAGAGAGAGAGAGAGAGAGAGAGAGAGAGAGAGAGAGAGAGAGAGAGAATGTGTGTGTGTGTGCGTGTCCTTGCCCAGGAAGACACAAAGCTCAGAACCTTTATAATGAAAGCAGGAGACAGGGGTTGGCAGGGTGAGGGGAGGGAAGGGGAGGCTGCAGGATAACTAAAGAGCCCTAGACGTAGGATGACACGGTGGGGCGGGGAGGGACAGGATGGGAAAAAGGACTCCGTTGAAAGCAGATAGAATGAAGGACAAGCTGACGAGGAGTGTGTGTGTGTGTGTGGAGGATATAGGATGCTGAAGAGGACTTGTTAGAATAGGACTCCTTAATTTAGGATGGATAATTACAATAGTGATTTTGTTATTTGTGATTTTTTTTATATATACATTAGTACGGACTGGTATGTTGTTGTTGTTGTTATTGTTGTTGTTGTTTTGGATGTTTTTCTATACCTGCAAGAAAGGCGTATGTGTGTCGGTGATCGAGTCCTTGCTTATGATTAGTTTCGTTACGGCTACACAAACACCTGAACCCTTTCATACAAGTGCGTAATTTTTGTTTATTAATACTATAATTTGTCAGGTAAGGGAATTTGCTAAGGACTCATACAGTAATAATAATAATAATAATAATAATAATAATAATGATAATAATAATAAAAGGACTCATACAGTAATAATAATAATAATAATAATAATAATAATAATGATAATAATAATAAAAGGACTCATACAGTAATAATAATAATAATAATAATAATAATAATAATAATAATAATGATAATAATAATAAAAAAAATGCATTGTCGTCCACTAAAAAAAAAAATAATAAAAAAATAATAAAAAAATGTATACAGTTTAGTTATGAAAGTGTCGATGAATCACTTTCGACAATGACTCACAAGCAGGTTATAATATTAATGAATCCATAAACAACACAGGTGACAACAGGACGCAGGTAATTTGAGTCACCTGGACGCTACGAGGTTTTTAAATAACACACCTGCAATTTCAAACACCTGGAGGAACAGCACCCAGGTAGCACCAATCACCTGGAAATGAAAGGGTAATAATCATCTTAGTGTTAATAACGTTGAAGATGGATGTGATGAGGGAGACTGAGATAATTTTATGCTATCTTGGAACAGGACAGCATCCGTTGGGGTGAAGGGGGGGGAGGGGGATGGGAGGGAAGGAGGGAAACAAGGTATAAGGAAGTAATAAAGGGGAGGAATGTGATAAGTAACAGTAATGAGAGAGAGAGAGAGAGAGAGAGAGAGAGAGAGAGAGAGAGAGAGAGAGAGAGAGAGAGAGAGAGAGAGAGAGAGAGAGAGAGAGAGATATTATAACCCACTATAGAGAACTTTTATGCTTTTTATTGCTGTTGTTGAATTGATAATGGAGATGTTAACATACAAACTTTATAATGGGCTTTTATGGGGCTGCTGGGATACTGTATTACCTGTGTGTGTGCGTGTGTGCGTGCGTGTGCGTGTGCGTGTGAGAGTAATTTCTGAGCCTGGCACCTGCATATTGTTTATTATGGGGAGTGAAATTGTATATACTAGAATAGTGTAGGAGGGAAGGATACTTTATAGGAGCGAAGGATATTTCATGTAGCAGTGAGAGTTAGTGTGTGTAAGTAGGAAGGATATTTTGTTTATAAGCAAAGGATACTATATGTTGGAACGAAGGATACTGTGTAGGAGCGAAGGATGGTGTGTAGGAGCAGGAGTGTGGTGTTGTGTGTGCCGCAGCTGCCACTGTAAACGGTTACTGGTGGCTGGCATATACTGGGAGTGTGGTGGTGATATCCTTCATGTACTGGTGATGCTGCTGCTGATGATGATGATGGTTGTGTATTAGTGGTGGTGATACAGTTACCCTCAGACGGTAGTAATGGTGATGATGCTGTACTGGTGGTGGTGGTGATGGTGGTGGTGGTGTGTTTGTATTCCTTTCTCCACTTTCCCTTCCAGCCACGTTCATGTGGTGCTACAAAGAGAAAATGGAAAGTGTAATACCATCCACCATCTGTGAGGTAGTGCTCCACGTGCTGCTGTTGATGGAGCAATGATGGAGGCAGTGAGAAAGGGCGAGAAAAGAGAGAAAGGGAGGGAGAGAAGTGAAATAGGGGAGTTATATACGTTGCAACCCTTCCTCTCTTTCCTCCCTACCTCTTCTCTCTCTCTCTCTCTCTCTCTCTCTCTCTCCCTCTCCCTCTCCCTCTCCCTCTCCCTCTCCCTCTCATCCCTCCCGTGAGCCCTGCAAGTGGGGTTCGGTTGCAATGTTTTTATGCAGTTTTTTTCACGGCCTCACCTTGGTAGGACCCAAGTGCATTAGGGAGATTTGCATTTGAAAAACTGACAAATGAACTTAATGGCATCGAAATGGGCGAATGCAAGCTCTCGCCCCTAAGCGGTTTTTGCGGTTGTGTACAAGGGAGGGTGTAGAGGGAGGGTGGGTGTAGGGGTGTCTGCGTGTATGGGTGTAGGGGTGTAGAGGCGTGGCTGGCAGAGGTTATCCTTCTAGTGAGCGGAAAAGTAAATAGAAATACATGTAGGGTTGTGAACTTAACAGGTGCTGGCTGAGAGAGAGAGAGAGAGAGAGAGAGAGAGAGAGAGAGAGAGAGAGAGAGAGAGAGAGAGAGAGAGAGAGAGAGAGAGAGAGAGAGAGAGAGACAGCAGAGAGAGAGAGAAAGGGATAGTCAACGCTTAGGAAATGACAAGGGAGAGGTTTAAATGAATACGTATAAAAAAATGTGAGAAAGAGTGGAAGAAGGAAGTGAGAGGGAATGTGCTTGAAGTGAGGAGAAGTTGAAAGCAAGGCGAAGGAATTGGAGAAAAGTTAAGGGATGAGAGAGAGAGAGAGAGAGAGAGAGAGAGAGAGAGAGAGAGAGAGAGAGAGAGAGAGAGAGAGAGAGAGAGAGAGAGAGAGAGAGAGAGAGAGAGAGAGAGAGTGAGTTAGTTCATGTGGAATGTTTTGCTTGTGAATGAATGAATCTCTGAAGGAGGAGGAAGAGGAAGAGGAAGAGGAGGGGAAGGGGCAAGGTCATGGGGTCAAATGGTAGACTTCTCCTCCCCTTACACATGACCCCTCGCTCTCCCTTTCCCTCCCCTTCCCCTTCCCTTCCCCTCCCCTTCCCCTTCCCCTTCCCGTGTTTACGAATGACGGTGAATTGCACGATTGATTCAAATAAGTGTGTGTAGTTTAGGCATTGTGGGTCGTGGCACGCACACACACACACACACACACACACACACACACACACACACACACACACACACACACACACACACACACACACACACACACGCACGCACTTTACCAATTTTCCCACTAATTTCCCCACGAAACAGTCTCCGTGGCCGTTCCCTTACCCTCAGGAGCACGCGGCAGCTGGAGGCGCCTTCCCTTCTCCTCCTCCTCCTCCTCCTCCTCCTCCTCCTCCTCCTCCTCCTCCTCCTCCTCCTCCTCCTTCCTTGGGGCTGTGGTAAGGGGAATGGGGAAGTGTGGTGGAGAAAGCGGCGGTGGAATATCAAGGTGGCAATTTATGAGTTTAGTTTGGTTGTTCTCTACTGTGGTGGTGGTGATGGTGGTGGTGGTGGTGGTGGTGGTGGTGGTGGTGGTGGTGGTGGTGGTGGTGGTGGTGGTGGTAGTGGTGATGGTGATGGTAGTGTATTGCTATCAAGAATATATACACCAAAGTTATTGATGGTTATTTTGTGTATTACTTCCTCTAATGTTTGGTGTTGCAATGGAGTGAGTATATATGTGATCGCTTGTGGTTGTGTTGTATAGTTTGTGTTGTGTTGTGTTGTGTTGTGGTGTTGTGTTGATGATGTAAGTGTACGTGTTAGAAGGCGAGGAGAAGGGAGGCTGTGGTGAGATTTAGAAGGTGTTTGTTTGGTCTAAAACTGAGACTTCCTTTATCGTTTGTGTTATTTATTTACCTCGTATTTTCCTTAACTACATATGGCTTTATCTATATACTCAGCTGTAATTTATTATTTAATGATTTTGTTCCCCTTATCGTCACTTTATTTCCTGTTTTCCCCCTAGCAAACTTGATCGTTTTCCATTACTTGTCAATCACCTTCTTATCACTTCTCCATTTTTCCTGTGTTTCCCCTCTTATTTCCTTCCTTTGTGGGTGGGGATTAGGTATCAGAGCCGTGTGTGTCGCTCCATCTGCCGTAGATTGTAGGGGCACGGACCATTACACTCCTTAGGGTGGTGAGGGGCACGTGCTAACATAGGAGGGCGAGGTACTGGTGGTGGGCGGTGTAGTGTGTTGAGGAAGGGGCGGGGTGTTAGGGCAGCAGGAGGGCGGGTGGAGGGAGGTGTAGTGAGCATCGCCTTACCTTGTAGCAGAATAGGATGCGCATGAGGACAGATGCTCTTTTGTTACGTCACACCTGCCAAGGAAGGAAGGTGATGGTAGGGTCTTCCTCTTCCTCTTCTTCTTCTTTTTCCTCATCCTCTCTCTTTCTCTTCCTCTTCCTCTACGTGTTCGTCGTCGTTCTGTACCTCTTCGTATGCTTGATCTTCTTGTTGGTTTCTGTTCGTCTTCCATCCTCCTCTCCATCCCTCCTCCTCCTCCTCCTCCTCCTCCTCCTCCTCCTCCTCCAACACGTATCATGAGGCACCTTTTAAGTGTACAGAGGCGTGGTGTAAGTAATTAAATGTCACCACTTATCACCCGTTACCCTTCACCTTCTATCTTCATCACCCTCACGTTTATCTCCCATTATCGTATTTGCTCTCCATTCTTCTTCCTCTTCCTTTATTTATGCTTCACTTTTGTTTTATAATTTCCCTTCCGTTATCGTGTTTGTTGCTCGTTATGCTCTGCCACCTCTTGCTCCCTTCTTTACTTATGTTCAAAGTCTACCCTTCCGTTACTCTCTTCACTGCACATTATTTCCTCTTCTGCTACCTAAGTTTTCGTTCATCGGTACCAACACCATTACTCTCTCTCTCTCTCTCTCTCTCTCTCTCTCTCTCTCTCTCTCTCTCTCTCTCTCTCTCTCTCTCTCTCTCTCTCTCTCTCTCTCTCTCTCTCTCTCTCTCTCTCTCGCTCGCACAACCAAGGAACCACTAATACACGTTTCGCCTCAAACAGAAATCTTCCAAAAGGATCGAATGAATTACATAATAGAAAACTCAGTATGACGGACAGCGTTAACAAAGCCTTTTATCTTGAGTTCTCACGCACGAGACAGCGCCGGCGTCACCTCGCAGCCCTGGATCAGCCTCTTATACCTGGTCTAGCCCCTCGTCCCCCACGGTGTCAGGTTTCCCAGACGGCAGTGAACATTTCTCGGTGTAATTGTAATGTGCTGAGCGGATAAATTTTTTGGATGTGGTTATTGTTACTACTACTATTACTACTACTACTACTATTACTACTACTACTACTATTACTACTACTACTACTACTACTACTACTACTACTACTACTACTACTCACACTCACACTCACTCACACACACACACACACACACTTAACATTCCCTTCCCCCCTTCCCTCCCTTCTGTCTACGCCTTGGTCACTTTCACAAGAGGATTGAGTATCAGATCGCCAACCAAAGACTAAAGTAACCTTCGACTCTAATTTTTTTCCCCCTCCTTCTCTTCCTCTTCCACGTAAAGGACAAAAAAAAAAAAACGTGGGAAAGGGGAAGGAGGAAGGTAGGAAAGAAGGTCATTTTAATAATCAAATACAACACTTTCCCTTAACCATTGATTAGTGAACAGGAGAGAGAGAGAGAGAGAGAGTAATGCAACTTTTTCTTTCAACACAAAACCATTATCAACACCACTAAGTAATACCAATAGATAACCACCATTAACACACACACACACACACACACACACACACACACACACACACACACACACACACACACACAGACACATTCATACATGGCTGGAGATATCGTGAAACCATTTGTCGCCTTGAATTACGGTGAGGTGTAAGTTACCTGGCGGACGTGGACAGGTAATAGGGTTCGCTTCGTGCTATGGTCCAAGGCGGCTGGTTGTGAAGGAGGCAGTTATTGATATTTGTGGCATGGTGCTGTGTCTGCTGCTTGGACCCTCTTCCTCCTCTTCCTCCTCCTCTTCTTCCTCCTCCTCGTCCTCGTCATTGTTATCGTCCTCCTCCTCCTCCTCCTCCTCCTCCTCCTCTCTTTCGTTCGTTAATGCCTTTTTCTTTTGTTTCTTCTCTTCCTTTCTTCTGTTCTTGCGCTTCTTACTCCTTACTGTCATCATTGATTTTCTCCTTTTGTGTTTTCTCTTTCCTTTCTTCTTGCGATGTTTGTTTTCCTTTTCGTCTTGTTTCCCCATTCTCTCTCTCTCTCTCTCTCTCTCTCTCTCTCTCTCTCTCTCTCTCTCTCTCTCTCTCTCTCTCTCTCTCTCTCTCTCTCTCTCTCTCTCTCTCTCTCTCTCTCCTGCAGCTTCCCACAACCATCCTCCATCTTCTCTCCCTCCCTCCCACCCCCCCTTCCTGCGTGTTGGTTGGAGGGAAATGCATTTGCCCATTTGTCTGTGTGTGTGTGTGTGTGTGTGTGTGTGTGTGTGTGTGTGTGTGTGTGTGTGTGTGTGTGTGCGTGTGTGTGTATGTGCGTGTGTGTATTTGCAATTTTCCTCCAATATGATAATTTGTGCAAGTTTTAATATTTTTCATCATTATTATTATTATTATTATTATTATGCTTTTTTTAGTGTTCAGTTTACGCTCCTCTGAAAAATTATATCTCTCTTTTTATCTGTACCATTGTATCTTATTATTATTTTATGTAGGTATCTATCCATCCATCAATCTGTATCAGTCTATCTATCTATCTTTCTGCTGTTTAAGGGCCTTGTCGCCAGCGGGTCCAGACAACCACTTCAAGTCTTCCCCAATTCCCAGACGAGCCAAAGTTACGCAGATTTCGGGGATCAAGGGGATTAGACATTAAGGGAGGGTCCGGAGGGAGAAGGGAGGAGAGGGGTTAAGGGAGAGTGGTACAGAGGGACAATAAGCAATAATAGAAGCACAAGAAAAGGTTTTGGGGAGAAGGATTGAAATAGGACGGAGATGAGGGGAGAATAGGACTTGAGGGAGGAGGGAAAGGGATAAAGGTGAGGAAAAGGGAGGATTGGCATAAAAAGATAATAGATAGGATTTTGAAGGTGGAGAGAGAGAGAGAGAGAGAGAGAGAGAGAGAGAGAGAGAGAGAGAGAGAGAGAGAGAGAGAGAGAGAGAGAGAGAGAGAGAGAGACGGTTAAATTACAGGTATATTTTCCACTTCCAGGTAAATATAATGCGGTTTTATAATTTCGTATCATGAACGAAATTAATAATGAATGAATGAATTAAAGCGAGGAAATAAAGACTTATAAAAAGGCTTTGATTTACCTTTGAGTCGACGTAAAATAATTAATACGTTGAAAGGAAAGATTGGCTTTTTACATATCAACCCACTTAACACACACACACACA
>JAPQNM010000017.1:12112964-12152964 GCA_029783475.1 Metacarcinus magister
GTCGGAGTGCGTGAGTTATGTGACCTGTGTGGAAGGAGGAGGAGGAGGAGGAGGGGGGAGGAGGAAGGGGAGGGGGGTAGAAGGCACTTTATGAGGAAGAAGGAAGAAGGAAGGTGTAGCAGAAGGCGAAGGATAAGGGAAAGGAGGGTAGAAGGAACCTTGTAAGGAGGGAGAGGGAGAGGAGAAGAAGGGAAACCGTTCAGCAGAGAAAGGGGGACAAATTTACGATCGTATGTGATTCCTTGGGACCGAACCCTCGACTCTGATCAGTGGGCTGCTTATTGCTGTTTTTATCAACGGTAGACACACGCTGGGGGCAGGCAGGAGGCTCTTGTGGTCTGACTGGGGGCTAACGACTGTTGATGTGGTGCTGGTAGGGTGTAGGAGGGAGGGAGCTGTATGTGGGGGTGGTAGGGTTCTTGAAGGGGCTGACCTGACGGGCGGTAAGCGAATTTAAGGGCGTGGTTGCTTGTAAGGGGCTGATGAAGGACTAAGTAATGGGGCTGTATGAGGCTGGGCCTGTTGAGGTTTGCTAGTTGGGGATACTTGGCTTGTGAAGGGAGGGGAAGGGGATAAGATGGGTTTGTGAGGGGAAGGGAAGAGGGGTAAGATGGGCTTGTGAGGGGAAGGGGAAGGGAAAGGGGGCCAGTGTCGGGTGTGCGGGCAGCGGGGCATCGAAGAGGGCATTTGTGTAGCCCTTTGTCGTTTGGGTCATAAAATACACGCACGGATTCATGTGTGTGTGTGTGTGTGTGTGTGTGTGTGTGTAGAGCAGAATTAATGGAGCAAGGAAATACGTTCATACTGGTACATACATACATTTTTTTTTTTGTTATCAGAAAGAAATCCTGTAGTAGTAGTAGTAATGATAATAATAATAATAATAATAATGATAACAACAATGATAATAATAATAATAATAATAATAATAATAATAATAATAATAATAGTAATAATAATGATAATACATGCAACGAAAAGAACAAAATATCTATCCCCTTAGCCGACAGACGAGGAGAAATATTACTATGCATTATATTCCTTCACCAATAAACTGCTTGTTAGTGTATATTTACCAAGACGATGTGGCGGCGGGCGGGCGGGCGGTTTGTTCCCTAATAAGGCTGTGTGTGTGTGTGTGTGAGAGAGAGAGAGAGAGAGAGAGAGAGAGAGAGAGAGAGAGAGAGAGAGAGAGAGAGAGAGAGAGAGAGAGAGAGAGAGTATGGTTGTGGGATGAATGAGAGCCATTAGTTGGAAGGTGAGGAGGGACGCGTGGCCTAGGGAGGGAGGGAAGGAGGCTGTTTCCTGCTCCTACGCCGCCCACACATACTCATTTCCACCCACACCCTTACCTCTCTCTCTCTCTCTCTCTCTCTCTCTCTCTCTCTCTCTCTCTCTCTCTCTCTCTCTCTCTCTCTCTCTCTCTCTCTCTCTCTCTCTCTCTCATTACTACATTACCTACCCACAAACCCATTGATATCCACCCATGCATAGCCCACACCCACCCACTGCTCCCCATATAATATCCTGATTTCTGCTCGTAAAGGAGGTTCTATGGGGGTTGTATGGGGGGGGACAATTTTATACTTGGTGGGTCTTTTTGTGTTGGGTTTGTATGGGGAGGAGAGACTTAATTCCTTGCCTTCCCTTATAAATCTTGAGTTGTTAGCCCTTGAATCGGCTCATTTAACCCTCTCTCCCCTTATTTCCTCTTTCCCTACACTCTTCCATTTCCATTTCCCTTCCTTTCCCTTCCCTCACACTCCCCTCTTCTCTGCCTCTTTCACTCATACATCCTGGTAACTCATCACTGCTTTCCCACGACTCCCTTGGTTTTCCCCTTCTTCACTCCCCTCTCCTACTCTCTCACCGCACACACACACTCTCTCTCTCTCTCTCTCTCTCTCTCTCTCTCTCTCTCTCTCTCTCTCTCTCTCTCTCTCTCTCTCTCTCTCTCTCTCTCTCTCTCTCTGTCCCCTTGGTTCCGGTTTACCTTCTCTCCCCTTTCAACTTCCGTCCCTCCATTTCCCCTTCATTTCCCATCTTCCTATAGCAGCTTTTCTCCTCCTCCCCTCTAGTTTTCCTTCTTTTCCAAACCTACTTCTCCCCTCAGATTGGATTTGCTGTAGTCTCCCCCCACCATTCCCCTCCGACCGGTTTTTTCCCCCTTGAGGGTTAACCACTGTACTAATGCATGATTCCATACGGTTGATTAGTGATACGAGAGAGAGTTTACCGTTGCCTTTCTGCATGACGGGGATTATACCGCTGTTGTGATGTGTGTGTGTGTGTGTGTGTGTATGTGTGTGTTATGAGGGGTGATGAGAGAGAGAGAGAGAGAGAGAGAGAGAGAGAGAGAGAGAGAGAGAGAGAGAGAGAGAGAGAGAGAGGATCTGCACTCATAACACGGCGGGACGGATGTATAGTGACTGCGAGTAGATGTATGCATTGTGTTGTGATGATGAGGAACAGACAGTGATGAGGGAAGGGGGAAGGGAAGGGAAGATGGAGCATTGATAGGCTAGGAAGAGCTGTCTGATAATTGGATGGGTAGGGAAGTAGGAAGAAAATGAAGGATTAGAAGAGGAAGAAATGATGAAGAAGCAGGATGAGGACGGTAATGCGATGGATTATTATGAGGAAGAAGAGGAGAGGAGGAAGGCTGCAGTGTGTGGGAGGGAGGCAGGGAAAGAGAAAGAGAGAGAGAAAGAGAGAGAGAGAGAGAGAGAGAGAGAGAGAGAGGGAGGGAGAGAAGAATGAGTCTGGGTAAAACGTGCGTCATCTTTTGTTATTTTCCACATAATTCTTGGCCCTGAGGTCTTTTTAGGGTCGAAGGTCGGTTTTCTGAAAGGCAGGGAAGGTGAGGGAGAGGAGGAAATGTGGGAGAGAAGGAAAGTGAGAGGGAAAGGTAAGGGGGAGGAGGTAGGGGAAACTCGCTTTAGATTTTGAGTGTGAAGCAGTGGGTAGGTGGGTAGGTGGGTGGGTGGTGGGTGTGGTAAGTAGGCGGTGCGGTAGGTAAATGGGCGGGGTGGGCAGCGATGTAGTACTGGGTGATTAGGGTTTGGTGTGTATGTGTGTGTGTGTGTGTGTTTATTGAATCTGCTTTAATCTATATTACCTCTCACAGACACATATTCTCTTTCTCTCTCTCTCTCTCTCTCTCTCTCTCTCTCTCTCTCTTCTCTCTCTCTCTCTCTCTCTCTCTCTCTCTCTCCTTTCTTTTCCTTTCCGCACACAAAAGCTACACAAGTTAGAGCCAGCCATAGTCGGGGAGCGAAGGAGGGAAATGGGGAAGGATATTTATGTATGGTCTGGTAGTGGGTGGGAAGGATGGGGGGGGGAATGGGTGGGAGGGGAAGCTTGTTGAGGGGGCAGAAATGGGGGTGTTGATGGGGCTGGGAGACGAGTGGAATGGTTATGAGAATGGAAATGGGTGGAGGTAAGTAGAGGGAGGGAGTATTGACTCTCTCTCTCTCTCTCTCTCTCTCTCTCTCTCTCTCTCTCTCTCTCTCTCTCTCTCTCTCTCTCTCTCTCTCTCTCTCTCTCTCTCTCACTTTCTCTCACTTTCTTGGCTTCTGTGGTCATGGGTTGGTGGTGGTGATGACGATGGTGGTGACGTGTATTGGCAATGACGGTGTTAGTGGTAGTGGTGGTGATAGTAGTAGTGGTGGTGGTGGTGGTGGTGGTGGTGGTGGCGGTGGTGCAGCTGTTTCAGTGGTAATGAAACGAGTATAACTTTTTATTCTTTTAATTTTAACTTGCGTCTGGTGCTGTTGGGCTTAATGGTGGTCCTGGTCTTGGTCATATTTAAGAGGATAATGGTGGCAGTAATGGTAGTGATGGTGGTGGTGGGAACAGAGGAGGAGGAGGAGGAGGTAAACGAGGAGGAGGAGAAGGAACAAGGAGAGGAGGGTAATCAGAAGGATGATCAGGAGAAATAGTAGGAGGATTAGGAGGATGAAAAAAAAAGAGAGAAGATAGCTGGTAGGAAGAGAAAAAGGAATCAGAAATATTATACAAAGGAGGAGGAGGAGGAGGAGGGCAAAGAAAACAAGTAGAATAACAGGAAAAATATTAAGTAGGATGATGTAGAACGAGAGAGAGAGAGAGAGAGAGAGAGAGAGAGAGAGAGAGAGAGAGAGAGAGAGAGAGAGAGAGAGACTCATGAATGAATGACCTCCACCTTTCCTCACCCATCAGCACTCGGTCTAAGGTGCTTACCTGACGACGCTGACAAGTGAGTGTTGGTTGGGCAAGGCCTCACCCCACACCGAGGAGGAGGAGGAGGAGGAGGAAGGCTTTTCATGATCTCGTGGTTTTGTCGTCAGCACCTTCGTCTCTCTCTCTCTCTCTCTCTCTCTCTCTCTCTCTCTCTCTCTCTCTCTCTCTCTCTCTCTCTCTCTCTCTCTCTCTCTCCTACACTTCATGTCAGAATGGGTTATTGTTATTATTATTGTTGTTTTGTTGTAGATGTTGTTATCGTTATCATCCTCATTGCAAGAAAATAGAGAATATTCTATTTTATTCTTCACATATAATCACATCGTACGTCGTTAAGGCAAGCAGGCAGGCGGGGAGAATATTCTTAACTAAAACGATCAAAACAACAGTAATCTCCCTTCATGGTGCCGCCCAAACTTCGCTGCTGTTAAAAGAAAGCAGATTTGTGGCTTTAGAAATTGTGAAAGAAAAAAAAAAATACACGCTCTAATGGCTCTTCCCAATGCCAACTGTCTCTTGTATCCAGTAATTACCTGCCAGAAACCAAAAATTACCTGTTCCATTAGAAACCACGGCAGGAAAACAATTCAGTGTAAAGAAAACGAGAAGTCAAGAGCACCACAGACTCCCAGGTTACAAAGGTGACAGGGGCGTTGCAGGGGAGGTAATGCCCCTGCCGACCTTTGCTCTGGGCTGACGGAGGGAAACCACAGCATTGCATCATAGCAGGGCGAGGGGAAGCACTTGTGTGAACTAGGTCAGCGCGGTGAGGCAAGGAGAGGCGAGGAGACGTTCATTATATACCTCAACACACGGCTATACTTTTATCATTTATATTATTTTAGTTTTTTGAAATTAGCTTCATTTTAAGTTTGTTGGGATTATTATTTTTTTTTATCTTGTTCATCGTCGTGGTAATGTGGTTTCGTTGGTGATGCGTACAATGGTTGTGTTATAATGTGCTGCTGCTCTCTCTCTCTCTCTCTCTCTCTCTCTCTCTCTCTCTCTCTCTCTCTCTCTCTCTCTCTCTCTCTCTCTCTCTCTCTCTCTCTCTCTCTGCGCTTCAAGGAATAACAACAGTGAGATAGTTTTATGCAACATTGAAAGAACTCACGTGAACACAATCCTATCCATCAATAACTCCTGCAGAAGGGTAACACAAGGATGCCTCTGAATACACCTCGGTCTCCTACGTAATGGTGTCCCCGGCCATGTCCTGTCCTTTCGCAGCGATAACATAACCTTTACATAACACTGAAGAAGAAGAAAAAAAACTTACATGAACTCGATAATCTCCATCTCCTGCGTGTGTGTGTGTGTGGATGCCTCTCTCCTTCCCTTCAACATCACCCCGCCCCCAGCCCCGCCACGCCCTCTGCACTATTGTCACCGCGCCGCTTCCTCCCCACAATGCAAGAGGACGCAAGAAACCGCTACTCATTGTGTCAACTCCCTTGCAACCGGGCGTGGTAAGTGGGCATCTCCGGAGGCCTTTGTCGGAGGGTGAGGTCCTCCTGCGAGAGTTCCCCTGAGGCGGCTGGAGTGAGAGACGAGTGGTTACGCCCCCCGTGAAGAACCTGGGGGACGGCAGGGTGTGGATATCACCCTAGTAATCAGAGGCGTCAGCTGTCTTACAATACGTGGAGGGAGAGGAAAGGGAGAAGGCCTGAAGAGGATGGAGGGATGGAAGGAAGGAAGGAGGAAGGGAGGAAAAGGCCTGAAAGGGAAAGGATTGCATGAGGAGGAGGGTAGAGAGATGTCCTCCTCCTCCTCCTCCTCCTCCTCTTCCTCTTCCTCTTCCTCTTCCTCCTCCTCCTCCTCCTCCTCCTCCTCCTCCTCCTCCTCCTCCTCCTCCTCCTCCACCTCTTCCTCCTCTTGAAAGAAACTCTTGCACATAATCGAATTTACTGTATATTTCGAATCTACACGCACGAGAGAGAGAGAGAGAGAGAGAGAGAGAGAGAGAGAGAGAGAGAGAGAGAGAGAGAGAGAGAGAGAGAGAGAGACAGACTTATCCCTCATAGCTGAATTCACACACGCTGGACTTGATAGCTCTCTCTCTCTCTCTCTCTCTCTCTCTCTCTCTCTCTCTCTCTCTCTCTCTCTCTCTCTCTCTCTCTCTCTCTCTCCCTCCCTCTCGAGTGCTTTCGACGGTAATGTCAATACAGTCTAGTATTTATGCGATTATTATTGTTTTCTGTGAGGATTGGTAGCGCGTTGGGAAGTGGTGGTGGTGGTGGTGGTGATAGTGGTGGTGGTGGTGATGGTGGTGGTGGTGGTGGTGATGGTGGTGGTGGTGGTGGTGGTGATGGTGGTGGTGGTGGTGGTGATGGTGGTGGTGGTGGTGGTGGTGATAGTGGTGGTGGTGATAGTGGTGATGGTGGTGGTGATAGTGGTGGTGGTGATAGTGGTGATGGTGGTGGTGGTGGTGGTGGTGGTGGTGATAGTGGTGGTGGTGGTGGTGGTGATAGTGGTGGTGATGGTGGTTGGCGAAGAGAATGAGTTGCATCCTGTGTAGTCGTAAGTTGTTTAAGAGTTGATAGACGTTCATCTTTCATCCTGTTCTGATTTACACACACACACACACACACACACACACACACACACACACACACACACACACACACACACACACACACACACATACATTAATTGAAACTATAAATGTAATAATGAATATGGTAAATCCATATAAAACAAACCAAAAAGTTATATTAATAAACAGTAACAAACACCATTTATTTCACGGAACACTTGATCGAACTGTTTTGTTGTTTGTTTGTGTGTGTGTGTGTGTGTGTGTGTGTGTGTGTGTGTGTGTGTGTGTGTATGTGTGTGTGGGGGGGTGGGGTTGCCTCTGTGATAAGGTCATATCTTTCGGAACTAATATTCTTCTTGATATTGCAAAATGAGGAGAGTTTTGATGAAAGCTAAAAGGAAATGGAAAAAGAGGAGTGGTAGTTGGAGTTTCAGGACTAAGTTTAAAAAAAAAGAATAAAAGAAGATGAGGAAAAGGTACGTGGACGAAGATACAAGTTTCTAAAAGGTGAAGGGAAGTGAAGGGAGGGAGCAAAACTTACAATTAAAACTTTCTCTAAAATGAGGTGGAAACTTACTGCAGAGTAGAGATGACTATCTGACTCCACTGTGTATTCCCATTTACCTCCTCCTCCTCCTCCTCCTTCTCCTTCTCCTTCTCCTCTCCTTCTCCTCCTCCTCCTCCTCCTCCTCCTCCTCCTCCTCCTCCTCCTCCTCCTCCTCCTCCTATGGACAGCCTTGTTAGGTCTAGTGGGGCTGTAACTGTCTGTTCTTTCTTTCTACTCCTCGAGGTAAAGTTTTTTCCTTCTTCCTTTTCGTTTTTCCTCCTAACTCCTATCTCTTTACTTTTCCCTTTCGTTAGCTTTTCTCCCTCCATCTTCTTCACCTTTCCTTCCATTCTTGCCATGTCTTTCTGCTTTCTCTCTACTACTTTTTGCCTGTCGTGACATTCTACAGTTCCACTATCGCGCGCACGCACACACACACACACACACACACACACACACACACACACACACACACACACACACACACACACACACACACACACACACTGTACATTGCAATCTGAATCCATAGAGTCGATCACTTCCCTGCTTCAAACAAATTACCTGTACAGTAACCCAATCAGTGAGGAAGCCTTACCTTTACTGCACAGGTAAGCAGAGTGGAGGCACGTAAACAATAGAGAGGGTTTTGTTAATACCATGATTTCAAAAGTGGTAGATAGATACATGGATCAATTAATATGTAAATAAGTTAATTGATGAAGGAAAATATAATCACTTCACTTTGTAACGATATTAAACTTCACTTTTAATTATTTTGAATCAACGGTTATGTTAATTATTATGGATTTGGATTAATTAAGGTTTGATTTTTGTCTTCAATTAATAAACACATGTATATAATATAGTCTCAGTAACGTAAACATTCTGAATTCAATTAATTTTAACATATTTTGTATAATATCATATTGTTCCTTGTAGTGTATGTTCATTTGGGGATCAGTTCTAGAGCGGCTGTACACACCTTCCTTATTGTTTACTCATCTGTGTGTTTACCAGTAGTGTTCTAAGCCTTACTGTTTGCATTGCTGTGTATAGGACGGTGGAGGCAGACGAGTGCCCTCCATATACAACACCATAACAACAAACAACTATAACTATCGCGTATTTTCATCAATTTTCCAACCTATTTACTCAGGATATCCATTTCCGATAGATAGACACTGAGCTACATAGATAGATATACGGTCATTGCACAGTAGTATTGGTCGTTATTATTGCAAGGAACATGAGTCTTGCGCTGAACGTGTGTTGCCGGCAGACAGCATGCATTTGTTTGTTTAATGGGCGTGCCAGGCGGGATTCAACAGCAGTAACAGCAGCAGGAACAGCATGCAGCTCAGGGTGGATAGGAAACATCAACAATCATCTGTGTGAATGGGTAGTGTGATGTGTGTGTGTGTGTGTGTGTGTGTGTGTGTGTGTGTGTGTGTGTGTGTGTGTGTGTGTGTGTGTGTGTGTGATGTTGTGATGGGCTGCATGAAGATTGTGGCAAAGAATGTGCTGTGAATGTTATTGATACTGTCATTATTGTTTGTTATTATTATTATTAGTTGTTATTATTGTTGTGTTTATTTGTTTGTTTTTTACTAGTCTTTTTTTATTCTAATGTTTTTATTTGTTCTGAAGTTTCTTTTCTTTTTCTTTTCTTTTTTTTCTTTTTTTTTCACATTTTCTCTACTTTTTCGCTTTCTTTTCTAAGGTCCGTTGTTGTTCTTGTAATTTGTCTACTCTCTTTCTCTTTCCATTTCTCTTTTTTTTTCTTTTTTCAACACAAACTTAGCAACATTGCAATAATTGTCCCTAGCGTTGCAGATCCTGCTGACGTGCGGAGTGTCAGTTGTCAGTAGGTGTGTCAGGAAGCCCTTTAACACCTCTGTTCATACTGACACTGCTGACGGAGGTGACGACGTGTGTGTGTGTGTGTGTGTGTGTGTGTGTGTGTGTGTGTGTGTGTGTGTGTGTGTGTATCCTCGTTCTGCTTCGTCAGGCTGGTCGAGACTGCATCGCTGTTTTCACACACACACACACACACACACACACCATAACTTTCCTAAATGCGTCGTATTGTGCTGGTGTTGTTTGCGAGAGAGAGAGAGAGAGAGAGAGAGAGAGAGAGAGAGAGAGAGAGAGAGAGAGAGAGAGAGAGAGAGAGAGAGAGTGTGTGTGTGTGTGAGAGAGTGAGAGTGAGAGTTAGTCAGCATAGGCACGTCCCTACACTTCACCCTCCTTCCCCCTTTCCTCCCTCCTTCAGGTTTTCCTCCCCCCCAGCAGAAGTATTTATTTACCTTTTCCTAACGGGCCACAGCTGTGACCTTCACCTCTGGCCCACTTCTACCGGTTAGGGACTTAATTTAATCAGTGAGGGAGGGAGAGAGGGAGGAAGGAAGGAAGGAAGGAAGGAAGGAAGGAAGGAAGGAAGGAAGTGGAAGAAGAAGAGTAAATTGAGAACTTGGGAGAGAGAGAGAGAGAGGAGAGAGAGAGAGAGAGAGAGAGAGAGAGAGAGAGAGAGAGAGAGAGAGAGAGGAAGGTGCCGAAACCACTTGAAACTTCCATAAAAGAAAGACCGAAATAAAAAGAGAGAGAGAAAAAAGAAAGAAAAGAAAGTGCAGTCAACCGAAAACACCTTAATAATCAAGAAAATTAAAGAAAATCTGAAAAACAAAAGATGTACGTACGTAAACACTTTTCCTCCTCACTATTCCCTTAATAAACAATAAACTCCACCCTACCCTTTCTTCCCCTCCTGCAGGCAAACAATACCACCACAGGGAGGGACCTTGAGGCTATTAAAGACAGGGAGGAAGGATGTAGGGAGGTGGAAAGGCTAGGGATACACACCCCACGCCCCCACGGCCCCACGCCCCCACTTCCTATACTTCCCCCTTTTCTTTTTTTTTAAACCCTGCTCCACTTACCTTGAATAGGCGAGGGAGCGCACGCACACCATTACCTTACGCTCATTGGGTGATTGAAGTGCCAAATGGCCAGCAAATAGAGGCTGTATTGTGTGTATTGTGTGTGTGTGGTGTGTGTGTATTGTGTGTGTATTGTGTTGGGTATAGACACTGCCGCGGTGTGTTTAGTGGTTGTTGTGGTTGTATTGTATGGTGTATGGGAGGTGGTGGTAATATAAGTAGTAGTAGAAATAGAAGTAGTAGTAGTAGTAGTAGTAGTTGTTGTAGTAGTAGTAGTAATAGTAGTAGTAGTAGTAGTAGTAGTAGTAGTAGTAGTAGTAGTAGTAGTAGTAGTAGTTGTAGTAGTAGTAGTAGTAGTAGTAGTAATAATAATAATAATAATTGTAATGATAATATTAATAATGGAAATAATAATAATAGTAGTAATAATAATAATAGTAATGATAATGATGATAATAATAATAATGATAATAATAATAATAGTAATGATAATAATAAGAAGAAGAATGATGACAATAATCCCGGATAGAGCATTATATAGCCTGATCTATAGGTAAGACCATGACCTAACAGACTTACACACACCACACACCACACACCTCATCATCATCTTGCTCAAGGAGAACAACAAATGCTCGATCATCAATGAAAACTTAACACCTTGAACGAAGCACGAAACAAAGTCTTTCTAGTGACATGCCGGAATGTTATCCACTGAGCTACCAACCTGTGTGTGTGTGTGTGTGTGTGTGTGTGTGTGTGTGTGTGTGTGTGTGTGTGTGCTCGTGCAAACAATCCAATAAGACACTCAACCTATTTACTCTCGAGATGAAGCGTCACCTACACGTACTTGACCTGTTTTTATCGCCGCCACTTTAAACCTTGACCCTTCTTGACCTAATTCCTGGGACAGTGGACAGCGACCAGTTTTAGAGGAGCCAAAAGACCTCACCTTCCACCCCTCTTACCCCTCCCCTCATGACCTAAAAACACTAATGAGAGAGAGAGAGAAAAAAAAAGGAAGAAAGAAAGAAAGAGAAAACCTTACATAACTATCTGCTCTTGTGTAATAACGAAGGTGGTGGTGGTGGTGGTGGTGGTGGTGGTGGTGGTGAAGACTAGCGTTGCATAACCTGTCTCCTCCTACCTCAAGTGCCTTCCTATCACATTGATGAAGAGGGTGGAAAGAAGGATAATGAAAAGATGATGATGGAGATAAAGATTGTGTGTAGTAAGAAGAAGAGGAAGAAGAGGAAGAGGAGGAGGTTTACGAAGGGACCATGAGAGTAGGAAAGTGTGTGGAGTAAAGGGTTTCGAGTGTGTGGTGAGTGGAGGACGAGGAGAAAGAGGACAACAAGAAGAGGAAGAGGTAAAGGATCAAAACCAGGAGGAGGAGGAAGGAGGAGGAGGAGGATTTATAGGTGGTGATTCAGAGTATTTGGGGCAAGACCTTGACACGGAAAAGAGGAAACCTGGGTCCACTTTACTGCCAAGACGACCCTGGAGGAGGAGGAGGAGGAGGAGGGAAAGAACAAGAGGAGGAAGGTATGTAAAGAATGAGAACGAACAAGAGGAGGAGAAAGAGGAAGACAAAACAATGAGTAAAAGACTGAAAAAGAGGAGGTGGAGGAAAAGGAAGAAAATTATAAAAGTTGAAGCGAAGAACAAAAAAGAGAGAATAAGGAGGCTGCCAAAAAAGGAGTAAGAGAATGAGGAGAAAGGGAAATAATTATCTAAGACGCTCAGAGAAAGAAACCGAAAGACAAATAGACAGACAGACAGAGAGACAAACAGCCTCACAATGACACAGGAAGTAAATAATTACTGAAGGGAATTTCCATGAGAAAGAAAGGAATGACTAAATACGAAAGAGAGAGAGAGAGAGAGAGAGAGAGAGAGAGAGAGAGAATGCAGCTATAAATAACGATAAAAACAGACATTATAGGAAAAGAACAAAGAATGTGTAAAAACGGGAGAAAGGAAGAAGGAGAAGAAGGAATAAGAAGATAACGAAAGCATAAAGTACTTCAAACCTCTCTTAAGCAGCACAGGAAACACCTCACTAGAGACCAGGTGTTATCACTTATGTGCAGGTGTGGCGGCGCCTAATACCTAACCTAACTTAACCTAACTTAACTTAACCCATCCTAAGCTAACCTAACCGAACTTAACCTCACCTCACCTCACCTCACCTCACCTCACCTCACCTCACCTCACCTCACCTCACCTCACCTCACCTCACCTCACCTTACCTTAACCTTACCTGAGTGAATTAAAAGATGAATTATGATATAGATAAAACAAGGCTCCATTGACTCCAGCTGAAGCTATCCTTGCATAAATAAACTCGTGATAACAGTATTCTAAGCAATGAAAGTTTATATTATTTTGTTTTGCTTGGCTTTGTTTGCGATTTGGAGAGAGAGAGAGAGAGAGAGAGAGAGAGAGAGAGAGAGAGAGAGAGAGAGAGAGAGAGAGAGAGAGAGAGAGAGAGAGAGAGAGAGAGAGAGAGAGAGAGAGAGAGAGAAGAGTGGCGGGAGAGTGAAATGAAAAGAGATGATTCCAAGAGGAGTGAGGCAAAAGAGGGGAAGAGAATGGTGATGAGAGGGGAGATGAGGGGATTGGCTCTACCTCTCCCTCACTCCCTCACTCCCTCACTCACTCTCTCCCTGGGGACTCGAGGCGTTTTAGTGGTGGATGACTGGTCGCCCCCTTGCCCTCATCCACCTCTGTGTTTTGAGAGGTGATGTGTGGATGAGAGGTTACTGGTTTTGTGACTGTTACTGGATGACTGGTTGACTGAGTTAGGGGATTATTAACTGGATGATTAGACGGTTGATTGGATGACTAGCTGTTGAGAGTATAGTTGAATAAACAGATCTAAATGATTGCCTGACTGACTGACTGATTGGCTTTATGGATAATTTATTGACTGGATTAATGGATAAGTGACTGACTGACTGACTAACGGACTCAACTACTGACTGATGGTTTTAATGACTAGATGGTTAGTAATTATGACAACTACCAAACCAAACCAACACACAGCCTCACTAACTAATTTAATATCCAATTCACTGACTGACTGACTGACTGACTGAGGCTAGTGTCTGTGTGTCTGTGTGTCTGGTGGGACGATCTCACTCACCTCCACAGTAGCGGCAAATTTACTGTGTCTGAATAATTAATCGACACACACAGGCACACACACAGGCAGCGACGCTTTTACCACCACGCTGCTGCTTCCCCTCTGTTGCCTGGGGCTGACGCGAGCACCAGGAGGGAGAGAGAGTGAGAGAGAGGCTGCAGTTGAGATGAAAGGTAAAGGATGATGCAGAATGAGGAGGAAAAAAGTGAAAAGAATATGAGGAGATGGAAAGTGAGTTGGTGTTGTTGGTTTTGTAGGAGGAGGAGAAGCGTGCCGGTACTCCAGTCGTACGGATCCGTATCGAGAATCCATAAATAAGGCTCAAGCAATGGCACAAACGAGGCTAAATACACATGAACCTTCGTCCCCACCTACCTCTCTCTCTCTCTCTCTCTCTCTCTCTCTCTCTCTCTCTCTCTCTCTCTCTCTCTCTCTCTCTCTCTCTCTCTCTCTCTCTCTCGCCAGAATTTCGCACTTTTTCAAAACACGGGTCACGTTCGGCTCAATCTGACCTTTCCATGCCCGTCCGAGTTAGAAGTTGAAAAATTAACCCAACTTAGTAAATTCGGCATCCCACGGCTCTTAAGGATTTCAAAGTTCTGTTTGTTTTCCCTCAAGAATTTTACTGGGGGAAGGGGAGGCGGTGAGGGTTGTGTATGTGCGTGTGTGTGTGGGGGGGTGGGGGGGGGAACGCCTGTGGCCATGACGAGGATTTGTGTGTGTGCGTGTGCGTGCGTTACTGGGTTAGATAACGTGTGTGGGGAGGTGGAGTTTGTTTATGAGGGCAAGGGAGGGGAGGGGAAGGGATTAACTGCTGCTTTCTGGGGAACTGGACGTGCACTTATCTACATGTTTGGGATTATTTAAACGTCACTATTGGTTGAGTTTGATTGCTAGCAGTGCGTGTCAGCCTTTCCCCTCATTCCTCTGCTCTCTCCTCGTCTCCCCTCCCCTCCCCTCCCCTCTCCTCTCCCTTCCTCTCATTTATGTCATCGTCATCAGCTGTCTTATTAGCATCGTTGTTAATGCTCATGCGCATCCTCCTCCTCCTCCTCCTCCTCCTCCTCTCCTCCTCCTCCTCCTCTCCTCCTCCTCCTCCTCCTCCTCCTCCTCGTCCTCTTTCACCTCCTTCCACAAATTTTCCTGCCACTTTTATCCCTCTCACCTAAATCGTTCCTCTTTCATCTCTCTCTCTCTCTCTCTCTCTCTCTCTCTCTCTCTCTCTCTCTCTCTCTCTCTCTCTCTCTCTCTCTCTCTCTCTCTCTCTCACACACACACACACACACACACACACACACACACACACACACACACACACACACACACTTGAGGGAGTTGGAAGTAGGCAGGAGAGTGTCATTGACAATTCTCGGAGCGTCTGCCAACACTAAGAATGATCGCAGGAAGGCAATTCTCCTCCTCCTCCTCCTCCTCCTCCTCCTCCTCCTCCTCCTCCTCCTCTTCCTCCTCCTCTTTCGTTCATTCTTCACCTCCTCCTCCTCTTCCTCCTCCTCTTCGTTTCATTCTCTCACCTCGTTTCTATCTCTGGCATTCTCTAAATATACATTATAATCCACATCCAGTGTTTGAATTTATTACTTTTATATATATATTTTTTTTTCTTTTTGTCTCGTTTTTCTTTTTTAAATTGAATGACAACGAATATATTTTTTTTTATCTTCCATCTCCGTCCACACAGTTTATTTCCTTTGTGTGTGTGTGTGTGTGTGTGTGTGTGTGTGTGTGTGTGTGTGTGTGTGTGTGTGTGTGTGTGTGTGTGTGTGTGTGTACATCGTTCATAGGAATTCGGTTTAATTTCATTCGTTCATTGATCTGGGAATCGGACACACACAAACACTCTCTCTCTCTCTCTCTCTCTCTCTCTCTCTCTCTCTCTCTCTCTCTCTCTCTCTCTCTCTCTCTCTCTCTCTCTCTCTCTCTCTCTCTCTCTCTCTCTCTCTCTCTCCATTTTCTACTCCTTTTCTCCTTGACCCAGTTTCCTCCGACGTGAGCTCCCGTACCCTTGCTCCTCCTTCTTCCCTCCCTCCTCTCCTCCCTCTCCCTCCTCCTCTCCCCCTTCCAAATCGCCGTTGCTCTCCTTTCCATGCTCTCTCTCTCTCTCTCTCTCTCTCTCTCTCTCTCTCTCTCTCTCTCTCTCTCTCTCTCTCTCTCTCTCTCTCTCTCTCATGTCTATTTATCTTGTAAAGTTATAATGATGAAGTTATAATGGAAGAAGAAGAGGAGGAGGAAGAGGAGGAGGAAGAAGAGGAGGAGGAGGAAGAGGCAGCAACGGTCGTGCAATGGTGGTGGTTGCTCTAATTTCGTGTAATGTTGGTTGGCTGAATACATGAAATACTGTTAGGTTGATTCCCTCATAATGAATTGTTAATAGAAATACAAACCACTTATTTGGGTGCAGTTATATTTTAGTCGATACATTTATTTGCTTTTTGAATGTTAATGATGAGGGGAGGAAGGGAGGGAAGGAGCATGTGATGATGATGGTGATGGTGATGACAGTGATGATGAATGGTGGTGATGATAAAAATAACGATGATGGTGATGATACTGAAGATGATGGTGATGATTATAATGATTGTGATGATAGTTAAAATAATGAGGTTAGTGAAAATAACTGATGGTGATGATGGTAGTGAAAAAGATGATGGTGTTGAATGCATGGTAGAGAAAGAAGTGGTGAGCGAACAAGCAATGGGGGAGAGATGCAAGAAGAATTGGAGGAGGAGGAGGAGGAGTATAGTGAAAGGAGGAGAACAATAGGAAATAAGAGAACCATATAAGAAAGGTTGTCATATCCTACCAGCTTTGAAAGTCCTATGCTCTCCTTCATCGCCTTCTTCTGCAGTAATAATAATAATAATAATAATAATGATAATGATAGAACCACGTGTGGGATTTTATATGTATTTGCAAATTAATGCGTTGAAAAAAATATAACTCGATTAAGGGATGAAGGAAGGGAGGGAAGGGAGATAGGAAGGAAGGGAGGGAAGAGATAGGAGAGAAGGGTTAGTCCTCCCTCACACGCCACACCTCACCTTCACTCACTCACTCATACTAACCTCTCTTCCTCCCTCACTCTCTCACCCTATTCGTTTCCTCACCCTCCCTCACCTTCACTCACTCATACTCACTTCTCTCCCTCCCTCACTCTCTCACCCTATTCGTTTCCTCACCTTCCCTCACCTTCACTCACTCATACTCACTTCTCTCCCTCCCTCACTCCATCACCCTATTTGTTTCCTCACCTTCCCTCACCTTCTCCCACACACTCCCTCACTCCCTTCCTCCCTCACTCCCTTCCTCCCTCACTCCTTCACTTCCCTCACCCCTTCTTCCTCTCCCCTCCCTCCCTCCCCTCACGGTAACAAGGAACACAACATAGTATACATGCCATAATTACCCTCATTAAACGTTGTAAATATATTTTTTTCTGAAATTAGATGCAAATAAGTTAGTCAAATTAGTGAAGTCTGAACTGATTGTGACTATGATTGCAAGGATTATATATATTGATTAGCATGACCTTAAATCTCTCCCCTCCACCCCTAGTTTCCCCTCACCGTAGCTATAACTTCCCCTCCCCTCTCCCCTTTCCCCTCTTCCCTCTCCCCTCACGCCCCACGGCCACAGCTGCCGCCTGCACGTGGTATGGAGTCACGTGATGTCAGTAGCACGTGGTGAGGTCACGTGCTGGTGTGCCACAGTAACCACAACAAAACCAGATGTTGACGTGGCTGTCCTCCCACGCTGACATGTAGATGGAAGAAGAGGAGGAGGAGGAGGAGGAGGAGGAAGGAATGCTGGAAGTAATTGAGAGAGAGAGAGAGAGAGAGAGAGAGAGAGAGAGAGAGAGAGAGAGAGAGAGAGAGAGAGAGAGAGAGAGAGAGAGAGAGAGTGAGTGAGTGAGTGAGTGAGTGAGTGAGTGAGTGAATGTGTCTGTGTGTGTGTGTTAGTGATTTTATAATGTATGCTCTTCTTCTCTTCGTGATTTATTTTGTTTCCGTTGAATGTACAAGAGAGAGAGAGAGAGAGAGAGAGAGAGAGAGAGAGAGAGAGAGAGAGAGAGAGAGAGAGAGAGAGAGAGAGTAAAGAAATAAGGGAAGGAGAAAATGAATGAAGGAAGGAAGAGAGGAAAGCTGCATTACCTCGTTGCCTGATGCTGAAGGAACATTTACATATCAACATACTGATCGCTTTTCATGGGTGAAGAGGCACAAGCAAATGAGGAGTGAGGTTGACCGCGCCCCTCCCTCCTTCCTTCCCTCCTTCCCTCCCTCCTTCCTTCCCTCTTTCCCTCCCTCCTTCCCTCCCCCCTCCTTCCTTCCCTCCCGCCATATTGCATAACTGAGCCAGATGTCTTTCCCATTGGAACAGGAATTCGTCTACCCACAGCCGGAGGGAGAGGCCGGTTAGAAGGGAGAGAGGGAAGTTGTACCCCCAGCGTGGTAGTTGTAATTGAGTTAACACAGTAGTCGTTATAGTAGTAATGATAGCAGTAGTGGTAGTAGTAGAAGTTAGAGGAGGAGGAGGGGGAGGAGGTGGTGGTGGTGGTAGCGTAGCAATATCTATTCTCCCTCACCTTTCTATCGTTGAGTCGAACACGAGAGAAACAAAACCTGTAATGAAGCGAAATTTCAATCACGGTTCGGGCAGGTGAGCCTTAATCAGGGACTCAACACCACCTCCACCTTAACGCATTGATCCACCTTGAGCACAGTGCACCGCCACGTGAAGTACCGCGTGGTGGGGCTTGCAGTGCACCTGGTTGTGGCTGGAGGGATGGGGAGGATAGTGGGGAGGAGGAAGAGGAGAAGAGGGAGAGGAAGAACTGACCGAGACGGGTTTAGCCAACTGACAATAAAACCGCTCCTTGACCATACATTACTAGAAGAGGAGAAGGTGGTGGAGGGCGAGAAGGGTAAAGGGGAAGAAGGTTTTAAAGGAAGAAAGGAAACCGCCTGCAATTTGTATTAACCAAGCTCCGCCTCTTCCATATGTCAAAAAGGTAGCGAGGTAGTGGAAGGATTAACCTGATTGTGATTGGGATAGACAGGTATGGGAGGCTGCGGTCTGATGCATCTCTCCCTCCCTCCCCCCCCTTCACCCCCTCCTCCTCCTCACACCCCTCATCCCTTACCTCCTTATTTATGTGCCTTATCACTGCCCATTCTGGTTCCCTTTACCCTTCAATTCCCTTCTCTCCCTTTTGCGTGCTTTCCCAGTGCATGTGTGTGTGTGTGTGTGTGTGTGTGTGGGAAAGATGCTTGAAAGGTTGGGGGCGGGACAGGTAACAGAACACCACCTCACCTGGTTTTATATTTAGAAAACACAGAACCCCCAAACACAACACGCACACAACACCACCACCACCACCACCACCACCACCACCACCACCACCACCACCACCACCACCACCACCACCACCACCACCCAAAAGCATCACTGTTCTAAACTCTTCTCTCACCCATTCATTCTCCTCACAGTACAACGATACACTTAGAAGGCGTATAACATGACCATCGCGGTTCTTGGCGTGGTGGGAAGAGAAGTAGTTGATGCTGGGCGGGGCTGGAAGCTGGAGGGATGGAGAGAGAGAAAGAAAGAGAGAGAGGAAGGGATGAAGGGAGGGCAGGTGTGTGTCGTGGAGGGGCCGCCGGGTGAAGATGCATTGCGTGAGAGAAAAAGAGTGAGAGAGCAGCGGTGTCTGGCGGGCCTGTAGACGGTCAAGCATGGGTGTAGTTTTTGCCTGAGACGGACCGCATGTTGCTAGGGTGAATGCTTGGCGGCGCCCCGAGGTGGTCCTGCCCAGTGATGCTCCCACGCCGTCAATGGAGTGCATCGGTTAGGACAGCAGGAAGCAGTTTGGGTGTCTGCTACCCGCTGCTTGCTGCTGCTACACCCGGCCCCCCTCCCCCTCTCCTTCCCTTCGTCCATGGGAACACCTGCAGAGACGGTGGTGGCTGCAAGGAGGCAATCGTATATGCGTGTGTGTGTGTGTGTGTGTGTGTGTGTGTGTGTGTGTGTGTGTGTGTGTCTGTGTGTTAGTGTGTGTGTGTGTGTGTGTGTGTGTGTGTGTGTGTGTGTGTGTGTGTGTGTGTGTGTGTGTGTGTGTGTGTGTGTGTGTGAATTGGTCACCGAAGAACGAGTGGAGAGTTGATGTCCTTCGTTTAAAGTCTCAATCCTTAACTTTGTCGGTGTCCACTTTCATTTGTGTGTGTGTGTGTGTGTGTGTGTGTGTGTGTGTGTGTGTGTGTGTGTGTGTGTGTGTGTGTGTGTAGACATCACATACAGTTAACGTGACATGGAGAGAGAGAGAGAGAGAGAGAGAGAGAGAGAGAGAGACAGACAGACAGACAGACAGACAGACAGACAGAGAGACACCCCCCTCCCCACACCAACACCTGGACACTTAAACGAAGGTGGCTGCGTCGTCGCCTCATAGCATCTGTTACTAAGGCTGATAAACTAAACCTCTTAACTCCCTTCCTTTTCCCTCCACCCTTTAGCCTTCCCTTTATTTACCCATCTACATTCCCATCCCAGGCTTCACCGACCTAATAGAAGCCTCACACCTCACCCCACGACCAGGTGAACAACCACCAGTATTAACAACCTGTATTTGTCTTCCAGGTGAGCCAAGGGAGGAGGAGGAAGCGGCAAGGGTGAGTCCTGAATGCACGAAGGGTGAGAAGAGAGAGAGAGAGAGAGAGAGAGAGAGAGAGAGAGAGAGAGAGAGAGAGAGAGAGAGAGAGAGAGAGAGAGAGAGAGAGAGAGAGAGATTCAGCTTCTCAAAAGAATAGGATGTATATAATTAATAGTGAATGAGGTGCTATACAGTGTTTGTTGTGAGTGATAGTGTTGGAGAAATATAGTGGAGTAGTGGAGGTGGTGGTGGTATGTGTGGTGTGTGTGGTGGACGTGACACAGTTATGTGGTATGCGGTATGCGGTTGAGGACGAGAACTGATAACTAACCTCCTTGTAACCTGACCTGGAGGAGCAAGGTCAGTACCCCTGCCACCGCTCGTGACCTCCTCCCGTGACCTTGCCTGCCCCTCATTCCCGCACGGCCAGAGGTCACACAAGGAGGAGGAGGAGGAGGCAGGGTGTCGGGTGCATCCAAATCTTGGCACTTTTAGATGGCACTCAGGAGGACCAAAGGAAGATCGTTATTGGTGTGTTCGGAGGGCAAGGGTTCCGTGAAGGCTCCCTAGGGTGTTGTTCCTTCCCAGGGGCAGCTGTCAGGGGCTTGGCTCTATTTATCCTCCTGTTTATTTTTGTTCTCCTTTTTCTGTGGCTATGTGTGTTTCAGAGACAAATAAGACCCTGTGTGTGATTTTATATATATATATATAGAGAGAGAGAGAGTTCATAATGGTGGTACTGTGTGTGTGTGTTTTATGTGTACGTGATGTGTGTGTGTGAGTGTGTGTGTGTGTGTGTGTGTGTGTGTGTGTGTGTGTGTGTATGTGTTTATTTGTTTGTTTGTTTGTGTGTGCGTCTCTATGTGTGTGTGTGTGTGTGTGTGTGTCTATGTGTGTGTGTGTGTGTGTGTGTGTGTTTGTGTATGCGTCTGTGTGAGTGTGTGTGTGTTTGTTTGTGTGTGCTGTTCAACCATGACAGACATGAGTAAGTGGTGAAGTGACGTGTAAGAGGAATGATTCACAAATTACTAAATCACCCAAGAAGGAGAGGCGTCCGAGTGGCGTAAACCCTTAGAGAGAGAGAGAGAGAGAGAGAGAGAGAGAGAGAGAGAGAGAGAGAGAGAGAGAGAGAGAGAGAGAGAGAGAGAGAGAGCATTGTGAGGATAGTGAGAGTGCAGTGGTGGCAACGTTGGTGGTAGTGAGGGAGCCCTGACCAACCCGTCCCGCCCCTCCCTCTATCTCTCCCTCTCCCTTCCCGTCCCTCCCTTGCATCGCATTCCACACATACCCAGCCACTTGCCTTCATCCTCCCCTCACTGTCTGTCTGTCTGTCTGCTAGCCTCCCACGCTCCCCTCCGTGCCCCCAGATACTGTCCCTTCCCTTTCCTCCCCTCTCCTCGCCTTCCCCTCATCTCTCTCCTAATTTGGGTATTCCTGCCCTCCCTTGGGGCTTGTTATCGAGAGGTAATGACTTGTCGTCTCGTGTTGAGTAGTAAGGTGTCGGGTGTAGAGGGTTTATGGGTGTGTTTCATGTTTAATACTATGGGGGAGGATGTGAAGTAGCGTTAGAGTGTATATACTTGACTTATTTGTATTGATTATCTACACTACATAATCTTATCTATGAGGAATATCTGTTGACGTAATTTTTTTTGTAAGTGCAAGTCCATCACAAGGTTAGATAATTGTACCTTTAACGGGGCGATAAAGTGGTGACAGCCTTGGTGAAGAACATGGCAGCGATACGGATGGGTGTGAGGTGTCAGGTGGAGGCGTTGGGTGATGTCACGAATGTGTTGGTGGTGGTGGTGTTGTGTTGTTGGTGGTGGTGGTGGTGGTGGTGTCAAATGGTAGGTATTGGTATCGAGTGTGTGTGTTGGTGTTCCTTGCATTATTCTTTCCCTGAGTTTCCCACGGAGCCAATATTCCTCCACCCACGTCCCCCTGGCATCCTTGTGTGTGTGTGTGTGTGTGTGTTTGAGGGATGTGAGTGTGGTTAGTGGGGTGGGAGGCGTGGGGGAAGGAAAGTGCGGTGTGGCCTGGGGTGTGTTCGAATGTCCAAAACAGAGACTGATGGCTCCGTGGAAGCTGCTGATTTATGGCGTAACAGGAGGAAGAGGAGGAGGAGGAGGAGGAAAGAAAGATGGAGGTAGAGCACAGCACGGGTGAGGTGAGGCGGGGCGGGGCGGGGCAGGTCATGGGGTAAGTCAGGTCACGTCACAGCCGCACCTAACCACCTCCCAGGAGACCGTCGCTTCTCACTTGCGTTATTATATTAGCATTTAAATTGTATCATATTTGTGAGGCTTAATTGATGCATAAACCCACCTACGCCGCCACCACTGAATTTGTGCAGAGAGAGAGAGAGAGAGAGAGAGAGAGAGAGAGAGAGAGAGAGACTGTGGGTATACGCCTCATAAGGATGGTAATCAGTAGGGTGTATTTATTATCTGGAGGGAGGGTTCCTTTAAGCCCGGCGCCTCCGTCAGGGTGTACTCCTTCACATTCTTTGGGGTGGGAGAGGAAGGGGGAAGGATGTATTTCGCGCTGATTAAGAGTCAGGTCCACAATTTATTCGACTTAAGAAGCTTCATGGCGGAGGAGGAGGAGGAGGTGAAGGAGATTATCCCCTTCCCCTCATTTCCTCGGAAGATTAAGTTTTCTTCGTAAAGAGTAATTGCGTCTATCTGATATCTGGAATGAAGTGTTTCCCTCTGTTTCCTGTGTGTTTGTATCTTCCTTCGTCTTGGACACCTTCAGGAGGGGAGCATCTGGTCACCTGGAAAGCTAAATTGCCCTTTGTCTTGCAACTCTCCCCCTTCCCTCTTCATGGCGCGGCACTCAAGGGGCTGTTTACTCAGTGCTGGTTTTGTGTCTCCTAGCCAGTCTTTCCTTGTGTGAAAATAAGCAAACTAGACGATATAAATTATTAGATTGATGAATGATTGAATACCTGCTTAGGGAAATACTGAATGTGGTTACCTTACTCCCTCTCCCCCATCCACCCCCCCCCCCCACACACACACACATAGTCTCCATGCTTCGTGGGTGACGTGACCGGTGCATTTCTTGCCCTTCATCACATCAACAATCAGCATGTCACCAACAATCACAAGGGCGTGCAGTAGACTGTAAGGCAGGAAGGACAGTAGCAGAGCCCTCATACCCGCAGACTCCCTGGGCCCGCCCCTCCCCCGCACCTCTGAGGCCTGGGAGTGGGAGCGAGGGGCTAATGTCGAGGTGGTTATTATGGTTTATTAGTCCTTTCGGGTGTCAAGTGAGGGACGTGTGATCGTTCTGTTCGGCACGACAGCCACGGTGCGCGTGCGCGGGCGGGTGCGGGCCGGGAGAGTGGTGAGGCCCGAGCCGCCCGACGAGCGCCAGTTGTCCGCAACCAGTGAACGGTGGGGGAGGTCCGTGCGTCGCTGCGTAGCGTTCTGTGGCTCGCCCGTCTCAGTAACCATGAGTGACCGCCGTGGCCACCTGTCCGCCTCCGTCGTCGCGGTCGCCGCCCCGCCTGTCGTGTGCCCCTGGATGGATAGTGTGAGCCTCAGGAACTAACAACTCAGTGGTGACAGTGAGTGTTGTCGCGTCGCACCGAACTGTGTGCACTCCCTCGTGAGTGGTGCCTGCTGAGAGGAGGCTGCGTGGTGTCCATGTGAGGACACGTTCAGCAGACTTCATCTACTATTCTAGTCAGAATCAGCGGTACGCCCACGCCCGTGGTTCATCAACTAGTCAGCCGTACATGATGCCCGTGCTCACGCCCTTCGTGTCTTGCCCCCTCGAGTGTACCAGCGAGCGTGTATTGCCGCGACCCTGCCCGTGAGCCCGTGTAATCAGTCAAGGGCGTGCGTGGAGACTCCCATAGTGTGGGCGGCTCAGGCACCAAAACCACCACCACTACCACCACCTTCACCTTCACCATGAAGTACGGCGACAACTTTGTACGGTCGATGCGCCGCTCGTTGCGCATCAAGAAGAGCAAGAGTGTCACCATCACCAACAACAACACCATCAAGCGAAAGTCGGGTACGTACAGCGAAGGGGGTAAGGGCGGCACGTGCCTGGCAGCAGTGGGCGTCCCAGCACGTGCACGCCCCTAGACACACACACACACACACACACACACACACACACACACACAAGAGTAATGAGTCTGCTATCATGCCTCGTCTGCCGCCATTAGACAGCCTCGACGAGCAGCAGATTTCGCTATCCGTCCAGTGATAACATCTTCCCCGCAGAGACGTGAACCAGACCACGGGACGCTCTTGGGGTCCTAAAGGGCGCGGCGAGGGTGTGGGGGCGAGATGTGTGTTTCTGAAGGGTGGTGATGAGGTGGAGTGGAAGTAAAGGTTATTAATGTAGATAGGAGTTATACCTACGTTGTGAGGTGTGCAGTGGCAGATGTATCACGAGTCTTGATGTAGAAGGTTGTGCCTAGCTGCTGATATACGTAGAGTGTATGAGTGTGAATGTATGGTTTGGTGTAGAGTGAGGGATGCGTTGAGAGTGGAGTGCCGTGGAGCGAGGCAGCAGGTGTGGAGTGTGGAGTGGAGGAGTACATAACTCAGGATGTACAGGTTGGAAGGCGTGGTAGTGTGACGTGCCGCTGGTCTACAGTTACAGTCCATTACCTCCACCCAGCAGGGCCGTGCGGTGGTTCAGAGTGAGAGAGTCAGGAAGTAAATGACAAATAAAGGGAAGTGAGTAGATATACTTGTTATTGTATGTTTTCACAGAAGGTTTTAAAAATAACGAAATGATGTTGTGCTGGCTTATCAAAGATTCACTAAACGTTATTAATCTGTAATGCGTTATGAAAGGACTTATCTCAACTCATTAGTGATTACAATTTAATCGTTAATATTTTTTTTTATCATGATTATATTATGTAATTCACGTTTTCTTTTGGGTTTTATTTGACTCTTCCATATATTTCACATGAGTGTTGGATGATCTATATTTGTAGGTGTCCAAAAGGTGTTCCGTCACTCGCCATTCACCGTGAAGCTCGAGACAGCTAACCATTAAAAGGCTTCCTCATCACCACTACTATTGCTGCTCTATCTACCACTCCACTATATTATATTACTACTACTACGGCGACATGAATTACTAACTTTACAACGCCATATTTTTTCGTAGCTCTTTGTGATATTAACTGGAATATCTTTTATGTCAAATGTAAAATCTTGGTCACGTCATACTACCATACTAGGCAGAGAAAGAGAGGGAGAGGATAACCTAGACAGAATAATTTCAACTATATAGTAAGTTGTGTAAGAGGAACTGCAAAAAAGGCGCGGACTAAGCCGTTGCCGCCCTCACTATCACCTCCTCCTCCTCCTCCTCCAGACGCAGGCGCAGCAGGGGGTGTGTGTTATGCGCCTCAGCCTCACAGGAACGCTCCATTATGTAACACCAAAGGGTAATTTAGTCTATATAGAGTAAGTGAAAACACGACACAGAGCAGTTTATGTTCGTGCCTCACCTATGTCACCTTGGGAGGCGGGGAACGAGGTGGCAAAGGTGAAGGAGGTGGAAAAGCAATAAAACAGCGAAGAGAGAATTAAGGAAAGACGAGGAAGAGGAGGAGGAAGTGGAAGAGAGTAAGGGGAGGATCAGCAAGGAGAGAGCGGAGGGAAGTCTGGAGCTAATCTCTTGCTGGAGGAAGGTAGACAGGATGGTTGTGGACAAAGTGGCTGGGGATGAGAGGTATTCCTAGGAGATACAGGAAAGCAAGATTACGGAGAGAGAGAGAGAGAGAGATTTGAGGGGAACGAACTAAGGACGGACGGATGTATGTACTGTACTAACGGAGGCTGAAGAGTTATAGGAGTAAACAGAAAGTGATGTACCGTTTTACGAGGCGTCGGGGAAGGGGTTAGCACGAGGCGCGGTCACTTTCCCTGCGTGTAACGGCGATGTCATCATAGCGGCGGCGCGCGACACTCCGGATGGGGGGAAGGGAGGTGGGAAATAAAACCAGACAGGGACAGGAGGCAAGAAAATGAAAGGGGAGAGGGAAGGAAAAGGCAGAGAAGGAAGAGAGAAGGCACACGAACGAAATGAAGGGAACCAGGGTATAGTAGGAGGAGGAGGAGGTGTCATAATGAAGGGAAGGGATGGAGGAAACGAGGCACCCAAGTGAAGGAAAGGGAGGGAGGAAGGAAGAAGAAGAGGCACTGTCGGTAGGGAGACAGCAAACACCTGGAGAAGGAGGGCGGGTGTCAGGAAGCGGTTATGGGGGGGAGACACTACAAAATGTCCTTCCCTCGACCCCGCCCCACACCCAGGGGAGGCGCGGCAGGGGGACAGGGGAGCATCGCCTATATAGTGTGTCACCCTGGGTTGGGATGCGTCACTGAGCCGGATGCCAAGACCACACGTGTGAGGCTGCGACAGGAGGGGGGGGGAAGGACACGATGGGACAAGGGTGATATGCCTACTAATATGGCCCTGTAGGGGGGTGAAGGAGGGAGGAGACACGTGGCTGAGTCATAAAGAGACATATGTGATACGCCTACCAGTGTGGTCCTTCAGGGAGATGAGATGGATCCTAGAACACAGAATAGGACTTAGGTAATGGGACATGTGTGATATTCCAGTGCATAATTTCCCCTAGGGCGTGAAGGATGGGCAAGGGGGTACGTATTGAGGGCACAAGGATATGGGTTAGTGTGGCTCAGTGAGGGGTATGGGCAGGGGCACTGAGGACCTGCAGGGGTACAAAGGGAGGGTAAAAAATGTTGTTTGGTTAGCACGGTGATAATTTGTGATAATTTGTCACTAGAGGTTCTGAGACGACACGTGGTTGGGAGGCTTAGAGAGAGAGAGAGAGAGAGAGAGAGAGAGAGAGAGAGAGAGAGAGAGAGAGAGAGAGAGAGAGAGAGAGAGAGAGAGAGAGAGACATAAACACAGCCACAGACACATACATAGACATTCAGACAGGACGACATCAAGATAGACAGGCAGACAAGACTACATCCTGGCCGCCTCGAGTCGTAAATAGGCTTTTGCGTAGGTGTGTGTGGGTGTGAGTGTAGATATATTAAGGTGTAGGCAGGTGTGTGTGGGTATAACACGACTACATGTAGGTGTAGATATTTTAAGTATATAAATAAAGTGTATAAGGATATAAATTATAGGCCTTTAAGTGTAAAAGAAATCTCCATGGGCGTAGGCTGTGGGTGTAAAGGTGGGTGTGGGTGTGGCCTTTAGGGGTTGTTGCATCGGTAGAGTGAAGACCAGGTGGTGCAGGGCGTGAGTGTGTCCCTGGCCGTCACCACAATGCTAGGGGAGGCGCGGACATCTGGCGTGGAGGGCGGTGAAGGGTGGTAGAGGATGGCTAAGGGCCGCTCTTGGGTGCATGATGAGAGTCTTCCTGTGATTGACACCCCATTGGCCACGCGTTACTCCTCCTCCTCCTCCTCCTCCTCCTCCTCCTCCTCCTCCTCCTCCTCCTCCTCCTCCTCCTCCTCCTCCTTCTTCTTCTTCGTATTGCCTCCTTTACCCTTTAACTCTTCACCTCTTCCCCCTACTCTTCACTGCTACCCCATTTTTCTCTTCTTCATTTATCACGCTACTTATTCCCTTATGTCCTTCCCCTCACTGTCACCTACTTCCCCTTCCCTTTTTCTCCCTTGCATGTCACCCCTCACCACCACCACCGCCCCTGCCTCTCACACCCCCGCCAACTCTTTCAACCGTCGACTTTGTGCAACTCGACGTGTTTTAGGGTGTTCAGGTTCTTTTGTTGCTTCCTCAGTGAGTCAGTTAGTCAGTCAGTCAGTCAGTTAGTTAGTTATGTCAGTTTGTTTCGTCAAAAGTAAAGCGAGTTTTTTTTTTTTTTTTCACACACTTTTGACACACACACACACACACACACACACACACACACACACACACACACACACCCTTTGCACCTTACCCCTTTTTATTATCTACCTCCCTTGAATCATCCTTACTATATCTACCCACTAATACACCCACACCCTCGCTGGCCACCTTACCTTCCTCCACCCACTTACACACTCCACCCTTTTCCACCCACCCGCCCTCCACCCATTTCCACCCACGCCCTTCACCCTTTTCCACTCCCGCCCACCCAAATTTAAGGCTATCGTGACGCTACCAATTTGTACCCGCCCATTAAGGGAAGCTGGAGGGGGATGGGCGGCTCTGAAAGCGAGTCATCAGGTGAACGTTAAGTCATCCTTCCTCACGTAAGCCTAATCAGGTTTCAGACGCGCCTATACACCTATACAGGATCAGAAACACTACAAAGGCTGCCCCAGTGAGGAGGGTGTGCAGTGCTGTGTGTCGTTGTATAGGCTTGACGGAGATCTATTCATACACTGGGTCTTGACTAGAAGGTTGAGATGTCCTATGTTGTATTGGTGTCTTTGGTTGTGTAGGATTTTATGTGGTTGTCAATGACTTTTTTTTGTATGTGTGTATGTATAAGGGAAGTTTAATTGCTTTGTGTAAATGTTTTTTATTTTTTTATATTACCTTTTATCGAAAAAAACGTTGATGTGTAGTTAATTAAATTCCAGCACGATAAAAAAATATATATATAAATCCGAAAAAAAAAGTTTAAATAAAAAGGAAAGAAAAAAACACATTCAGATGAAAATTATGAAAGGCGTAAAAATGAAGAACGATGGAAAAGGGAAAACAGATGATGATTAATAGGCATAAGGAAAGAGAGAGAGAGAGAGAGAGAGAGAGAGAGAGAGAGAGAGAGAGAGAAGGGGAAGGAAACATTCATCTGAGAGGCGTCGTGTTAGGGTGTAGGAGTCCCAAGTGTGCGTCAGTGACCTTGAAGGGAAGGGAGTCTGCAATATACATCTTCCAACCCAGCTTGCGTCCATGCCTCCTCCTCCTCCTCCTCCTGCTCCTCGTCCCTTTTGTTATTATTGTTCTTGTTCCTTGTTTTCTCACTCTTGATCTTCCTCCTCCACCTACCCTTCCTTCTTTTATTCTTGTTTTTTCGTTGTTGTCTTGTAAGTCCTCCTCCTCTATTGTTTTTTTTTTAGTATCTTGATTATTCTTTCTTTTTTTTTTTTTTTTTTTTTTTTGTGCTGTTCATTATTCTTATTATTTATATATTGAATTTTTTTTTATCTTAGTCCATCCCAGCCTTCTTTTGTGCTAGTAAAAACCTGTCAAGACGACCTAATTACTCCCACTACGCTTCATAACCAGTTCATGACGCCCACAAGTATACACACACACACACACACACACACACACACACACACACACACACACACACACACACACACACACACACACACACACACACACCAAAGACACTGCGTTATGTATGCATGAATGCATTTGTGCATGTGTTTATGTATGTATGTGTGCGTTTGTAGCTACTCTCCCTCCCCTTCAGTGTGTTATTTCACTTAACCCGTTGTTGTCCTCTCTTCATCCCGGACCACCACCACCACCACTACTACTACTACTAGTACTACTAGTACTACTACTACTACTACTACTACTACTACTACTACTACTACTACTAGTACTACTACTGCCACTGCCACTACTACTACTACTACTACTACTACTACTACTACTACTACTACTACTACTACTACTACTACTACTACTACTACTACCACTACCACTACCACTACCACTACTACTACTACTGCTACTGCTACTGCTACTACTACTACTACTACTACTACTACTACTGCCACTACTACTTCCACTACTACTTCCACTACTACTACTACTACTGCTGCCACTACCTCTACTACTACTACTACTACTACTACTACTACTACTACTACTACTACTACTACTACTACTACTACTACTACTACTACTACTACTACTACTATCACCACTGCCACCATCCCTTCTGTCTCTTTACTGCCTCTCTAACCTTACCACAAGACCCTTGCCATCTGTCTCTCCTACCTGATTGCCTCCTTCCTCCCTCTCCCGCCTCTCTCTCTCTCTCTCTCTCTCTCTCTCTCTCTCTCTCTCTCTCTCTCTCTCTCTCTCTCTCTCTCTCTCTCTCTTTTTCTGTGTCTCAGCGATGTGACACGACGATCAGTAAAACCTTGGGAATATACAGGAACGAGAGAGAGAGAGAGAGAGAGAGAGAGAGAGAGAGAGAGAGAGAGAGACGTTTGACTTTCTTGCGGTCATGGTTTTGGATTTGCTATATAAGGCTGAGGTTTCATGTGAGACAGTCTGGAGAGAGAGAGAGAGAGAGAGAGAGAGAGAGAGAGAGAGAGAGAGAGAGTAGTCGTTTACGAAGACCAGTTATACAGCCGCTATGGTAACTGCAAGAGATACTAACTGATGTTATCTTCTCCTCGTTAACGTAACAGACAAACCAATACAGTCCTTCAAAAATTTAACGTAAAAGATAAAAATAGATCGTCTCTTGATACGTAAATGAAAAAGTACTGGTATAAACAGTTGAATTCCTCGTAAATTTCGCTCTTAAAGATAGGTAACTTAGAATTAACCTTTTTTTATAGTTAATAGGATTTGTTTTATTGATATAGAAGATAGATGATTAGGAAAAATAATAATTTGCTCTTATTCCACAAAACAGAAGATTCACTACTATACGATGAAAATATAGTACAGGCCTTTAAAAATTACAGAGAGAGAGAGAGAGAGAGAGAGAGAGAGAGAGAGAGAGAGAGACTTGTCATTATAAGTTAATTTTCCCCCTGAGGTGAACCCGTCCCTGCAGGTGTGTCGTTCTGTCTCTCCGTCTCTCCGTCTCTCCCATCCGTCCATCGCACACTAATTACACATCCGTGACCTTGGCCGCGGGAGACGACGGCTGGAACATCAATTTTACGGCCACGGAGGAGAAAGAAAATCCACGTGGCAGGAAGAGGAGGAGGGAAGAAGAGGAAGGGGGTTAGGGCGTTGAGGGAGGCCAGGCGCTGGGTCCTCTCCGGTTTTATGACAAGATCAGTAACTACTTTCCCGTTTTCTTTGAGGTCGCAGCGCGCATCGGTTTACGGATATTGAGGAAGAAATCTGCTTGTGTTGCCTGACAGCTGGGATAGGAAGGGAGGGGGTGGGGAGGGATGGAGGGACTTTCACTTATCCTTCCCTCCTTCCCTCCTCTCCTCAAGTATAATTTTTTCTCCTCCTTGCTCTACACACCTTTAATTTCCTTCAATTTTCCGCATCCTCCGTTAACAAGACTATTTCGGGGTCATAGAGAAGTGACCTCACCGCCTCTTCCACGCCCAGTTCCGCCCTGGTCACGCCCTATGCCAGAGGGAGGAAGGAGAAAGGGATAGGGAGGGAGAGAGAGAGAGAGAAAAGTAAAGGAAATCGCATACGTCTTGTCCTTGAAATGGTGGTGGTGGTGGTGGGGGGGGGGTTCAGACTCTTATTAAGATATGGGTCAGTGGTGTGGCGCGTCCTGGCGGCAGCTGAGGTGTGGCGGCAGGTGAGTGGTGGTTCGTGCCGGGCTCAGGTGTGTGGTGGGGGGGTCAGGTGTGCTGCAGGTGTGCCGCAGGTTGTGTTGGTATCAATTTGGGTTTTATCATCAGTCATCATTTCCGGTTTGTGTGAGATGCAGCTGCGGGCCCATACATGTTTAGGAACCTCCTCCTCCTCCTCCTCCTCCTCCTCCTCCTCCTCCTCCTCCTCCTCCTCCTCCTCCTCCTCCACCTGTTCTGCGCCTCCGTCAGCATCGTAGAAATGGTACGTTCAGGTATTTCGAGGAGCCAGACAGGGAACTTTTGACCGTGTGTGTGTGTGTGTGTGTGTGTGTCGCTGGTCACGTGTCCGATGAATCAGTTTTAATAATTTGTTCTTTCCGGCGCGGTAATGTCTTAAGAGAGAGAGAGAGAGAGAGAGAGAGAGAGAGAGAGAGAGAGAGAGAGAGAGAGAGAGAGAGAGAGAGAGAGAGAGACGGGGGATACGGGTTATGATTACTAGAGGTCCTGCATCGTTTTGACTTTGTGTTTGTTAAGTTGATCCCCGACTCTCTCTCTCTCTCTCTCTCTCTCTCTCTCTCTCTCTCTCTCTCTCTCTCTCTCTCTCTCTCTCTCTCTCTCTCTCTCTCTCTGGCTATCGCTCCTAAATCAAGGTCGCCATGTCAGAAGTGTCCTCATAATCTTCTGACGATATTTATGCATTTATTTATTCATCAAGTTATTCATTTATTCAGTCTCATGTTTTTATATATTTCTATCATGGAAGCTTGATTTTGTTTTTCTTTGGTCACCCTGACCTCATCAACCTCGACTGTGTCACCCTCTCTAATCCTGTGTTCCTCCCTGACACCTTACACACACACACACACACACACACGCACTCTCTCTCTCTCTCTCTCTCTCTCTCTCTCTCTCTCTCTCTCTCTCTCTCTCTCTCTCTCTCTCTCTCTCTCTCTCTCTCTCTCTCTCTCTCTCACCCTTTACTCAGCTGACCACCATCACTCCTACACCCTTTCCATTTAGTAACTCTCCCCTTCCCCTTCCCCATCACTCTTGCCCCTATGCCTACACCTTTTATAGCTTCAAATCTCACACCCGTAGTACACATCACTCCACACACACACACACTCTATCACCCGCCCCACACCCTGCTGAAGCCTCACACACCCGTCACACACCCCGGCCTAGCGAGCAGCTGCCCCATATATTCATTAGGTGATGATAAACTCGCAGACACACGATGGCGGTCTTGCGAAGGGAGAGACGCGCCCATAGAAATGATGAAATGTATGTGCGGGGTCCGGCTGGTGGAGACGGGGGGGTGAGGGGGCGGGTGAGGGGGAAGGGGAAGGGGACGGGGAAGTGAGGGTTTTAATAGGCTCTGTGTGGGCTGTTTCTATATAATTATAAGTAAATATGTAAATGTTCTCGTTTTCCTTATTGTTTTTTATCATTTCTAATCAGGATGCATCAGCACTATTAGTATTCTAGTCTAGTGTTTTCCATTCATTTTGTATTCATTCTTTACTGTGAGATTTATGTGTCCTCGTTTAATACAAGGTACATGGTGCTTCCTGCTTCCTGCTGGCACCAGTACAAAGCTGGAGGGAGAGGTGGGTGGAGAGGAAACTTGCTCTATTCAATCCTGGTCCCCTACACGTATTTTACTAAGTGTAGTAGATAGCACAGCAGGCACCCTTGTTCTTATGTAATGGTACGATGCTACGAGGGAAAGTAAAAAGAAAAATAGAAAGGTGGTGGGGGAGAGGAAGGATAAGATTGGAAATGGGCTATGACTAAAGAGAGTGAAAAGGTTAAGAAGTTAAAAGGGAAAGAGGGGAAAGAGATAAAGGTGGAGATGGGAGAAGGAAATAGTTCGGTTATAGAAGGGAGAGGAGGGAAGTGAGGAAAAGGAAAGGGAAAGTGGAGGGAGGAAGGGAGAGAGTGAGAAACGAGGAGAGAAAAGAAGAAAGTATGAGGGAGAGGTCGGAAGAGAAATGAGAGGAAGAAAGAGAGGAAAAGAAGGTGTGAAAAAAGAGATAAACGAGGGTAGGAGAGAGAGAGAGAGAGAGAGAGAGAGAGAGAGAGAGAGAGAGAGAGAGAGAGAGAGAGAGAGAGAGAACCATAATCAGAAGTTTGTTTATCCATAGAGTTCCTGTTTTTACTTCATGTTTTGTTGTATCACTTCCTCCCTCCTTCCCTCCTTCCTTTCTTTCTTCCTTCCCTCCTTTCCTCCCTCCTTTCTTCCTTCCCTCCTTCCTGCCCTCCTTCCCTCCCCATTAGCCTCTTCCTCCTTCTAGTATTTCATTTCTCACATTCCTTTTTTCCCTTTCCCCTTTTTTTTTTATCCTTCATCCTATGTTCCGTCCTTTCTTTCCTCCTTCCTTTCCTTCGTTCCTTCCCTCCCTTCCTTCCTTTTCTTGGTTCATATATATCTTTCTTTCTGTCTCTTCTATACTTTCCTCACCTTTTCCTCAACACCTTCCTTCCTTCCTTCCTTCCTTCCTTCCTTCCTTCCTTCCTTCGTTCCTTCCTTCCTGTCAGCTTGTCCTCCCAAGGCTAGGAAGCAGCCCATCACTTTCCTTCTCGCTGCCTTTCTTCCTCGACATCCTCACTCTCTTCCCTGTCGTGCCTTGCCAATCCTCTTTTATCCCCCACTCTCCTCCAACCTCTATATTTCCTCCCTGCCAGACCTTTGTTTCCCCTTGCGCTCTTCATTCCCCTTACTCATCCCCCCTCTCTTCGTCCCCTCATCCTTATGTCCTAACTCACCTTCTCCCTTTCTTCTTCCTTTCTTCCTCATTTTCTCCTCCACCTTTCTCTTCCTCTTCCTCTTCTCACTTTTCCTCCGCCATCTAATGTTTGCCGGAACAAAGCTTCTCAGAGATGATGGAGGAGGAGGAGGAGGAGGAGGTAGACACGCAATATCAAGATTCTAGTGCAAGTGGAGGAGAAACAGAAGGAGGAGGAGGAAGAAAGAGGAAACAGGTGAAGGATAAAACTGAAGGAGGAGGTGGTGAAGGAGAAATATGAGAACAAGGACAAGGAGGAAGAGTGAAGCTCGAAGGAAGGATAACATAACGAAATAGAAAGGAGGAGAAGAAGGATAAAGAAAGCAGGAAACGGAGAACAAAAGAGAGAGAAGGAATAGACGAGAAAGACAACAAAACCAGGATTAGGAGGGAGAGAAAAAGAGAAAGTAAGATGGAGGGAAAAAGAAACAAGGGAATGGAAAAGTAGGGAAGGAAAGGAGGAAAATTGCCCATAAAGTCACCAAGTTAAGAGAGAGAGAGCAGAAAAAAGATTGTGGTTTCACACATTTTACCTTTTATTCGCCAAACTGCAAATCTTGACCAAAATCCCACTAAACTGCTTTCCTTCCTCCTCCTCCTCCTCTTCCTCCTCTTCCTCCTCTTCCTCCTCCTCCTCCTCCTCCTCCTCCTCCTCCTCCTCCTCCTCCTCCTCCTCCTCCTCCTTCTTTTCTCATTGTGGCTTCCTGTCCCTCCCTTACCCCCTCTCCCCTTTAGTCCCGGAAAACATCAAACTGGCCAACGAAAATTCTGAGTGACGGAGGAAGATGTAGTATGAGGGGAGAGAATGAGAGGAAAAGGTGATGAGGTGAGGGGAAGAGAGGTGACTTTTAGAGAGGTGATGGGAGGGGAGGAGTGCATTGGTAAAGGGGAAAGGTGGATATTTAAAGGGGAATTCAAGGGGTTAAAAAGGAAAGTCGTTGGTAATTAAGAGGAATGTCACCACGAGGACTAATTAGATTGTTCAATGTTTACCGATGATCAGGAAAAAAAAAAGTAGCTACATTTTTCCCCTCACCTATCCACGCACTCACCTCTCTCTCTCTCTCTCTCTCTCTCTCTCTCTCTCTCTCTCTCTCTCTCTCTCTCTCTCTCTCTCTCTCTCTCTCTCTCTCTCTCTCTCTACTTATTTTGTCCCATCTTGTATTTTTATCTTCTCATTCTACTATTTCCCCTCTCTCTCCTTCCCTCATTCCCCCTTCTACTGTTTCACTCATCCCTCTCCTTCCCCTTCTTCCCCTCCCTCACACGTCCTCTGCATTGTCTCCTCCTCCTCCTCCTCCTCCTGCCTCCATGCGGAATAGTAATTATGCAGCCGCTGTGACCCCGCCCACGTGACTCCCCCTCCCCTCCCTCCACCCCACCGCTCTTTCAAAGGTCACGTCCCACTGGTTGCTTTTGTCCTCTTGTTGACTCTTGACCTGTGTGTGAGTGAGAGAGAGAGAGAGAGAGAGAGAGAGAGAGAATGAATTAAACTACAATGCGAGAGAGGAATCAGTTTACTGCCTATAGTATTGTCACTCTCCTTCCACACCTCTTTCCTCCATACCCTCCCTCCCCCTCACCCCCCCCCTCACCCCTTCCCACGGTCACTCCCCCGCCACACAAAGCCTATTCTCCCGTAAATTTCACCTTAAATAATACCACATAAGCACTAGGCCTTTGTGACCTTGGGAAGTGGAATTTGACCCCAAGTACGAGTAATGTGACCCTTCCCCTCGTAAGTGTGACCTCCCCCATTCCCCTCCCTCCCTCCCCCTTCCTCCCCTTCCTCCCCTCTCCCCCCCATTCCTTTAACGCCATTGTCACCCTCAGTAATATCACTTTTATGACTTTCTTGTCCATAAAAATATCATTATGGATGGAATGGAATTGCTATAGTCGATCCTACCTTCCTTCCCTTCGGTTAAAAGTCAATAATAATAATAATGATAATAATAATAATGATAATATAATAATAATGGTAATGGTGCCATGCCAGGGGATCTATATTTTTTATGTGTGATAGGAATTTGGTTTATGTAGGATGATCCGCCCTTCAAATGTTTTTACGAAGCTATACGGGAAGAAAAAGTGAAAAGAAAAGGAGAGAAAAAAGAAGATCGGATCCTTTGTGTCGTCTATGGAAAAAAGAAAAAAAAAAGAATAAACGTTGGAAAGTCAAATAACGGATGAGAAACCAACATAAAAAATAAGGAAAAAATAACCACCCAGGGAAAAAATACATTGACAGGAAAAATAAGTGGGAAAAAAGTAAAAGGAAAAGTAAGCACATATTTGCCTCGAGGTCGTGGAGGAGGAAACTTAACTTTAGTCATTCAGTTTTTATATATATTTTTTCGAGGAATTAATGGGAAAATACTCAAATATTTTTCCCTCATTATTTCCTGAAGTTGTGAAAGAATGTGTGGTGTGTGTGTGTGTGTGTGTGTGTGTGTGTGTGACTTGCATGACAGAAGCGAGTGACTTATGGCAGGAAATGACGGAGTGAGTGGGAGAAATAGACGGAAAAAAAGAAAATTGTTGTCAGAGAGAGAGAGAGAGAGAGAGAGAGAGAGAGAGAGAGAGAGAAATAGAAATAGTGGTGCCATTATTATTATTTTTTTTGTGTGCTACCTTGACTTGTTATCTAATCCACAAGGTAGTGATAGCTAGTGAAGTGGAGGAAAGGGGATTATTACCTGTAAATGATTAAAATAATTGCCCAGGTGTAACTGATTATGGATTTATTTTTCTTATAAAGGTGGAGATAGATAATCAGATAAATCCTTACTTGTTATCACCACCAGTCAGAACGTCCTCAACCACCACCACCACCACCACCACCACCACCACCAACACCACCACTACCACTACGTAATAATCTCCCACAATCACACTCGTTTTTCTCCTCACACTGTCCTCCTCTTCTCATCCTCACCCCAAGTTTTCTTCATCACCAAATTGCTCCACCGAGAATCTTCCACTTGCCATAACGGGTGTAGGAGTGGAGTGTGGATGCAGAGATAAGCGCTGGATGTGGATGTGGGTGATGTGGATTGTTGTGTGAATGGCTTATGGATGAGAGAGAGAGAGAGAGAGAGAGAGAGAGAGAGAGAGAGAGAGAGAGAGAGAATGTGGATAATTCAAGTGGATTTAACATAACCTTAATTAAAAATGTGGAAGAAAGGTTTATATTAGAATTGGATGATGCATTTGTAGTTTTAGGGTGCAAGGGTGAGGTCATGAGATATGTAGGGTGTGGGATCAGGGTGAGGGAGTACGTGGTGGGGTGTGCGGGTGGAGTATGAGGGGGGGGAGTGTGTCAGTGGGTAGAGAGGCGAGGCTGTGACCGACACCAACCCGTATATCATTTTAGTAAGAGGTGGAGGAGTATATTTAGTTTTTGTTCATCCACCTTTTGTACTTCCATTCCTGTTTAAAGGTTAGAAGAGGGAAGAGGAGGAGGAGGAGAAAAAAAAAGTGTGACTATTTGTCTGTCTGTCTTTATCTTGTTTTTGTTTATCTATTACTTATTCATTCATTTATATATTTATTGATTCATATCGTATAAGTCAATCTTTTCATCATCATCATTGCAAAGTTGACACACACACACACACACACACACACACACACACACACACACACACACACACACACACACACACACATCTCTACACACGTACACACTGGCCTTACACGTACATAATTCCGTAATGGGGGTGTCTGGGTGTCCTGTGATCTGTCTGGCTTTTTCCCACTTTTTCTCTCTCTTTTTCAGTCTCTTTTTCCTCATCAGGTCGATCACTTTTACCGATAATTAGAACTCTCTCTCTCTCTCTCTCTCTCTCTCTCTCTCTCTCTCTCTCTCTCTCTCTCTCTCTCTCTCTCTCTCTCTCTCTCTCTCTCTCTCTCTCTCCCTCCTTCACCCCTCTATTTCCCTTCCTCCCTCAGTGTGACTTAACAACAGTGAACGGAAACGCGTCATTATTAGTAGCAATTAAAAATAATAATAATTATACTTTCCTGATGACCGGTCGTGGTGGTGGTGGTGGTGGTGGTTGGGGAGGAGAGGGAAGAAGGGAGGGGAGGAGAGGGGAAGGTAAAGGTAAAGGGTGATGATGAGACAGTAGGGGGTAGGGAAGCGAAATAGTGTGTGTGTGTGTGTGTGTGTGTGCAGCATTGTATGGGTGATGTAGGCGGGACTTCCTTTATTATTATTGCGCAGGAAACCCCCTCCTTTTGTTTCCCTACCCCCCCACCTTTCCCCTCTCTCCCCCTCTCCCCCTCTCCCCTAATCCTTCATTCCTCCCTCTCGTTAAACCACCTATTTTTTCGTAAACTTCCTTCCTCCACTTCCTTAACTCCTTCATTCTTTACACACAAACACACACACATACACACACACACACACACACACACACACACACACACACACACACACACACCGTTATTTGTCCAAACCGCAATGAGTAACCTCCTGCAGGCACATTCTCTCCTTCTCTCCGTCTCTCCTTCTCTCTCCTCTCCTCTCCTCTCTACTTTCCTCTTGCTCTTTATCTCATCTCATCTCACTTCTTTTGTCATCTCTTCTTCCTCCTTCAGTAGCTATAACTGTTTCTCTCTCTCTCTCTCTCTCTCTCTCTCTCTCTCTCTCTCTCTCTCTCTCTCTCTCTCTCTCTCTCTCTCTCTCTCTCTCTCTCTCTCTCTCGTGTGGTTAATATTTTTAACTTTTCTAATTTTCACTTTCCACTTTATTGCTTTAATTTTCTAACTTGACTTTCTTTTTTTTTTGTGTGTTAATCTTTTATTGCTATTCATTGTTTTTTATTTGTTATTGGTCTGCACTTTCCTATTATTATTGTTTTTTATTATATATTTTATTACGGTGACGCATTCCTTACATGTAATAAAGAGTGTGAATGTGTCGTATATTTTCTGTATAGAGACGAGACTGTCCATTAGAATGATTGAATAAATAGTATAATGAAGCTGATCTGGTCCAATAATTCCACCATTAATACCGTTGCAACGCTATATTGGCTCAGTTGGAAAGTAGTGATTGTTCCTTTGTTTACTTGTACAGTGTTCCCTTACTTACCTGTGTACCTAGATGTGCTTACCTGTGTGTAGAAAGAGGTGTTCCTGCTTGTATATAGATCTACTTAGTGATCAGTAGAGAAATAAATCTAAAAATTAAATAGAAAATAAATAGTTTTTTTTTTATTATAGTTAGACAAATTGTAAAATCGTGAACTGCGAATTTTTTTTTATCATCTGTTATCTCTTACTGGTGATAAGAATTTTTGGAGACACATATTGGCTTATTTTTCGTTATAGAGGATATTGATATTGTACACACACACACACACACACACACACACACACACACACACACACACACACACACACACACACACACAGCTGCTTAAATGCATACAAGACACAATTTTAATATAAAGAATCACTGAAGCGAATATCCTATTTATGAATTTATTGTATCACGGCTTTCCTGCTCCCCCCCCCCTCTTCCTCCTCCTCCTCCTCCTCCTCCTCCTCCTCCTCCTCCTCCTCCTCCTCCTCCTCCTCCCTACTTCACTTGTCTCCTTCCTTGCCTCTCTCGTTTCCCTTCCTTGTCTATCCCTCACCGTCCCATGCCTTTCCTTCCCTCCCTTCCCCTCTTCTCCCCTTGCACCCTCA
>JAPQNM010000017.1:12155464-12235046 GCA_029783475.1 Metacarcinus magister
TTGTGCGGGGGAAAGAGATGATGATGGCTCTGAAAGGAAAGGAAAAAAATACATATGGAGAGGGATAAGTAGGAAGAATATATAAAAGAAAAAAGAAAATGAGTTCGATGAGTGAGGGTAACTAACTATAACGAGTGAAGTAATGAGAGAGAGAGAGAGAGAGAGAGAGAGAGAGAGAGAGAGAGAGAGAGAGAGAGAGAGAGAGAGAGAGTAGCGTAAGTGGCGTAATTGAGTAGCAAAATCAGGCGTAGTAAAGGCAGGAGGCGCCCACACAAAGGCATGAGATAAGGACCTTGATCACCCCGCCCCCGCCCTCCCCCCCCCAACGCCCCCCCACCAGTAGCTACGTCGCACGATAAGAAAACAGCGGGGTCGTCCACCTGCCTCCATCCTATCGCTTGCCACCCCCTCACCCCCACCCCCCACCACACACACACACACACACACACACACACACACACACACACACACACACACACATACACACACGACCCGCATTAAACCGCCCACCACCCCCAGCATCACCCACGCCATCACCTCCCACCCCCCCCAGCCCACATTGATTCCGTGGGCCGATACACACATCAGATCAGCTGCCAGGCTTGTTAGGGGGCGGGGCGGGGCGGGGCGGGGGCGGGGGCGGGTGTAAGGGGAAAGGAAAGGGGACGGGGGGGAAGGGAGGCTTAGGCACGCTACCTTAAGCTTGTGATATATATTATGTTGTTATTGTTGTTGGGGGTTATGGGGTTCTCTCTCTCTCTCTCTCTCTCTCTCTCTCTCTCTCTCTCTCTCTCTCTCTCTCTCTCTCTCTCTCTCTCTCTCTCTCTCTCTCTCTCACACACACACACACACACACACACACTTTCAAGTCCCTCCTGTGAGCCGCAAAAGGTACTTGAAACCACTTGAATATTTCCACGCCATTACGAACCAGCTGGAGAGAGAGAGAGAGAGAGAGAGAGAGAGAGAGAGAGAGAGAGAGAGAGAGAGAGAGAGAGAGAGAGGCAGTAAAAGATAACAATCAACCCAATGTTTGCCTTCCTTCTCCACCCTGCCCATCACATCCCTAACCTCTTCTTCCTCTTCTTCCTCCTCCTCCTCCTCCTCCTCCTCCTCCTCCTCCTCCTCCTCCAGGTTTCTTTGTTCTGCTTAATTACTCTTTACGAGGAAGAATATTGTTACAGACACCATACTTTCTTTGCCTTTTATTCCTCATTCTTCTCTTCCTCTTCACCCCATGCAGTTTTCCTTTTTCTTCTTCTTCTTCTTCTTCTTCTCTTCTTCTTCTTCCACTATTTGGTGTTTTTTTCCCTCTCTTGTTTTCCTGGTGCCTTTGTTTTCCTTGTTTTCTTTGTTTGCTGATCCATTTTTTTCCCCCTTAGTTTTACTGTGTATGTTTTTGTTTTGTTTTTTTCCCTCTTCTCAGCTTCCGTCTCATTTGTCTCCCATTTTCAAATTTCAATCTTTTTTTTACTTCGCTTTTCACATTCTTTTATTATCTTGTTTTCTTTACTTTCCCTTCCTATTCTCGGTATATTTTCTTCCCTTCTCTCCTCTTCTTTTTTCTCCCATTTTTGCCTACATCATTTTCTTTTCTGTTTTCTCTCCATCCATCTCTTTCGCTTATTCTATTTTCCATTTTTATCTTTTTTCATTATTTTTTTTTTTTTACCCCATTTACTCTTATTTCTTTCCATTTTCTCTTCCCTTTTCGTGTTTCTATTTTTATGACCCCATTCGCTCTGTCCATCTGCTGTAGTCCCGTAACCCCGCGGCGTGAGAGAGAGAGAGAGAGAGAGAGAGAGAGAGAGAGAGAGAGTCTGCGAGGTGTGGGAAAATTTTGTCTCCGCTTGAAAATTGACCTGCAGGTGATCCAGTGTTAATTGATCTGCCCCTACCTGTTAAAGCCCTTACCTGTCCTAGATTATTTCACATTCCTATTGCCTTCTCTTCTTTCCTTTCCTTTCCTTTCCTCTCCTTTCCCTGTTCCCTGCTTCTGTCTGGGGGTTTGTCTGGCTCCCCATTCTCTCTCTCTCTCTCTCTCTCTCTCTCTCTCTCTCTCTCTCTCTCTCTCTCTCTCTCTCTCTCTCTCTCGTCCACACTTGTTATTTGCTCTCCTCACTACTTGCTTCATTCTTTTCTTTCAACAATATTTTTTACCTCCACTTCTATTTTTTTCTCTCTTTGAACAATATATATTTTTTTCGACACTTGTTATATATTCTTTCCTATTTTCATATTTGTGTTTCTCTTTTCTTCAGCTGCTGTTTATTTTTTTTCTTCTCTTTAATCTCATACCTGTGTTTTCCTCCTTAATGCTGCTACGGTTTGCCCTCCTTCCCCATCCACCCTTTACCTGGAAACACCTGTAATTACCTTTCGTTACGCTCTCCTTTCCTCTCTACCACTCCGTACCACTACCTGTCCTTTAATTATTTCATCTCTACCTCACCAAACGGTTTATCTTATCATATATCATACCTATACTGTTGCTATATCTACACAACGGTTTATCATATATCATATCATACCTCTACTGTTGCTATCTACATATGCTACACACCTGCATCTATACATACCACACACCTGTCCTGGGTCCTTTTCCTCACCTGTTTGTGCTCTCTTCATCATTACATCTGTCAAAGCACACCTGAGAGTAACGTTATTTCGCCTGCACACCTGTCGAGAGAGAGAGAGAGAGAGAGAGAGAGAGAGAGAGAGAGAGAGAGAGAGAGAGAGAGAGAGCGATAGAGATAGAGGAGAGAGAGAGAGAGAGAGAGAGAGAGAGAGAGAGAGAGTTTCCACACATAGCAGAAGGCTCTTAGTTTCCCTTCAGTATTGCCCATTGAATCAGGTTTCCAATATTGCCCCGAATTCCAGGGTTTCTCTGTCACCTGTTTCTCGCATCTGCTTCCCCTCTCCTCCTCCTCCTCTCCCCTCCCTCTAATAATCCTTTCTATCCCCTTCTCTCATGGTCTTTCCCCTGCATCCTCTTGTTTCCTCTCTATCCTCTTGTCCATCTCTCCTCCCCTTTATCGCCTATTTTCTTACTCTTCCATCCTTATGTCTAACTTTTTTTCCTCTTTACCATTTCTCACTTCCTATCTCCTTCTCTTCCTTTCACCTCCCTCTTCGTACCCTTCACTACATCTATTCCTCTTCCATAATTCGATCGTATCTATTCACCATCAGAAAGAGAGAGAGAGAGAGAGAGAGAGAGAGAGAGAGAGAGAGAGAGAGAGAGAGAGAGCATCATATCGCGTGTTCAAGATTACTATCATAACATTACTCTCCCATCTGTCAGATTTTGTACTGGTTCCCGCCCTTCCTTATCAAGAGTGATCCTGCCTCCACCTAACTGCATATGTATTTGTTGTAGATAGGTACAAGTGTGTGTGCCTTCAGCCTCTCCCTCTCCCTCTCCCTCTCTCTCTCCCTCTCCCTCTCTCCCTTCTTCCCTTCCTTCTATGGTATGTTTTTATCGGTTTGCTCGTCCAGCTGTTCTGTTCTGTACGTGTGTGTGTGTGTGTGTGTGTGTGTGTTATTATAATGAGAATCTTGACATAGAAAGGTGAAGAGTATTAATATGATAAAAAAAATAAGTGTATACATTCTGGCAATTTTTTTATATTTCGCTTCCTAACAAATGTAAATGTGAATTATAAGAGAATAAAGCTATCAAATCAAACTAGTGAATATATAAGTACTTTGGCAGCATAAAAGAACTTAGTGGAAGGCATGAATTAACAGTGAAAAGCTTATTATTAGTTGTGACTTTTTTTCACTCATATAAAAAAAGGGGAAGTATAAAAAAAACCACATTGAATTCAAGAGAGATTAGAGGCTACAATAATTTTTTTTTCTATTGTATAAAAAAAAAATCTTAAGGAAAGGAATGCATTGAATAACATTATAAAAGTGTTGTAGGACTGGCCGATTTCTTTCCCATATAAAAAGAAAAAAAAAAGATGAAATGAATAACAACGGAAGGGGACTATTCTTACAAGAGAGAGATTAGGCATGAGAGGGAAGGAATGTTAAGCTGATCTGTGTGTGTGTGTGTGTGTGTGTGTGTGTGTGTGTGTGTGTGTGTGTGTGTGTGTGTGTGTGTGTGAACAAATGATGAAACCTTAACACTTATTTGTCAAGTTAAAAAAAAAAAAGAATAGAAAAGCGAAAAAAAAACCGTTCCTTTTACGAGAGAGAGAGAGAGAGAGAGAGAGAGAGAGAGAGAGAGAGAGAGAGAGAGAGAGAGAGAGAGAGAGAGAGAGAGAGAAATTAAACCAGAGAAGAGAAAAAAAAATAATAACGTTAATTTCCAAGTAAAGTGAGTTAACGACCTCTCTCTCTCTCTCTCTCTCTCTCTCTCTCTCTCTCTCTCTCTCTCAATGTTTGCGTGTGAATAATTACCTGTTTTCATAAATACACGTCCATGTCTCTAATAGCAAAGCGGAGAAACCTTCCAAGTGAGAATGATTAAAGGACGGTGTGTTAGAGAGAGAGAGAGAGAGAGAGAGAGAGAGAGAGAGAGAGAGAGAGAGAGAGAGAGAGAGAGAGAGAGAGAGAGAGAGTATAAAGCCATAGGGGAGGTATGGGGAAGGGGGTATATCACAAAGGTAAGGAGAAGGCCGGGGGGAGGGAGGCAGTAGTCTGAGTGCTTGAAAGTGGGGGTGAAGGGCGGCCAGGACGGCGTAATGAGGTGGTGAGGGCGCCGAGTGTTTGTGAGGGGGAGGGGAAAAGGAGGAGAGTTTTTGTAAGATAGGCAAGAGAGGGGAAGGCTGAACTATAGGGAGTAATGACTGTGTGTGTGTGTGTGTGTGTGTGGGAGAGAGGTGCAAGGATGAAGCTCTTGGCACACTTCTCCTCCTCCTCCTCCTCCTCCTCCTCCTCCTCCTCCTCCTCCTCCTCCTGCCGGGGTCAAGAACAGCTGCATGCTACCCCCTCCCCCCCACGGCCCGCTTCCATGCCCCGGGCGATGAGTCACGGGGCAGGAGCTGGACCGGTTTGCGGCGCCCTTGGTTCTGCAGGTTCCCCGGGGCTTGTATGGACCGCCCTGTAACTGTGGAGGGAAGGAAGAAGGCGGGGGTGGAGGAGGAGGAGAAAGGGAAGACTGGAATAGAAGGAGATAGTGTAGAGGAGAGCGTAGTGTGATTCAGGGAGATGAAGAGGACAGGTAGGAGATGAGGGGAGATGAGCAAGTGTGAAGTAGTGTGATGAGGGAGACAGGGAAGAGGTTAGGTATTATAGTGATGGTGGAAGTGAGGGGAAGGGAAGGGAAGGGAGGGGGGTTAAGGGGAAGACTTATCCCGACCTCGTTAACTTTGCTTTCGAGAACCCCTAGCGAGACCCTTCTTTTATCACCCTTATTCACCCCTCCCTTCCCCCTTTACCCTCCCCCTTTTCTCCTCCCCCTTTTCCCCTCATCCCCGCCGTTGCCTCATATTTCGATCGGCACCTTCATTTGCCTTTTGAGCTCAATTATATTTTCATATGTCCTGCTGTGGGCGTGTAAGGGGGCGGGGGGTGGGCTAGGCCTTTCATATGGGTTTAAAGGCAGTCTTTATTCCCCCTTCATTATTTTTTTTGTCCTCCTCCTCCTCCTCCTCCTCCTCTGTGTTGGAAGAGGAACAGAACATATAGTCAGGTCAGGGTTCGTGTGTGTGTGTGTGTGTGTGTGTGTGGATCAAAAAAGGCAGTGGAGTGTAGATAACAGGAATGGAGTGTCTTGTTATTTATTAATGTATTCATGCGTTCTGTGATTTACGTTATTCCTCGATTATTATCCTCGTTTATCTTCTCTCCTCCTCTTCTTCTTCTTCCTCCTTCTTTTATTGTTTTTCTCTCCTCTTCCCCGAGACCTTGTTCGATTGTGTTCTATCTCTTCGGTGGGAATAAGGAAGAAAGGAAGATGTGGAGAGAGAGAGAGAGAGAGAGAGAGAGAGAGAGAGAGAGAAAGTAGGTGAGGATGTGGAAGGAGAGACACCAAAAAAATGGAAGAGAGAGAGAGAGAGAGAGAGAGAGAGAGAGAGAGAGAGAGAGAGAGAGATGATAAAGATGGGGGTGGAAGGAGGAAGAGGAGGAGGCCATACCAGGCAATAATAGTTATGAGTCACCCGCTCGACCTCACCTTATGCGAATCCAGTCTTCTCCTCCTCCTCCTCCTCCTCCTCCTCCTCCTCCTCCTCCTCTCCTCCTCCTCCTCCTCCTCCCCCCCAATGCGGTGACCTCCTGGAAGGGAAATAACCAAACAGGAAGAAACAGTTTAATTAACCCCGTCTCTCTCTCTCTCTCTCTCTCTCTCTCTCTCTCTCTCTCTCTCTCTCTCTCTCTCTCTCTCTCTCTCTCTCTCTCTCTCTCTCTCTCTCTCTCTCTCTCTCTCTCTCTCTCTCATGTAGATAACGTTATTGATAGTGCAGAGATTAACTGTTTCACCACACACACACATATACTTACACGTATGAATACATTAACATACATTAACATACATATATACATAAATAAATACAAATAATAGGTTTTTCCATATACGTTTTAAGATCATAAACGCCCATGTGTGTGTGTGTGTGGTGTGTGTGTGTGCGTACGTGTTTTATTCAGTCTTCTCATGTAAAAAGAAAAGATAAATGTACATAAAGTTGATGCAGAAATAATTGTGTTAAATAAATAGTGATAAAAAAGTGGAAGGTCCTTGGGTGTATCACGTGGGAGACTGGTGGTGATAGTGATGATAGTGAAGGTGAAGTGACAGTGAAAGTGATCATGATGGTAGTGGTGGTAATTACAGTGACTTGATAGTGATGGTGGTTATGATAGTGATGGTGTTTACATTAGTGATAGTGATGCTGGTGATGTTCATGGTGATGTTAGTGTTGCGTATGATGGTGGTGATGGTGACGTGATGGTGTTGCGGTGGGTGCCTCGTAGCCTTGCTTTCCACTCTGTCACCTGGTCGAGGTAATCTGAAGGTGCTGTGGCCTCCTTGCCTCCCTCTCCCCTACTCTCCCCTCACTCCCTCCCTCCCTCCCTCCTCCATCACCTCTACCATTACCACCCCTTCAACACGTTCCTTAATAAGTGTAGTGTGTGTGTGTGTGTGTGTGTGTGTGTGTGTGTGAGAGAGAGAGAGAGAGAGAGAGAGAGAGAGAGAGAGAGAGAGAGAGAGAGAGAGAGAGATAACATATCCTAATATCTATTTTTCCTCTTATTTCAGACTCGTTCGTCAACTCGCAGGAATGGACCTTGTCCCGCGGAGTGCCGGACCTGCGTCTTGGTATCGTGGGCTCCCTCTCCTCGGGGAAGTCCGCACTGGTCCACAGGTAAGCATTCCGAACCCTTAGCTTCGTTGTCCCCGGTGTTTCGAAGCATCACTGGGACTTATACTTTTATAGGTTTGGAAATTTTCTTTATTATTATTATCAAGTTCGATTTCAGGATGTTATTTTATCTATTTTTCTTGTTATATTATATTTTTTTTTATTTTTTTTTTAAGTTTGAGATTGAAGTAGCTATTTTCTTTTGTATTTTTGCGATTTGGAAGCGTAGTTTCGTAACGTAATAAATATTAGTGCAGCCTTCCGTGAAATAGGAAACTTTCCCTAATGCTCTTAAAGAAGTCGTGGAGGAAGAGTAAGAGTTTTATCGTCGTGTTGCAGGTACCTGACGGGGTCGTACATGCAGGAGGAGAGTCCCGAAGGCGGCCGCTTCAAGAAGGAGATTGTACTTGACAGCCAGAGTTACCTGCTCCTCATACGGGATGAAGGCGGACCCCCCGAACTGCAGGTAAAGACTAAATTATTTACCTGTCTTACTCCCAGCACCTCCCCTTGCAGTGGTTACCTGTTGGGGCCTGAGAGGGTGCGATGTGGCGCCTCTGGGAATGAGAGAGAGAGAGAGAGAGAGAGAGAGAGAGAGAGAGAGATAGAGAGAGATATGAACATTCTTCCTCCTTCGTGAGCCCCTCCTTCATCTCTGTCGTGTTGTCGCCTGTGTCTTTCCGCTTCGCCTCACAGTGTCCTTGGCGTGGCGTGACGTTTGGCAGTGTTAAAGTTGCGGTGTCTGCCTTCTTACCGCCCCTCACTACCACCTCCCCTTCCCCCTCTTTTCCCCTCTTTGCTCTCCTAACCTTCGTCCTTTCCTCACATCACCTAACGCTTTCCCCCTTCCCTCCTTCTCTCCCTTCCTCTCTCCTCCACCTCCATCCCTCTCCTTTACTCTCATTTCTCCTTACTTCTCTATTCCACTACCTCTTCCTTGCTCTCTTCCCTCTTTTACATCCCTTCCATCAACTTACTCTTAAGTCTTCTCTTCTCCTCCCTTTAACCTCCTCTCCAGAACCACACACACACACACACACACACACACACACACACACACACACACACACACACACACACACACACACACACACACACACACACTTATGCTTCACGTGCCACCTCGCTGTTCCTTGCCTTGAGTTGAACAAAGGAAAGAAAAAGGGCAGTAAAGGCGTGTCCATCAGTTTGATCCGCTCATTGCAGCTTCATATTACACTTTTCCCTCGTTTTTCCTGCGGCTGAGAGAGAGAGAGAGAGAGAGAGAGAGAGAGAGAGAGAGAGAGAGAGAGAGAGAGAGAAAGAAAAAAAAGAGAGAGAGAGTAAAACAAAGGACATTCCGATAGTGGTGATGCACAGGAGGAGAGAAAAAAGCGACCCCCTTTGATGAAGAAGAGAAAATGCGGTGATAGTTGTTGGTGGTGCATGGTGAGTGTAGTTGCTTTCTCTCTCTCTCTCTCTCTCTCTCTCTCTCTCTCTCTCTCTCTCTCTCTCTCTCTCTCTCTCTCTCTCTCTCTCTCTCTCTCTCGTCATTGGCAACAGAAGCTCAGGTAGACTCAGGACGCGAGGCACACACAAAACTGTCATGTCAGAAAGAAGGTGAATTATGCTGCAGGAATTTTACTGTGAAATGTAAGTGGTTTTATGGGTATGACGCTCGCCCATTGTGTCCAGCTCGGCACCCTTACTCCCCTTACTCCCCCTTACTCCCCCTTACTCTGTCCTATGTATCCCCCACCCACCCCCCTCCCTCATCACACACCCCTCCCCTATTCCCTTACCTGCTTTCATCGCCTCTATCCCGTGCTCTCTACCTACCTTCCATCCCCTAGCCCCATCCCTTCCCCCCTCCCCTTCAACCTCCCCCTGTCGCCTCCCATGTCCCCACGTGTCCCCCGCACCGTAAAATGGGACACATTGAAGCTGGTAAAGACGGTCCATGGTGGCTCACAATCTTTTTTTCTATTGCTCTTGGAATTTCATTTGGATTTCTGGTGATTGAATGGTGGTGATGTAAAGGTGAGGCAGCGTGGCGTGGGAACGTGCGCGCCTCTCTGTACCTGGACTGTATTTACCTGTCTACCTGCTCAAAATGCCTCGCCACGCCTCGCCTCGCCACGCCGACATAAAATACTCACATACAGAACTATTTGTACTTCTTCAAGCCAGCCACACAACTGTTACGCACACACTTACACGCACGCACGCTCGCACCCTCGTAAGCGCACACACACACACACACACACACACACACACACACACACACACACACACACACACACACACACACACACACACACATGTTACTGTATTTGAATCTAATACGCCTAAAGGATGTGAATGAAAGTGTGAAAAGAATATCATTAGTAGTAATTGTATAGTAGTTTTTTGTTTGTTTTTTCCGCACAGGGAGTGTATAAATATTTGTTGCATTATAAACATTCCTTCAGGTGTTTTTCGACTTAAATTTAATATTACGAAACACAAAATGTATGTACCACATCTACAATTTACTTAAAATCATAATAATATTCCAAAAGATGAAGGAGGAGGCAAATATACTTACACCACATGAAAATAGAAACACAATGTTGTCTGAGGAAATGATGCAATTTTCTCACCGAGTTAGTGAGTGAGTGTGGCGTCACAGTCCACGGCAACACGTGACCAAGGCTGGAGGCCCAATACAACCCACACCACATAACAACCTTTTTACCGCGCATTCTTGACTGTTTGGAGAGTCACACACACACACACACACACACACACACACACACACACACACACACACACACACACACACACACACACACACACACCCTGAGGCAGTCGAGCGCGTATATGTGCGTGCGTGCGTGTGCGTGTGTTTATAACGGAGGGACAGCTGTGTACGGCAGAAGGAGTGAGGGAGACAACTGCCTGCATTCTTGTGATTCACCACGGGGCTCAAGGCGACTCATTGTGCCCCGCCCCGCTAACGGCCCCGGAGTACCATAGGGTGGCTGCTGGTGGTGACCTGTAGGCGGGGCGGGGCGGGGCGGGGCAGGGCAGGGCAAGAACAGGGTCAGGCAGGGTAGGGGAAGGGCAAGGATAGGCAGGGATGACAGGTTAAGGACGAGTCTATTAAAAAAAATAATAATAATGATAATAAAATAAAAGAATAAAAAGGTAAGGGTGAGGGAAGGTTTTTTTTTATGGGGTGACGTTGAAGGGTGAAGGGTGAGGGTGGTACTAACTGTATAGGGTGAAGGGGGGGGTAGGGGTTGAGGGTGTAGGGGCTTCAAGGGGGAGAAAGGAAGTAACGGGGGGGAGGGGGGGGGACAAGCACCTGGACGAAACGTGACTTGAACGTGTTGTTTAAGGAACTTGATAACCTCATACACGCGCGTGAGGAGGGGTAAAGGGGGGGGAGGAGAGAAAAAGGGGGGGGGAGAGGGGGGTTACTTCCGGTATTGTATGGCCTCCTCACTTCCTTTTTTCCCTTCTTCACCCTAACCCTTTTTTTTTCTCTCTCTCTCTCTCTCTCTCTCTCTCTCTCTCTCTCTCTCTCTCTCTCTCTCTCTCTCTCTCTCTCTCTCTCTCTCTCTCTCTCTCTCTTTTCTGTTCTCTGTTTTTTCTCTCTTTCGTGTCCCCATTTTCCCTCTCTTCATTATTTATTTCTTCCTCTGCTAATTTTTTTTTCTCTCTCTCTCTCTCTCTCTCTCTCTCTCTCTCTCTCTCTCTCTCTCTCTCTCTCTCTCTCTCTCTCTCTCTCTCTCTCTCTCTCTCTCTCTCTCTCGCAGTTAGACGTTGCAAATATCTGTTAGAGAGGAGAGAGAGAGATAGTCATGCATTTTTACTTTATCTCTCTATTCCCTCTTCTTACCTCTTTCTCTTGTTTCCCTCCATTCCCCTCCTTCTCTCCCCTCCCCCCCCCACCCCTCTCCCCTCCCCTTTCCTTTCCCCTCGAGGCCACAGTGCATGGTTGTTGCCTCACCAAACAACTTTTCCCCTTTCACTCACTCACTCTCTCCCTTTCTTTCTTTCTTTCCATTGTTATTGAGAGTTCAAGCACACATCTGCATTACTTTCTCTCTCTCTCTCTCTCTCTCTCTCTCTCTCTCTCTCTCTCTCTCTCTCTCTCTCTCTCTCTCTCTCTCTCTCTCTCTCTCTCTCTTTCCATTACTTCCTCCCTTCTCTCCTCATTCCTTCTCTCTCACTCTACATCCATTTGTTTCCATCTCCATCTTTTCCTCATCCTTGTCTTACTTTCCCCCACCTCTCTCTCTCTCTCTCTCTCTCTCTCTCTCTCTCTCTCTCTCTCTCTCTCTCTCTCTCGCTCTCGCTATGGAATCCTTGGCAATAGAATGAAGGGGAAAAATGAAAAGACAATCAGTAACAAACAAGCTTCCATCCTTGCTGTCAGCGAGGGAAACAAATGAACAGCTGATGCGCAGAATGAACACATAAGCTTTCACATTTTTAACCCCTCGCTCGCTCTCTCTCTCTCTCTTTTTTTCTCTCTCTTTCCCTTCTCTATTATCGTCTTTTGATCAATGTTTATAAAGTGGCGCAGCATACTTGTCCTGAGGGGAAGAGAGAGGGGAGAGGAGGTAGGAGAGAGGGGAGACAGGGTAGGAGAGAGAGGAGAGGGGTAGGATTTAGGGGGAAAAGAGAGGCGAGAGGGGGTAGAATTTAGGAGGGAAGTGGGGATAGGGGGTAGGATAGAGGGGAAAGGTGGTAGGATTTAGGGGAAGAGAGAGGAGAGGTGGTAGGATATAGAGGAAGAGAGTGGAGAGGGATAGGATACAGGGAAAAGGATGTGTATATAGCAGAGGAGATGGAAGGGAATAGGAGTTTGCATGGATAGGATAGGAAGGAAAGAGTAATAAGTGATGAAGAAGAGAAATGCAGGAAGAGGAAGGAGAAGAAGAGAGGGGAAGAGAGGAAGGGGAAAGGGATTACTTGCTTGTCAGTGTCTGGGGATAAACTTGGATAAAAGTGAGGATTAATTTTATCAGGGATTCATCACCGTGTGTGTGTGTGTGTGTGTGTGTGTGTGTGTGTGTGTGTGTGTCAGAAACGGGTGGGATTTCCATAATTTTACTCAATGGTTGATCATGATTCTCTCTCTCTCTCTCTCTCTCTCTCTCTCTCTCTCTCTATCTCTCTCTCTCTCTCATCTCCCCTCTCCATCTCTCTCTCGTCACTATGTTATTAGAACGAGAGAGAGAGAGAGAGAGAGAGAGAGAGAGAGAGAGAGAGAGAGAGAGAGAGAGAGAGGGCGGCATGTGTTTATAGATCTCTTTCATATTTATCATTATCATCATCACCATCAAATAAGCGTCGCCACTCTTCTCTTCCTTTTATATTTATCGCTTTACGTTGCATTCCCCCTCTCCGTTAACAGCATTTTAAACACCCCTCCCTTCTCTCTCTCTCTCTCTCTCTCTCTCTCTCTCTCTCTCTCTCTCTCTCTCTCTCTCTCTCTCTCTCTCTCTCTCTCTCTCTCTCTCTCTGTTAAGGGTCAGAAATCCATATTTTAACTATTGTACACATATTAGACAAAAGCATTCAACTTATATAATAGAAACCAACGCGCCACACACACACACACACACACACACACACACACACACACACACACACACACACACACACACACACACACACACACACACACATATGGAGTGGGGAACCGTCTCTTTTCTAACGTGAAGGACTCTTAGTAAAATTTTAATTAATGAGGCTATGAATGAATGCTTGTCTTTTAACGGGAAATCTTTAGTGTCTAATTATTTAACCTCAAGTCCTCTTTCCTCCTCCTCCTCCTCCTCCTCCTCCTCCTCCTCCTCCTCCTCCTCCTCCTCCTCCTCCTCCTCCCTCTACGTCGTCAGAAGGCCGCACGAGTGTCCTTGTTATTATGACTTCTTGTTTACCACCCGCCGAAGCCCTTCATGCATGTCCTCATAGGGTGGCCATGGGCGGGGTGGCCATGGGCGGGGTGGCCATGGGCGGGGTGGCCATGGGCGGGGTGGTCATGGGTGGGGTGGTCAGGGGTGGGGTGGCCAGGGGGCGGGGTGTTGCAGGGACGTGTGGTATGCGTAGGACGAGGACGGGTTGAGGCAGCATCGAGGACGGGTGAACTTGGCAAGGAAGGAAGGGAAAAGACTGGGTGTTGCAGGGTGGGCGTGATGCTGGGGTATGGGCTGGGTGGGGGGGGGGCAAGGACAAGGGCGGTTTTATGGCTTTTTGTGCTCTTTCGTTCATTGACTGAGTTCGTTTGTTTGTTTTGGTTACGTGTGTGTTGGGGGAGGTTAGTGACGCGACGAGGATTGTTTATTAGTATTCTCTCTCTCTCTCTCTCTCTCTCTCTCTCTCTCTCTCTCTCTCTCTCTCTCTCTCTCTCTCTCTCTCTCTCTCTCTCTTCACACACAATGCATTAGCGTGACTGACAGCCTCCTCAATGTCTTTTATTCTCTCCGTGGGATCATTACCTTCGTTATATTGGAAAGCTGCTGCTGCTGCTGCTGCTGGGAAGCGTTGCAGTCTAAAGAAAAAGAAAACAAAACATTACATACAGTGCTTTTCTTTTTTGTGTATTTTTAAATCACTCGTCTTGTTATATTCATCCAAAAATAATAATAATAAACGAGGAAACTCCAATAATAATAAAGGTGAAAAAGTGGATAAAACGATACATGAAAACCATAAATTCAGTGACCTCTGCCATTTGTTATCTTCATTTTCTTTGTTGGATGAACCTCGAGGGAAGACTAAAGAGAATAAAGGTTTTCCCCGAGAGGCTCACGGACTGTCACGCTCTGTAGGTCTTCAGGGTCACACTCCCACGCCTTCTCCCTGACCTTGGTACTCTGAGCAGCAGGAACGCCAGGCCTGAAACAATGCGGCCTACTCACCATTGTCCATAGGCTGTGGGATCGTAGTAGTAGTAGTAGTAGTAATAGTAGTAGTAGTAGTAGTAGTAGTAGTAGTAGTAGTAATAGAAGTAATAATAATAGTAGTAGTAGTAGTAATATATAACTTCCTAGCCTACCCACAACCTTTACCTCCCATCCCCACAGGTAGAAGAACAGGTTGATCAGGTAACAAACAAATTGAGATAAACACCAGGGATCCCACGCCTCCAAACTAGGTGTGGGCGTAAGGTGTGGGCGGGGTGAGTGTGCACGCCCTCGTATCACCTCATTGGGATGGTAATAACACGCAAGGGCCTCGTGTGTTACCTGTGAAGGATGGGATGAAGTTGTGCTCTGATAAAATGGGAGAGAGAGAGAGAGAGAGAGAGAGAGAGAGAGAGAGAGAGAGAGAGAGAGAGAGAGAGAGAGAGAGAGAGAGAGAGAGAGAGAGAGAGAGACAAAAAACCCGCAGTTAAACAAATCACATGGAAATCATTAACCACTAAGAGCCTTACCCATTCTACAAACTGCACCATTGCTACTACCATTACCATTGCCCTACACCACGGAGGAGGAGGAGGAAGAAGAGGTGAATAGAACCATTGAATTAGCCACGCCTTTGACCCCTTGTTGTGCCCTTCGAAGGGGGTGGCGCCTTTAAGGGAGGGATCAGTCCAGGGCTCCATTATGAAGACTGATAATGGCGCAGTGCGACTGTGATAATATTGTGCAAGGGCGCGAGTTAACGGCTGGAGGACGCCGGGAGGGTGGGAGAGGAGGGAGAGTAAAAGGCGGACTAAGGGGAAGAGCAAGAGAAATAATGGGTAGGGAGAGGGATGGACGGGAAGGGAAGGAAGGGGAAAGAGTGGCAGGGTGAGGAATAAAGAGGAAAGGAAGAGAGGGAAGGAGGGAGGTGCTCGTAGAGGGGATGAGAGAGGAATGTTGATAAAAATGGAGGGGAAGAGAGAGGAGTTGAAGGGATGGGAGACGAGAGAGAGGAATAGAGGGTAGGAACAAAAAGGGAGAGGAGGGAGGGGAGTGTAGTGAAGCAGAAGGGAGCAGTTATGTGCAATGGACTGGAGAAGTAAGCACAGAGCCAGCCAGCGAGTCTCCCTTCCTTGTCGAGGGCTGCGAGGGCTTTAAGTGTTTACAGGTTTGGGGAAGATAAATTTTACCCTTGAGGAGCATTTTATCCTCCCTCCTCTCCCTCTCTTTCTCTTCGTCTCTCTCTCTCTCTCTCGCATGATAGAGAGAGAGGACCGAGGTTGGGTAGAGAGACAGTGAAAGACTCCTGGAACTTGTCTGTCTGTCTCTATCTTGCTGTCTTTTTGTGCGTCTTGTTCCCGCGTCGTAAAATTAAAATGAGTTGTCGGAGGATGAAAGGAGGTGTTCGGCGGCGCTAATAAACAAGCTGACCGCTGAGTTTACCGTGGCCACCGAATCTTTGAATATTTTTGTTTTTACCGCACGCTAGGTTTCCCCGAGGACATAACCTGCTACTCCTCCTCCTCCTCCTCCTCCTCCTCCTCCTCCTCTGAACTTTTCCTGTTAGTCTTCTTTTTTTCAGGTGGATACATAGCCTGCCGCCTCGCCATTTCCCTATCTCTTGACCCCATTGTAAAGTTAAGTGGGTGTGGGCAAGCGGTTAAAAGATGTGGCCTAAAGATGGGCGTGAGGCTCCTCCACCACGGGTATTTTCACGCCCTCGCCCTCTCGCCCTCCCTTCCTCTTCCCTCCTCCCTTATTCCCTTAAGCCCTCACCTCATTGCTCTGCTCCCTGACAGCCATACATTATCCTTCACCCTTCCCTTTCATGTTTTTCATTCCCTCATTCTATTTCGTTGTCTTATTTCCTCTCTTTCCCCTCGTTTCTCTCTCTCTCTCTCTCTCTCTCTCTCTCTCTCTCTCTCTCTCTCTCTCTCTCTCTCTCTCTCTCTCTCTCTCTCTCTCTCTCTCTCTCTCTCTCTCTCTCCTCACCCCCGTTCCTACCTTCATCTGTCAAACGCTTACCTGTTTATCTTCCTTCACTTGTCACCTGGTAGTTCCTTCTCTCACCTGTCTTCTTTTACCTGTGGCACTTCCTTCATTTCCTCCATCATTCACCGATGTCCTCCCTCCCTCCTTCCCTCCCTCCCTCCCTCCCTTCCGTCCACGCCTCATGTGTCGGCACCTCCCTCCTTCCCTCTACCTGTGCCACCTTTACCTCTCCTCCTCCTCCTCCTCCTCCTCCTCCTCCTCCTCCTCCTCCTCCTCCTCCTCCTCCTCCTCCTCCTCCAGTGATATCTCCTCCTTCCTCCGCTGGCCTTGCTCCTGGGCCCCTCCCCAAATAAGGAAAAACTCACTAGCTACATAAACACACACACACACACACACACACACACACACACACACACAGTTTTGAGTGCCTATGTCCTTGCTTGTGTTGGTGGGTGTGGGTGTGTGGGTGTGGGGGTAAGGGGTAAGGGGAGGGTGGTGCTGCGTAATAGTAAAGGGGAAGGTTAAGACTTACGCAGTTTTATGAGTCAAAATATTTGGGCGTCAACCCGTCAGCAGTAGAGTGTGTTCTGCCCTCCCCTCTAGCGCCTCCTCCTCCTCTTTCTTGTTGTTGTTGTTGTTCTTCTTCTTCTTCTTCTTCTTCTTCTTCTTCTTCTTCTTCTTCTTCTTCTTCTTCTTCTTCTTCTTCTTCTTCTTCTTCTTCTTCTTCTCTTCTTCCTCCTCCTCCTCCTCCTCCTCCTCCTCCTCCTCCTCCTCCTCCTCCTCCTCCTCCTCCTCCTCCTCCTCCTCCTCCTCCTCCTCCTCCTCCTCCCTATTCCTCCTCCCTTGCGTCCTCCATATTTTCATTAATTCATTTTCATTCTTATCTTCCAGTATTTATTCATTTTTTTCCAGTTTCCTCCATCCCCTCTCCTTGCCTCTCTTCCTATATTCATCTTTTTCATTTGTTCTTCCCTTCTCTTTCGTTCTTCTTTCATATTTTTTCCCTCTTTATCCTCCTTTATCTCCTTTCTTCCTTCCTATATTCGCTTGCCTTCGTTCTCTCTTTCTATCCCTCTCTCCCTTTCTCCCTATCTCTCTCTTTGTCTTGTATTTTTCGTCATACATGTTTGCTATCAGTTTTTTGTTTCATTGTTTTATGTATCAAGTGGTGGTGGTGATGGTGGTGGTGGTGGTGGTGATGGTGGTGGTGGTGGTGGTGGTGGCGGTGGTGGTGGTGGTGGTAGTGGTGGTGGTGGTGGTCTGGTAAGGTCATCTGCTGTGCGACCTAACCAGTCACGCCCACACCAGCCGCCTACCGTGTGTGTGTGTGTGTGGGGAAGGGGAGGGGGTGCCAGGAAGGGCGTAGGGTGGGTGGCGTTGTCAGCATATGATGGTATCTAAAAAGAGAGAGAGAGAGGGAGAGAGAGAGAGAGAGAGAGAGAGAGAGAGAGAGAGAGAGAGAGAGAGAGAGAGAGAGAGAGACACTCGAGAAAACACCAAACACTCTCGTTAATCACTGTTTACATTCGTTTTCCATCCTTCAGTTTTTTTTCTACATTCTTTACCCTGACAGCTGCAGGCATGAATGGAATGTGTGTTCGTCGCTTCTGTTGACACGAAGGGCGCCGCGAGGACCTTCTTTTGAGGCGAGAAGGGATGACAGGTGGCGATGGTGGTGGTGGTGAAGGAGGAAAAGAAACAGAGGAACAGGGGTGGCGGTAGGAGGTAGTCTGTCATTTGTAGAAGGTGATGGGGAGGAGGTGGAGGTGGGGTTGGGGGTGGAAGAAAGGGGAGAAGGAGGTTGTGGTTTGGCACTGACTTGTGGTGTACTGGTGCTACTTAGAGGGGAAACAGAGACCCAGGTATAGCCACATTTTGAAGAACCATTCCCCTCACTCGTCCCAAACGTTTACTAACGAACCAAAACGTTTACTGACGAGGAATAGCACTGGAAAGAAACATGCCGTGACCTTGAAACTGTGTACAAAGAGGTGGAGGTGGAGGAAGTGTAGGAGGAAGAGGATGTAACGGATGGGTGAAGAAAGCAAACACTCAAGGAGAACGCCACTTGCACATATTGTAGTAGTAATAATAGTTATCATAGTAAGAACACATAGGAAGAACAAACAGCAACAGGCCTGCTGGCCCTTACGAGGCTGTTTGTGATAGAGACTACACTATCTAATCTAGAGTGAAGGATACAAAATAGTAAGGGTGAAGGCTTCTCCCACCAGCCACGGCTGGCAGGAAAGGAAGACCAACCATGCGCTATGAAAAAATGCATGAAAATATTTTAGACCAGACTATCACTACTGTCACTACCACTACACTTCCTGGCAAGCGATGTCAGGCCACTAGCGACGTCTTCCGAATCGACATTTCGTAAGTTAGGTACATCAGGATGAACATACTCAAAGTTTGCTACGTTAACGGATAGTATTTTAGTTGTGGATTAGCTTCTAAATAGTTGTCAAGTCTATTTTTGAACGTAGTAATTGTTTTACTGTCGACGACTTTGGCGGGCAGGGAGTTCCAAACGTTAACGATCCGATTGAAAAAGAAGTGCTTGGCTTCGTTTGATGTGAATCTTTTACCAGTAATCTTAAAAGTTTGACGTCTTGTTATATTTGATCGATCAAAAGTAATGTAATCTTCTGCATTGATATTATCGAATCCTTTGATTATCTTGAACATTTCAATTAAATCCCCTCGCATCCTTCGTTTTTCTAGGCTGAATAAGTTTAGTTCTTTAAGTCTTTTTTCATAAGGTTTATTTTTCAGCCTTGGAATCATTTTTGTTATTCGTTGCTGGACTCTTTTCAGTTTGTCAATGTCCTTTCTGTAATATGGGGACCAAAACTGTACGCAATACTCAAGATGGGGTCGTACTAGTGAATTATGCAGTTTTAATATGTCTTTTCTGATTTATTTTCTAAAATACGCCCAATAAAGCCGACCAATCTGTTAGCAGTTTTAACTACCTCTGAACAATGTTGACTGGGTTTTAAATCGTTTGATATTGTGATTCCCAGATCTTTTTCCTTGTTTACTGTAGAAAGTGATTTACCATTCATTGAATACTGAACGGGGAAATAGTAGTAGAAGCAGTAGAGAGAGAGAGAGAGAGAGAGAGAGAGAGAGAGAGAGAGAGAGAGAATAGGAAAGGAAAATGATATTAATATTGTACTTAAATAACAACACTAACAATCAGTAGTATAAGTCTAATTATTTCAACCTTCAAACCTGCGCCAACGCCCAACGTGAGAAATGGCTAGAGGCCTCTCCCCCCTCATCCCCTCTCACCCCTCTCACCAACCCACGTGCGTCAGAATGGTATTAGGGGGGGTTGGGGTATCTCTTCTTATATGGTGGAGGTGCGTCAGGTAGGGTTATGAAGGGAGTGTTCATAACAAACACTTTGGCTCCGCTTGAATTGTATTGATTTTTTAAGTTATTTCTGACATTACTGTCCGTTTAATATGCATTTTCATATAATTTTCAGAGTAATATTATGATTTCCACGTCTCTACAGGATTTGGTTTAGTGATCCTGTAAAATTTCCGTTTTCTCTAAGAACGGAAGGACGCGTTTTCTGTTGGCGCGTCAGGCAGACTATACAATTCTTCTATCATGGCTGACCTTTCTTTTGTGTTATCGTCGCGGGGTGATGTGTTTTAGCTCACTGTTGACTCTGTGTTTATCTATATGTACCAACAAGATGGCCGTCATATGTGTCACGTTAATAAACACTCGTTAAGAGGTTAAAAACACAAAATTTAATAAGTGACAGCCAAACAAAGGGACATAACTGACCTCACTAACACCACCGAGTATGTGTTGACTTACTTAACAAAACCAGTACATGACCCTAACGTGTGCCAGGTCCGTAACAACTTAATCTAAACTGAAATGCAAGGAACATCACACAAGGGAATTAACTCTGATATTAACACTGTCTCTTTGTGTCTGATTACGTAAATTAAATCAACTCAATAACCCAATCGAGGCTTAACATCCAGCCACGTAACCACACACATGAACTCAAATCTGAAGCATTGCAATCTATGACCCAAATAACAATGATGGATTTCACCACAGCAAGCCGAGTAAGTTCCCAGAAATAACCCGCAATGTATTTAGATCTGCATTAATCGTGTTCTGCAGAGGTATGTGAGCACAGCGAAAGCACAGCGCGGGGTGATTGTGAGGCGTGACCAGCTAGCTAAACAAAGGAGGAGTGGTAGTGTCAGGCAGGCAGGGAGGGGGTGGGCGACCAGCTGACAGCTTTAACATGAGGGAAACTAGGTCAGTGTTGTGTGTGTGCGTGCGTGCGTGTGTGTGTGTGTGTGTGTGTGTGTGTGTGTGTGTGTGTGTGTGTGTGTGTGTGTGTGTATGTCTTGTCTTTAATCTTGTACCCAACTCGTACCCTGACCTTTTTTCTCTCTGCCTCCTTCTCCTAGTCCTCCTCCTCCTCCTCCTCCTCCTCCTCCTCCTCCTCCTCACACAAGACTTATCTCCTTTTACCTCCTTTCCTCCTTTCCCCTTGTCTAGAACTTATACCTTTCTTCCTTACCCTCGTATCCTTTCTTTCTCCCTTTTTTCCTTCTCCCATCCTGATCTTGTTTCCCCCTTCCCTTCCACCCCCACCCTCCCCCCCCCACCCTCCCCAAGTGTCGTGTGTCGTATGTTGTTTGTTTTATTAATGCGGTGGAGTAAAATAGGTGTGTTAATCAACGTTTAATTTGTCTTCGTTAATGAACAAGTGGATTTGGGTCCCAGGAGTCCGATAAGAGAGTCCGGGCAATTGGCAATCAGCTTTTGTATTTTTTTTATGTGGAAAGAGAGAGAGAGAGAGAGAGAGAGAGAGAGAGAGAGAGAGAGAGAGAGAGAGAGAGAGAGAGAGAGAGAGAGAGAGAGAGTATTACCCTTGGCTATTATTACATAGGTTTTCTTTCCGATTCCTCTCTCTCTCTCTCTCTCTCTCTCTCTCTCTCTCTCTCTCTCTCTCTCTCTCTCTCTCTCTCTCTCTCTCTCTCTCTCTCCCTCCCTCCTTTGTGTGCAAGATGAAATTCCATTAGAGGAAAGTAAACTGCAGGTATATATATTTTCCATCTCCACTTCCTTATTAAAGATGTTACCTGTATAAATGTGCACCTGTAATTCCTACCTTATGCTTACCTGTTCTATATGTTCATTAATACCTGGGTGGGGTGTCCTGGGGTCTCTAGGGGTGTATGGGGGGTGAAAAAGGGGAGAGGCGAGAGGGATGTTGGGATTTAGCAACACGTGAAATATAATTACCAGGGTAGTGAGGGTGGAGGGAAGGTGAGGGGAAGAAGAGGGGAGGAAAGGTGAGGGGGAGGGAAGGCTGGAGAGGTCTGAGAGGTTGTTAAGGACGTGCCACTATCCCTCTCCTCCTCATCTCTTCTCCTTTTCCATCCTCCTCCTCTTTCTCCTCCTCTTCCTCTTTCGTCTCTTGGCTCTTATTGATTTTTTCTTTGTTATGCATTTTTTCCCCTCCTCCCTGGATCGATACGCCTCTACAGAATTACCACGAGGACTTGGAGACAGAGGGAAGAGGGGGGAGAGGGGAGAGAAAGAAGGGCCATAGGGAGGAGGGAGAGAAGAAAGAAGGCTCAGTGTTTCCTTCGATCTGAGTTAACTTCACTTCTATACTCTCTCTCTTCTCTCTCTCTCTCTCTCTCTCTCTCTCTCTCTCTCTCTCTCTCTCTCTCTCTCTCTCTCTGCATGGTAAGGGGACAGCAAGGGGAAATGACTCGTTTGTGAAGTTAGGGGCGACTCTCTCTCTCTCTCTCTCTCTCTCTCTCTCTCTCTCTCTCTCTCTCTCTCTCTCTCTCTCTCTCTCTCTCTCTTCAATAAGCTACAAAAGGAGAAGGAAGAGAACAGAATAAATAAAACCTGTTTATTTTTATTGTTACGCGTGTGTATGAGAGAGAGAGAGAGAGAGAGAGAGAGAGAGAGAGAGAGAGAGAGAGAGAGAGAGAGAGAGAAAGAGAGAATAAAGAGACATATATACCTTGATCTTCTTAGTGCTGACACATACAGACTTTCAGGAATCGAACCCATGTATCTCGCATTCCGTGGTGTCACATAACCAATCTAGTTAAGTTAAGCTGTTGTGTAGCACTGTATCTTATCGGAGTCTATGTTTATCTGTGCATCGTAAAGTAGTTAGTCACGGTTGTTACGTAGCAATCAGTGTGGATTTGTAGAGGCTTCACATTATCATCAAATATTAAATAACTTCAAGGTTCTTAATATGGTGACGAGTCTATCCTTATGAAGTATATTTGTATAGGTATATGTTGTATTATTTCTTAGGTACTTTTTGTGTGTCCTTGTGTGTGTTTGCGTGTATGTCTTTGTGTGTGTTTCAGGTAGTCAGAACACTTATATACTGTGTGTGTGTGTATTACATCTTGTGCCTGTTTACCTGTGTGTTAGTAATGTCATAAATGGTGTGTCTGGCTGTCACCTCACCTCCTTGTTTACCTGTCCCCTACAGTTCACGGCGTGGGTGGATGCAGTCATCTTTGTGTTCAGTCTGGAGAATGAGTCTTCCTTCAACGCCATCTACAACTACTACGCCAAGATGGCCCATTACCGTAACACTGCCGAGGTGCCGCTCATCCTGGTGGGCACGCAGGGTGAGTACACACTGACACACTATAGTATACCAACACACCAAGGCAAGGCTGTGTTGGGTTGGACTTAAACCTCACCTTTATTCTTGTCTACTTAGTTATATTTGGTCGTTTCGTGCTATTGTTTATTCTTCCTTTGCGCTCCTTTGTGTTCTTTGTCTACTCATGAACGTCATTTCTCATCCTCATCTTCACGTGTGGAAGGTTGTGTCATCTCCTTATCCTCCACCTTTTCTTTGTCTATTCAGTAGCCACGTGAAGGGTAAAACCGTCTGCTTTGTTTGTGTTTACATTACCAACACCACATCTTCACTGGCTCATCTCTGTTCATCGTTATTGCATCCGTATCCGCTCCGAATCCGTATGAGCGTTCAAGATAAATTACTGTAACCTTATCCTCATCCCTATCTGTGTGGAAATGTTTAAAATGTATACTTCATATGTTAAGTATACACCAATTAGTATGAGTGCGGCAACAAAACAGCCTTGACAAAGTGGACAAGTTAATTCCCTGTTGCAAAGATGTGAAAACTTTGCTATGAACTGTATAATTCCTGCCTTGAGTGTACACTAATAAGTATGAGTGCAGCTACAAAACTGCCCTTATACTCTATATTGCTCGAGTCATTTCCTGCATTTCGTCAGCATCCCAGCGTCCCATATTTCCGCATGTAGTTCACCGGAAACGTAATCGTCACAGGGTTCCTCGCAAACTTAAATATGTCCTCTCCCTTCCTCGCACCCGCACCTTCCTAGTACACCTTCTAACCACCTCCAGCATGTAGTTTTATAGACCGAGAAGGAAAACGCAACGCAGGGATGAATTTTTCTAATCATCTAATGGACACGTTACAAGGAAGTAATATTGTGAACAAAACACGAATACTTAAAGACAGTGAGATACTCAGAATTTATGATAATTTACTTCATGTCTTCCCACCATTCCTCTGGGAAGTATGTAAGACTGAGTAACAAGAAGTCTTACACTCACTGATACTAATAGCTGTGTGTCTTTGTGAGTGTTTGGGTGCAAGTGTATGGAAGTGTAGAGCAGACTTTAGTGATTCCTACCTCACACATTATTTCAGGAACAGCAGTTAACTCACATTAGCATCTGATTGTAACTTCTAGGAAAATATTACCTGAAGGGTCTTATGATGCAGTGTTTTTGTTTTCATCCTCTATCATCAAGACGTCAATATCCACATCTTCCACATCAGCATTTGCATCTACAGGTGTATGTATGTATGTATGTATGTATGAAATCTGACTCGATCCACCCCATCCACGATCCACCCATTCCCACCCACACCATCCATACCCACCCATACCTGCCTTGTGTGTAGTCAAGGCACCAAACAAACCATATATTACATAATATTATACAGCCACGTCCCCTCACACATACCTCACCGCCCACACCCATCTACCCTCCGCACCCTCCCCCACCCCCTCCATCCTCCACCTTCATACAATCACGTAACAATCCATACAAGACGCCCACAGCTTACCCCAAAATACGCACACCCACGCCAGATGCCTTTCCGTGCCCCCTTCCCGCCCTTCCCGTCGTGGGTGGAGGAGGGATGCTGCAAGGGCGAGAGGAAGCCGGCGGGAAGGAGAACGGCCAGAAGCTTCCTGTCATCTGCTCTCTCTCTCTCTCTCTCTCTCTCTCTCTCTCTCTCTCTCTCTCTCTCTCTCTCTCTCTCTCTCTCTCTCTCTCTCTCTCTCTCATTACTTCTTTATTGATTAGTATGTAACATGATCTCTCTCCCATCGTGTATAATGTAAAAAGGAATATTAATTTACCTTTCCTGTATAGTGGTCTCTGATGTGGTATTATTATTATCATCATTTTTATTTTATTATTATTATTATTATTATTATTATAGTTTACTTTCAGCTTTCCTTCATTCCAGCTGCATTTTTTTTTATTTTCTTGTTTTTTGCTGTCGGTGTTGTAGTTGTTTTTTTTGCAGTCTTACCTTAAACTGTCTTTTAGGAAGGTTTTAAATATTTTTCCTTTTTCTATATAAAGCACGAAGTCTTAAAGGTGGTAGAGAAAGGAAGGTAGAATACTTCCATGGACCAACTTTCTGTTCAACTCTTGAAGCTGAGGAAATAGTGAATTTGGGAAGAAAAATAAGAGGCACTACCTGAGATAACAGAGAGAGAGAGAGAGAGAGAGAGAGAGAGAGAGAGAGAGAGAGAGAGAGAGAGAGAGAGAATTGTAAAGCTCTTGATAAACCCTTCCTCCTTCCTCTCTCCACTCTTCTCTTCTCTCTCCTCCTGCCCCTCCACATCCTTGCCCCCCTGCACAGTTCCCTTCCGCGTCCCTCCGCCCCCCCGCCAGCATCCTCCCCCGCACGCGCCCCCTGCTCGGACCCCTAAGGAGCTATTTAACGTAGGATTCCCACCTCATAGGATGCCGACATTCCTCTTCAGACCTCATTGTGGCTACGAATGGGGAATGTCAATTAGAATATGTTTAGTCTCTCTCTCTCTCTCTCTCTCTCTCTCTCTCTCTCTCTCTCTCTCTCTCTCTCTCTCTCTCTCTCTCTCTCTCTCTCTCTCTCTCTCTCCCTCGTCTTACCAGCTTCATTTTTTTTTTCTTTTCCTTTTTCTTTTATCCTCCTTTCCTGCTTTCCTTCAGGCCATAATATCCCTGTGGGCCTATCGTGGTTCCTGCCTCCTCCTCCTCCTCCTCCTCCTCCTCCTCCTCCTCCTCCTCCTCCTCCTCCTCCTCCTTCTCTTTTCTTTTGCTTCTCATTGTTTCCTCATTTTGCTCCCCCGCTAGCAGTCTTCACCGGTCTCTCTCTCTCTCTCTCTCTCTCTCTCTCTCTCTCTCTCTCTCTCTCTCTCTCTCTCTCTCTCTCTCTCTCTCTCTCTCTCTCTCTCTCTCTCTCTCTCTCTCCTCGCCCATTATCATCCACTTCCGTCCCCAGAAGCTCTGTTCCTTGTCCCTCTTACCCATTTTGGTTTCCCCTTCATCTTTTGTATCTTTCTCTTTCTTCCTTCCCTTCCCTTCCCTTCCCTTCTCTAGCTCCCTCGAAGCCATCATCTTCACAACCACAGAGACTTTTTTTCTCTCTCTCTTCTATTTTGACATTTCTTCTTATTGTGGTCGAGGGAAGACTTCTGGGATTTGTATTGGTTGGGGTATAATATTGGGGGAAGGTGGGGGTTTATGTAAAGTTATGGCTCGGGTATGAGGGAGGGAGGCAGGGTGCGGGTGGGTTGAGGGATGAGTGGAGGGGGAGAGGGATACAGGGTGAAGGGTGGGGGGAGGAGTGTGAGTTAAGATAGTGATGGGGTGTTAGGGTGAAGGGTGATGGAGGGATGTGGGTGACAAATACTGGTTAAGGTGAGTGTTGAATCACCCCTTTACTCTCTCTCTCTCTCTCTCTCTCTCTCTCTCTCTCTCTCTCTCTCCTCTCTCTCTCTCTCTCTCTCTCTCTCTTTCATTGTCTTCTTGCCCCTAACACTTTATCAGCTTCCCTCTATCACCCTTCCGTTTCCCTCCACCTCCATCTTATTCACTTTCATACCTCCACTTCCTCCTTTTCCTTTCCTCCACCAAATACACGAAAATAGATAACAAAGATAACCTAAATATACTTGTTTGTTCTTCTTCCTCTCTCTCCTCTTCATCATTCCCCTTATTCTCTCTTTCCTTATGTTACAATGTGGGCCAGAAAATAGTTTAATTATTCATGTATTTCCATTCCCTGTTTTGCTTTCTCTTTCATCCTTCCTCTTTCTCACCCTCAGCCTCTTTATTTGAATCCTGATCCTGATCCACTGTTTTGCACTGATATCCGGTCAGTGCCAGATTTATAATGTTAGACATTTTCAAAGGAGCAAGACGAGACAGTGTGTGTGTGTGTGTGTGTGTGTGTTTCTTTTGTGTGTGTGTGTGTGTGTGTGTGTGTGTGTGTGTGTGTGTGTGTGTGTGTGTGTGTGGACAGGGCAGGGCAGGGCAGGGCAGGGCAGTGGTGCAGCACATAAACAAGGCTGGTGGGTGAGTGTGTCCGCAGGTAAGGGCGGGGAAGGATTTGGGTCACGGTGTCTGGGAGGCACGTGAGGGAGGCAGAGAGGAGAGTGAGGAGGGGTCCTGTAGCGCGTGTTATCGTCACCTGGGGAGGGGGAAGGGGGCGCCGCGCCACGGGCCAGGTTGTCGATACATGTGCGGGTGCAGTGGTGTGTTGCTGGTGGCCTGGCCCACACGCCCCGTCCGTGTCAGCCAAACCGTCCGCCGCCCATCTCATATTCGTGATAACCAACCTACCGGAGTACTGCCCACCCGCACCTGTGCTGAGCCAGACCACCCCGGGGCACCTGTGCTACCTCAACACCTGCTCCTCATACCCCTTCCCAGATCCTTCACGCCCTTCAGTTAATAGCCGCGTGGCCTGAGGCGTGGCGGCGCCCTTCGAGCACAGGGTAGGCTGTAACCCGTGGCTGCGGCGGGGACGGGAAATAAGTTGTGATGAGGTGTGCGGCAAGTGGAGTGTGTCAGTGGCGGCGAGACTGCCGTGCTGGGAGGGGTGCGTGAGCTTGTCTCTGGCGCACTGCGTCTGGAGGTGACTGGAGAGGGTCGTGGCTCCCGCTCCGTCGCCAGATTCCTGCCTCAGCCTCACTGTTCCTATGCTAACCACGTCTCCAACTGTCATCACTGTCCGCAGGTGAGTCTCGGCGGGGGAGAGCGGCTCGTGGTCCTAAAAGTCTCGCCGCAATTCTTGGAACCCTGTCCCAGGGGTCCACGACGGCCCTGTGCTGGTGGCCTGACACGCGGACCAAGGGGGCGGGGCGAGGCGGGGGCGAGGGTGGACGGGGGAGGATTGCATCTGGCGCCATCCAGATTATTTGTACAGATTTACTGATTTCCTTGGGTTGCTTGTTTTTTTACGTGGCAATTTTCTTTGTTTTCATGAGGGATGATTGGGGTGTAGTGCCGGGGTGGTGAATTTTTTTGGGGCGGGGGGGGATGGGGGGGGGGTGGAGCGCCCGACCCTCACAAGTCCTCATGTATACATGCACCCTCAATAGTGCTGACAGACGCTCGGATTATGTTTTTTATAGGGGGGCGGAGGAAGGGAATGTTCGGATAGTTATATAGTTGTGTGTGTGTCTGTATGTGTGTGTGTGTGTATGTCTGTATGTGTGTGTGTGTGTGTGTGTGTGTGTGTGTGTGTGTGTGTGTATGTCTGTATGTATGTATGTGTGTGTGTGTGTGTGTGTGTATGTCTGTATGTATGTATGTGAGTGTCTGTGTGTGCGTGTGTGTGTGTGAGGCCAACTATTGATCGTTCATGTCTGCTGGGACCACCAGTGTTGTTCCTCCCTCATTCCTCCTCCTCCTCCTCCTCCTCCTCCTCTTCACTTCACTTCCCCTTATTCCCTTTCTTTATCCTCTTCTTGCTCATCTTTACTTTTCTTGTCATCCTCATCCATTTTCCTTCTCTCCTTTCATAAGTTTTTTTTTTCCTCCGAGTTCGATGTTAATTTTCCTTCTTCTCTAACTCTCTTTCTCTCTCTCCACTACTTGTAAATACTTCTCCCTCGCGTCCACGTAACTTGGAACCTTCTGTGTGTCTGTACGTGTGTGTGTGTGTGTGTGTGTGTCTGTACATACCTTGAGGTCGTGAACAGCATGAAGCGTGCGGTAAGTTGCTGTGAAACTCATATGATCAAGATACAACAGCGACCTTTGCTGCGGGTAGAGGAGGAGGAGGAGGGGGAGGAGGAGGAGGAGGAAGAGGAGGAGGAGGAGGAGGAGGAGGAGGAGGAGGAGGAGGAGGAGGAGAAAGGTGTGATAGTGGGGAAGACTGGTGGTGAGGGTGGAGGGGATGAAGGTGGTAGTGGTGATGTCTATAAGGAAGGGCGTGGTGATGGTGGTTGACCCCTGTACTGAGAGAGAGAGAGAGAGAGAGAGAGAGAGAGAGAGAGAGAGAGAGAGAGAGAGAGAGAGAGAGAGAGAGAGAGTGAGAGAGAGAGACCTGAGTTGTGCTGGCCTTCAGACTGCGTTGCAAGTGTTGCATTATTGACTAGCGGAATGGCCAGACCTGACGGGGTCGCTGCAGGGGTGAAGCAGGTCAGGTGAGGTCAACTGCAACCAGGAACCAAACAAACCTCTTCCTCCCTCCCTCCCTCCCTCCCTCCCTCCCTCCTTCCCTCTTCCTTTATTTCCCTCCCATTCCTTCTTTCCTTCTAAATAGTTTTGTTAGAGACATTTATGTTTTCTTTAAAATATCGAACATATATCTTCCTCCTCTCTCTCTCTCTCTCTCTCTCTCTCTCTCTCTCTCTCTCTCTCTCTCTCTCTCTCTCTCTCTCTCTCTCTCTCTCTCTCTCTCTCTCTCTCTCTCTCTCAGATTTCTAGCAATAGGACGAGGAATTGAAAATCATAAAAAGATAAAATAAACAAGATCTCAAATTCCCTCCTCCCCTCACATCCTCCTTTCATCCCTCCCTCTCCTATCCATGTTTCCTCCCTCTCTCCCCTCCTTCCCCTTCTCCCCTATGAAGCCATCGAACAGGCCCACATACACCTCCCCCCCCCCACCCCCACCCCCCCAGCATTAAAAGATTCACGATATATACAATACTAATTAGTGCGGCTCATTAAAATTAGTGTGTTAATTGATGCTTAGGAGTCACACAGAGAGAGAGAGAGAGAGAGAGAGAGAGAGAGAGAGAGAGAGAGAGAGAGAGAGAGAGAGAGAGAGAGAGAGAGAAATAATAATAATGATAACAAATTTTACATAACCCAGCTAATCAAGAGAGAGATAATAATATAAATTCACCGTAAGGGAACAGAACAGGTAAAAAAAAAGATGATGGAATTGATCTGAAACCGTGATATGTTACCTGAAGACACACCCACCTTGGCGTGATAGAGGGAGGGAGGGAAGGGAAGGGAGGGGAGGGAGAGAAGGAGGGAAGGGAGGGAGGGAATCGCTAATACTGGCGCCAGGTAAGACAGACATGGAAGGGAGAGAGAGGTAGGGGAGGAGGGAAGGGTGAAGTAAAAGGAGGGGGAAAGAGAGGGAGAGGGAGGATGGGAATGTATAGTATAGTAAAGGGAATGGTGAAAAATAAGGGAAGGGGAAGGTAAATGTAGGGTAATGGCGGAGGGGAGGAGGAGAGGGAGGAGGAGGAAGAGGGGGGGGGAAGGGCCTCATGATAGTTAGATCGTTGTAAATTGCTTCCTTTTTTTATATTTATTGTCTCGCAAAAGGCGTTCTTACCTCTCCCCCATACTCCTCCCCTCTCCATTTCTCCTCCCCTCTTCCCCTCCTTCCTCTCACCGCATTCACTTGTCTTCCCTTTCCCTCCTCTGTTCAATTTGTCTCTCTCTCTCTCTCTCTCTCTCTCTCTCTCTCTCTCTCTCTCTCTCTCTCTCTCTCTCTCTCTCTCTCTCTCTCTCTCTCTCTCTCTCTCTCTCTCCTCCTCCTCCTTCAGTAATCTCCAGGTAGCATCTCGACTTATTGTGTATCCTCTCATCTCCTCTTCAAATGTCTAGCTTATTATGATGCTGTAAATTTCATTATTCTATTTGTGTGTGTGTGTGTGTGTGTGTGTGTGTGTGTGTGTGTGTGTGTGTGTGTGTGTGTGCTTGCTTGACCTTTCTCCTGGTGAACGGTCGTCTCCCTCCCTTCTGTCCCCTGTATAATTCACCACCACCACCACCACCACCACCACCACCACCACCGTCATCACTGCCTCCTCCTCCTCCACCGCCAATGCCGCTGCACCTCAACAAGATCCTGACTGACCTTATGCTCTCTTCTATCTTGTCACACCTCTCTCTCTCTCTCTCTCTCTCTCTCTCTCTCTCTCTCTCTCTCTCTCTCTCTCTCTCTCTCTCTCTCTCTCTCGTGGGTGTGAGTACCATGTGGGCGTGGCAGAAATGGTGGTGTTGGGTGAAGGGGAATGGAGTGGAGTGGTGTGGAATGAGAGTGGAAGAGCCAGTGGAGTGTGGAGGGAGGGAGATAGTTCTTATCATCCTGCCGTCACATGCATCCGCGCAGCTTAAGCGTGTCTTCCTATCCTTCTCCATTTCCTCTTTATCAGCATTTATCGGTGTGCTTCCTTTGATATGGAATGCTAAGAAAAAAATCGAATCGTCTCTTCACTTTAGTTTTATGCTGTTAGTTATTGTTTTTTAAGCTGCTTCTCTCTCTCTCTCTCTCTCTCTCTCTCTCTCTCTCTCTCTCTCTCTCTCTCTCTCTCTCTCTCTCTCTCTCTCTCGCTGTACCCCATTTTCTAAGACTTATGAGCCGTCAATAAAGTGATTTAATATATTTCAGGATAGCACGCAAGTACTATACATAGAGTGCGAATTTTCACCTTTATAGACAAGCTGAAGTGAGTTTACAAACTTTTCAAACGAGTTCAGGTATAGATTTCTGAAGCCGAGGAGAAGATGTTGCCCAGTCAGCCTTCAGAGGGAGACAAGACGCCCTGGGATCACCCGCGGGACAGCAATAGGATCACGTTAGCAGAGTTGACGGGCGTGATGGAAGGGTTGGGAGAAGGAAAGATGGATGTTGTCAGGTGTTTTCTCTCTTATACATCCATTTTGAAAGGTGTCATCATCATCATCATCATCATCATCATCATTCGTCTTGTTCAGTTTCAAAACGTTCCCTTCCTTGTCCTCCTGAGTGCCCCGGGCTTAGAGTACAGGACGAAGAATAGAAGCAAGGAAAGAAAGATTATACGAACTGTGGAAAAAGGAAAAAAAAAGAGACAGAAAAAAAGTGTGAAGAGGCTGGGCAACGCTGCCGCCAATAAGCCCAACGAGACCCCAGAGGCGACACACACACACACACACACACACACACACACACACACACACACACACACACACACACACACACACACACACACACACATAATAATGCGTGTTGTGGTTTTCTCTCATTTTCTTTAATTTATTCTTTGATTCAAGTTAGAGAAAAAAAAAACTAGAAGTGACCCACATGCAATAAAGGAAACTCTCTCTCTCTCTCTCTCTCTCTCTCTCTCTCTCTCTCTCTCTCTCTCTCTCTCTCTCTCTCTCTCTCTAGCTCTCTAGGAGATAGTGGGGGCCATTTTCACACCGCGTTGGACCCAAAGGGATTAGAGAGAAAGAGTTTATGTTGTTTTTATATCACTATACTGATATTGCCTTTTTCCCTCTTATAAACGGAGAAAATCCACGAATATTGTCCTATTTTCTTATATTTCTTTATACATACAGTAATTGTCATTTTTTCTTTATCTTTTTATATTGCCTCATTCTTGCTTTCTTGTGATCTTATCTTTTTATATTGCCTTTTTTTTTCTTCTCATTCTTGCTTTCTTGTGATCGTCTCATTTGCTGTATTTTCTTTTTCACTTTGTTAAATTCTTGTTATAGCTTTTCTGTTGTGTGTGTGTGTGTGTGTGTGTGTGTGTGTGTGTGTGTGTGTGTGTGTGTGTGTGTGTGTGTGAGAGAGAGAGAGAGAGAGAGAGAGAGAGATTGTGATTGTGATTGAGATTTTTCATTTCCCTTCCGTTTACTTTCTGAATAGAGAAATAGAACCTTTTTCCACAGTATCGAGGCAGACGGTGGAATAATCCGTCGGTCTGAGCTTGTCCTGAGTTTCCATTGAATATAGAGAGAAACCTACTGAGGGGAAAGATATATATTCTTCGTCAGTAGATTAAACAAACTGTGGTCACTCATGTTTTTCGCTGGATTTACTTACTGAGGGTGCTGACGGTGTGTGTGTGTGTGTGTGTGTGTGTGTGTGTGTGTGTGTGTGTGTGTGTGTGTGTATGTGTGTGTAAGGTGAGCCATGGCATTAGGGCGGGTCAGTACCTCTTCCCAACCCTCCCTCACCACTCTTCTCCCTTCTGCATAACGAGGAAAAGGAGGTGGAGGAGAGGGATTAGGAAAAAGTGGATCAGGAGGAGGTGGAGGAGGAAGTGGAAGATAAGTCGTAATATTAAGAAAGAGAAGTAGGAGGAAAAAAGAAGAGGAGCGTAAGGCAACAGAGGGCATTACCATTTACCTTTACCCTCCTGGTTCTTCTCGAGAGCAGGAGTTACCCAGGCAACGTGACGACAAGGTAGTGGAAATCTGCCTTGATTCTAACGGTGCCTTAAGTTGCACCGACTCCACCCAACATGGCTTCGTTAAGTGAGGATCGTTCCACTGCACACACACACACACACACACACACACACGCACACACACACGCACACACACACACACACACACACACACACACACACACACACACACACACACACACACACACACACACACACACGGGTCTGGATATACGAGAACACACTGGGTAACAGGAGGATGCTCACACACGGTTCACCTCCTCGGGTCTTTGCTTTATCCCCTTGCTTGCCTCTCTCTCTCTCCTGTTCCTCTGCTACACATTTTCCTCTGAATAGTCTGTGTTAGTCTTTTTTAGCTGTATGACTGAATGACATGTTGACGCTGTGCTCACGTCTCCATCAACTTTCCCTCTTGAATCTCTTTTTACGAAGGAGAGAAAACCACTCACATTTGTAGTTCCTTTCGTGATGGTGCTGCGGGCGTTTCCATTGCTCATCATTGCAAACTGAGCACGTCACTTCAGGCTCCTCGCTGACACTGGATGTAGATTCAGCTTTTTATCATCCTCCTTCACCCGGAAGCTCCCAGTTGCCGGAGATTAACTGTCATAAAACCATTATTTCGAGTTGCTCCCCCCGACCTGGATGGTGTGGAGGTAGTAGTACACGAAACGAGAGGTGATGTGCGGTTGAGGGAAGGCAAATGGTGAAGGGGGAAGGGAGGAAGGGCATGAGTTAGTAGTAGTAGAAGTAGCTACGTAAGATTTAGGCTGGACCCACGGAGTCAGCCCCTAAAATGTGCAGGAACAGCGGCACCCTCTGACACCAGGGCGGGGCGATAGATTTACAGCATACCCATGAGCCCCTGACCCCCCTCCATCCCCTCAACCCCCCTCCATCCCCTCAAACACCCCTCCATCCCCTCAACCCCCTCCTAACCCTCCACGGGGCCGGGATGGAGCGATGACCGGCCTGCACAGGGGAGGCGCCGCTGGTCTTACTCTGCCTCAGGAACACGCCCAACGCTCTCACTAAGCTCAAACCGGAAGACCCAAGCGACCTTTCTTATTGCGTAACTGTCGAAATCGGACATCTCCTCCTCCTCCTCCTCCTCCTCCTCCTCCTGTCATATCGAGGTCCAAGGGTAAGGCACTACACGCTCAGCCAACCAATTATTCATGCTCTGATTTGTGTGTGTGTGTGTGTGTGTGTGTGTGTGTGTGTGTGTGTGTGTGTGTGTGTGTGTGTGTGTGTGTGTGTGTGTGTGTGTGTGTGTGTGTGTGTGTGTGTGTGTGACAGAAGGGGAGGGTTGGCGACTATAGTGCCGCCGGCCATACAAGGCATAAAGTTCCTGGGAGGCTGTGACCGTCCTCCTCCCCTCTCCCTTTACCCTCTCTCTCTTCCTCTCAATTTCCGAACCTCAAAAACTCAGCATTTGGGGCCATTCTGCTATTAGGGACAACGCAATTTCTGGTCCATATCGAGATTTGTGTATTTTTAGAGGAAATTGAATCTGATGAATTAAAACCGCAGCTGTAACTTAGTAGAAATCGTAGGTAATAGGGAAGTAGAGCATGAGTTGGGTAAGCTCTCCCGAACGTCATTGGGCAGCTCGTCTGAATAGCATGTCGGGAAGAGGCTTAGAGGAGCTTGGGAGGATGGGACGGAAAAAAAATTATTTAATGGGTCCTGCTCTCGTTTGTATTGGGGATCTTTTTTTTCTTCCCACTCATTCTTGTTCCGTTCATGAATATAGATAGTTTAGTTGACTGACCTATTGGTTGACTGACTTGACTGACTGATCTTGGGTATGAAATGTTGGTGAAATGCTACCTACTGTTACGAGCAAGTGTGTGGAGGTAGGAAGGAATACGTGATGTTTATAGGTGATGCAGAACAAAATCCAGTGCGTTGGGGCAGAGAGGGAGTAGAATGTGTGGTGTCTTGGGCTGGGAGAAGGTTAAATGTAAGGCTAGTGATGGTTGGGAGGGGTCGAGGGAGGGATGTGCAGGGCAGTATCATGATAGTCTGTTCGTTGGGTCAGAACGGGAAGGAACTTGTGCTTCTGTGGGGCGGGGCGATGCAAGATGTGCATGATACGGGGCGTGGCAAGCTTTTGAGTGATTCGCTTATGATTTAGGGTGTCTATGGGGTGGGGGCGGAACGGGGCGGGCACCCAGAGGATCAGTGTGGCATGGGGAGGTGGGTGGGGGGTGTGGTAGCCTGGTAGGGCGTCTGTGGGGCAGGTTACCGGTATCACCACACGAGTCTGGCGGCCACAATGTCGCGTGATTGATGACAACAGTGTGCATTATAGCCACACCCGCCGCCCGCGCCGCCCCTATTGTTCCCGGCCGCCGCCTTGACCTCCGCCGCCCCTTGGACACTCGATACGCGTTTTTGTGGCTCAGAAAAACTGAGTGATGGGACGGTGAGAGAGAGGGAGAGAAGGTTGGTGACGAGACAGCGGGTGGGGGCAGGTTATGGCCACGTGGGGCACCCTTGCACACACACACACACACACACACACACACACACACACACACACACACACACACACACACACACACACACACACACACACACAACGGAGTAAAATTCTTCAACAAACGATCGCACAAGATTTCCAGTCATGCGTCGCTCTGATCCGCTGCTTCCGTTGGGTGAGTATATATGCAGTGTTGAGGCGCGGCGCTGATCACCCATGAGGCCTGGTGCCTGTGTCCTGGAGGGTTGGCGTGGCCCTCGAGGCGGCGTGGGAGTGTGTATGTGCAGTGCGAGGTGGTCGTGTTGACACAGAGCGGCGCAGTATTGGTTTAGGTGTGGAGTCGACCCGCCTTCCTGGCTGCATTGTTGGCGGGGCGGCAGCCAGGCAGAAGAACGTGTGAGTGAGAGCTTTTCACAAGACTCAGCGGCTCCCAGACACCTTTTGTTGCCCATTCCCTCCTCCCCTACAGCCCCCGCCTCCTCCCTCTTTCCTTATAGCGCCGCATCTGCCTCGGGCCGGTACATACACGCGCGTGCCGCAGGAACACGCGTCATGCGCCTCCACGGTGGTGCCCCTGGGCCTCGCACCCACCCCGTAGGCCCCTCAGCCTCACCGACGGACCGTTGGCGAGTCAAACATTCAGGACTGATGTAAGCTACACCGGTATGTCCTCAGGCTGATACCCCCACCCATCGCCCCGCGGGGGTGGAGGCCCAGCAACGAACTTGGTAACAGCGAATGTTGTGACGCCTTCATCTTAGCGACCTCGTGGCCGCTCCTGCACACCCCCACCCTTTTGACGCCCCCCCTCCGCCCCCCTGCGTAGCCCGGGACCCTCGCGCCACAATGCCCCTGTACCCGGAGTCCCACGGAACAAAGGAATTTTTTACGGACGATTTTTTGCTGGCGGTGTAATGCTCTAGTTGTTGAAGAAAGGTTCGTGTTTACGTTTTTCTCTGAGACTCAGGACGGAGGCCGGAACCTTGAGGTGGCGGTACACGTGCTCTTCCTGCCCGTCACTGTCGCTGCCGGCCGCCTAGCAGCCAGGCAGGCTGCATTATCCATAACATTATTAGTGGATCAGTCGGAAGTCAGCGTCCGAGATGGAAGGCAAACGTCTTTATACTGGAGCGAGACGGTCCTCTTGTGACGGCTGCCTGGACACTCCCCCTACACCCCTACCCATGCCTTCCAGCCTCGCCCATTGAGGGCTTGTGTGCAAATCTCTTGAGCTGGAGGTCTAGGCCAGCCGCCACCTGGGCCCTTCGCCCTGGGACACCCATGGGCCATGACAGTGCTACGAGCCTTTGAAGGCTTGGGCCCTGCACTGTGGGGCCAAACCAGCATTGTGGACCGTAGCGGCGGCGACGATATGGTGTTGAAACCTGGGACGCCCTTATTACGGCAGCCTTTGTGAGCTGTCTGGCCACCTTGATATCATCTCCTCCCAAGCAAATGATCCCCACTAGATCATTTTTTTCTATAGGATGCTTGAGAACTAGGCCAGTCTTATCTAGGGGTAGGCTTTCCTACTCTGTCTATACGGGACAACGGCTGCCTTGCCCCACACGTCTCACCTTTCCCTATTGCCGAGTACTGCGTGGTTGGGTGCACCGCTGCGAGCACCGGGCTCCAGACGCTTGGAGAGGGTGGAGGGGGAAGGTGGGAATGGTGTGCTGCATAATGAACTTAAAATCGTCGTCAAGGAAGCATAATGAAGGTGTTGTCGCCCTAACCTTCTACACGCACGTTACGGTGGTATGGTGCCGTGGCCGCCCCTCCTCCACCGTATTGGAGGAGGGTGTGGTGCAGGCATGCGAGCTGTGCAGACTGGTGCCAGAGGAGAGCCACGATAGAAATGGCAGGGGTCCTAGGTTTATAGGGCTATTTGGCAGGGGTGCAGACGTGCTCCCTCTAGAGTTGGCCAGAAGAAGTCTCGCGTGGGGAATGACTTTGTCTCAGGTCGTGTGAAGCTTCGCCACTACCTGCCTTGCTATGCTTTGACGAGCGCCTTGGATATGGACCTGAGCTTGTAGGACACTGGCGGGAAAGAGCAACGACCCTAAGATCAGGGGAGGCGTCAGGGTGAGGCGTAGAGGCTGTGGATGAAGCGAAGGTGAGGCGGCAGCTTACCTTTACTTGTTTGTCTCCTTCCGGGGAACCTCGAGGGTAAACACACATGGGGCCACAGGTGTGTTTGTTGGGACCTACGAGAGAGAGAGAGAGAGAGAGAGAGAGAGAGAGAGAGAGAGAGAGAGAGAGAGAGAGAGAGAGAGAGAGAGAGAGAAGAGAGAGAGAGTAGGGGAGGGGGGGTAAGGCTCCTATAGGTGTGCCCTGGTGAGTGAGGGGCAAGGAGGGAGGGATGGATGTGGAGTATGTGGGTAATTTATATTCTCGTTTTGTGTTACCTCCGCCTTGCCCTCAGAACTCGATCCTTCCCTCTCGGCAGAATCGGCAATGCTATTTTTATACTTCAAGATGTACAGACCGAAGCATTGGCGGAGCATGAGAGAGAGAGAGAGAGAGAAGAGAGAGAGAGAGAGAGAGAGAGAGAGAGAGAGAGAGAGAGAGAGAGAGAGAGAGAGAGAGAGAGAGAGAGAGAGAGAGAGAGAGAGAGAGAGAGAGAGGACCAATAGGGGTGACCGTTACCTCCCCTGGATCACCTTGCCTCACTTTTGTCTCCACGTTGGCCTGTTTTCCCCTCCATGCCTTCCTCTCGCTCTCTTTTTCTCCATCCTCTCTTTCTCACCCTCGCCCTCACTCTCTCTCTCTTCGCTCCTCGCTCTCCTCCAATCTCGAGTGTCGCCCAGTGAGTGGCAAAGATGATGAACTGAAGCACACACAAAACACAACCTTGGGACACGCCTCACTGGGCTCGTGTTTCCCTTGCTCTCCGTGACGCCGCAGCCAGTCAGTAAGGAGCGCAGTAAGGACTCCAGACCCGAGGGCACCGCAGTGAAGGAGTTGCCATGTTTGGGGCTGCGGCGCCAAGAACACTAAGAAGAAAGCCTTACTAAACTTTCACTTACAGTATGAAAACGTCCCTTGTAGTCATGATAAGCCGCCTCATGTTATAATTACTGTCTTGTTGATGGAGAAATACTGATAAGAACTCAAGGAGGTGGACCTGACATTAGGTGTAGATTAATGAAACGAAGCTAAAGTGACGGCGTGAAGGGAGAGATAGAGAAAGGAGTGTGAAGAGGAGGAGGTAAGGAAGGGAGAAAAAAACAAGGATAGGATAATCAAGGAAGATGAAGACAAAGTAAAGATATGAGGAAAAGAAGAATGGAGATAGGATTAGGAAGGGGTGCAGGAAGAATGAAGGAGTGAGAGGACGAGCAAGGGAGTGAACATGTGGAGTGTTGTGTGGAGGGTGTAGAGTCGAGGCTCTTGTGCCACGTAGTGTATGTGATCGACGCTCACTAATTATTCTGCCGCCGCTGCCGCTGCCAGTCCCACCTACCCCTCCTCCCCCCCCCCCTCTCACACCGGCACAGAGAGAGAGAGAGAGAGAGAGAGAGAGAGAGAGAGAGAGAGAGAGAGAGAGAGAGAGAGAGAGAGAGAGAATTAATTTAATTTCCCATGACTCGGTTCAATGACGGCCATTGAAGGTGTGTGTGTGTGTGTGTGTGTGTGTGTGTGTGTGTGTGTGTGTGTTCTTTAATGCTGATGTATTCCACCACAATAATAATAATAATAACAATAATAATTATAATATTAATAATACAACTGGTAATGATAATTATTAGTTGGTGGTGATGGTACTGGAGACGTTAATGCTGGTGGAGGTCGTTATGGATGATGCACGGTATAGCGATGGTAGTGGTGGTATAGTGGTAGTGGTAGTGGCGGTGGTAGTAGTAGTGGTAGTGGCGGTGGTAGTGGTAGTGGTAGTGGTAGTGGTAGTGGTAGTGGTAGTGGTAGTGGTAGTGGTGGTGGTGGTAGTAGTGGTAGTGGTAGGGATGATAAGGTGGAGGTATGGTGGAATTCCCTCACACAGTAACGTAGCACATCACCTTCTCAAAGGAACTGAATCATGAGGCAACACACAACGTCCTCACTGATGCCTGAAGGAACCTTAGGTGTCGAAACTCCGGATAATGAACACCTCCTGCAGCCTTATGACCGGACCGGACTATTCAGAGATTTCCCATTATATCAGTAGATACACTGTTGGCTTCTCGCTTCACCTAGATACGTTTAATCCTGATACGAACAAACCACAACGACCCTTACACCTGAAGAATTTTTTTAATTTCCTCTTACTGCATACTTAATACCTGCTTATTATTTTAACTGTTACCCATTCATTCCTTTTGATGATCTCAACCAAATCTTCTTGCCTTGATTTAAAGCAGAGGTTGAGGTTGCACTGAGTTGTTTAAATAAAGGAATCATTCGCCTTGTCATTGTATCAGTTTATAGAGGGAGAGGGAAGCTTCTACGGCTTATCTTTTTATAACCTACAGACTAACCTTTTCTTAATAGCAATGACGTTAAGGACTGAAGCTGCGTGTTAAGTTAAACGGTTCGATATTACTATGTATGTGTATAGCGTGCACAGGAAGGAGTGTGTGCATCAGTGGTCCTTGTGTATGTGTGGCGAGTGTGTGTGTGTGTGTGTGTGTGTGTGTGTGTGTGTGTGTGTGTGTGTGTGTGTGTGTGTGTGTGTGTGTGTGTGTGTGTATGTGTATGTGTGTGTGTGTGTGTGTGAGACTTTAGGAAACAGCCCGTCACTCAGTACTGGAGGAAGTGAGGCAGCAGGAGGAGCCCTGCCAGGCATACCAGTGACGCAAAGAGAGAGAGAGAGAGAGAGAGAGAGAGAGAGAGAGAGAGAGAGAGAGAGAGAGAGAGAGAGAGAGAGAGAGAGAGAGAGAGAGAGAGAGAGAGCACCTTTTTTCTACCCATACACTGCCATACTAACAGTACCACCTCACCCCAACACACCATACACACCCTTTCCTTGTCCCTGCACCTGTACACCTCACAGGTACAAGGGTGCCTCACAGCAACCTCCGCTCCTCACCACAAGGACGTGAAGTCAGGTGAGGCGGGGTGTGTGTGGGTGGGTGGGAGGAGCATGTTCGTGACGTTGCCGTGGTTGTTGTCGTGACTGTCAGCCGTTATCTGGGAATGTGACGTGGAGGAGCTTGGTCCTATATAGTCAGCCCCCAGCACCATTGTCAAAGACCTGAGGCTATCGTTATCGTGTTCCCGCCACCTATAGATAAGATAAAGCAGTCGTGTGGTGGGTGTATCGCAGTGAGGAAGGTGTGGACAGTAAAGAATCACTGGCTACTGTTACATTACCTACACCTTCTCCTCCTGTCTTTCTCCTCCTGCTACTGCTATACTTCATGCCTTCCTGATGCAGGCACAACGCTCGAAAAACGTGAGTCAGTGGTGTTGAGTTTTGTTCCGTTGCTTTCTGTGAGACTGCCTCCCGCCGCTCGATCTTCCTTGCCCTCACGTGAACATTATTATAAGAGTGGCAGGTGTTAGCAAGATTGATGGTCACATGCTCTTCCTACCTGGGTCGTAGAGAGAGAGAGAGAGAGAGAGAGGAGAGAGAGAGAGAGAGGAGAGAGAGAGAGAGAGAGAGAGAGAGAGAGAGAGAGGAGAGAAAGAAAAAAAATAATGAAGTGGGGGACTGGAGAGAGTGGGCAAAGTGTAGTCGTTGTTCTTCATATATCCTCGACATGCAATGCACACAATGAAGTGTTGTATGTATAAGTAGTAATGGTTGTAGCAGTAGTAGTATCAGTAGTAGTAGTAGTAGTAGTAGCAGCAGTAGTAGTAGTAGTAGTAGTGATAATATTAAAAGCCAACACACTTATTATTCCACTTTGACAGTCCAAGTACATTTACAAACTCGTAAATATATTTTTTGTGTTACATCCACTGTTGCTATCCTTGTGCAAGTGACGCCTGGTGTTGCGTGCGCGGTGTCGGGGAGTGAATGTTGCGTGCGTGTTACTTGTGTGCTGGGGGCTGATTTAGTGCGTGACGCAAGTTGGAGTTCCCGTATTTACCTACATGTAACCCTTCTCCCTCTACCTATATGTAGCACTCGTAAATGTACATACTTGTAACCTGTATATATCTAAATCTGTAACATATCCACAAAAACACACCTGTATCATTCTTAATCATTTACCAAACATGCATTCACTTATAACCCGTATCTCTTAATCACTAACACCCACACCTGCACCTGTCTCCAAAATAAACACTCCACACCTGTCAGCCCACACCTTTCAGCACGTTGAGTTGTGAAGGGCGGCCCTGGGGAGGAGGGAGGAAGTGGCTTGTGACGTAGTGACTTGACGCAGGAGGGAGGGGGAAAAAAAATGTTTTGTTATTGTTTTCTTTTGCTTCAGCCTCGACGGTGTGTGTAGAAGGGCTGTGAGTCCGTTATCAAGGAGACAGGTGGTGTGTGTCGTGTGATGGTCTGCCGTGTGTGGTCTGCTTCTTTCATTATTATTATTGTTGTTGCGCACCTGCCGCGTCGTTTATTAGGTCAGAGAAGCATCCCAATCCTCGTTTTTTTTCTTCTTTATAACGTAACTCCGCGTGGCGATTTGTTGTGAAACCGCTGCCTTTTGCTCCCTCCTTCCCCCTCCTACCCGTCCTCTCCTGGCATGGCATCTCGCCTGGCCCGCCCACACCCACCTACGCCCGCCCACACCCCTGCCGCGACGTGTCCATGACGAAGGGTGTGCTCGTGAAGGTGGTCGCTGCTGCCAAGTTTACTGTGAAAACACGTCATCACTCTGGCAAGCACAAGGTTTTATGATGAGAGGAGTGCCTGCCACACCCCCCCTCCCCGTAATACCCACATTTACACCCACATTCAGTTACAGCCTCAAGCACACTCACTACACCCTTTAATCCTCACACCCACACACCTGCACCACTGCCGGGATTGTCCAGCAGGTGTTGTCGACGAGTCTCCTTCCCAGCATCTCACACGGGGCTCAGGAATATCCTTCATGCTTCACCTGATGGACGCGGGAGGCGGTGCTGTCCTATATATAGTGTCCACCGATGTTGTGCCTCTGTGATTGTAGTGTGCGATGGAGAGCATGACGGGGAAGCCATAAGGGTCATCAGGGAAGGAAATGGCTCGTGATGAGGCCCTGATGTTTCCAGTAGGTTAGTCACTACTCCGTATTTACCGCGGCCCACGAAAGGGGACGGGAGGTCTGGGGTTGGGTTGTTGGGGGGAGTTGCGGGAGGCTGGCGGTGTCTCTCTCTCCCTCCCTCCACCCCTCCCTCCCTCCACTCCACCACCACTCGCTGTAAAAGAGGCGCCTCAGTTGGTCGTCGGTTGAGGGCGGGAACGGAAGCTGTAGTCTTTCTCTGAACGCGCGAGCAGTGACTGGGTGCCGCAGTGTGCTTGTGCCACGGCCCTGTAGTGTTAGCGGTTCGTGAGAGGCTGTAACACCACTTGTACGAGACGACGCTGGAGGAAAAGGTTCAATACACAGTGTTTATTTGGCCCAATGAAGATTCCCTTTCTGAAGGAGTCCGCCCGCGTCAACATCATGGGTAAGCTTGCGCCTTCTCATTGTTACTCATATACCAAGTCGACAAGAAAATATACGGGTTCATCTTGTTCATGTAGAGGAGCGTCTGAGCATCGTGATATTAGGTTTACTTTCCCTGTGTACGGTGTAGCTTGGTGTGTGTTGGGTGTAGGTGAGATCCAGGTAGATCTAGATCTTGGGTGTAGGTAGAGGTGGTGGTGCAGGGCGAGCTTATCACGACCTGAGTGACCTGACTTTGTCTTAAAGGGTCAGGAGGAGGGCTCAGGGGAGAGACGACCTTGGTTCATGCCTGTAAGCAGTTGGGGGGGGGGAAGGAAGGGAAGGGAAGGACATGACGGTCAGGGGAGGGCGGAAGGAAGATGATTTACATACGTATAATATTACATTGAAACACACACACACACACACACACACACACACACACACACACACACACACACACACACACACACACACACACGTCATGGATCATAACTCGCGTTGCCCTAAGGCTAATTAACGTTAATCTCTACACCTTTGTTCAATGATTGACCGACAGCGTGATTTTACGAGTTCATTCTGATGTTCGCATTGCACGACAGTTTGGGAATTTCACAAGACGTGAACAAATACTCCATCTATTGATACATTACTGAAACCCTGAGAGAAATATAGATTATTGATAAATATTTGGTCTCAGAATACATTGTATCTTATTCCTTAACTCCAGACGGGGTCTCGATTGCTTTCTAAACCGGTGCAGTGGCAAAAAAACTGAAACCCGCCCTTTGTATCTTTTTACCTTCTCGTTTTCTACTAGTATTTCCAAGACGTGTTAGGAGAAAAGGCGGAAGGAAGTGCAGGGCCACGGTTTATCGGGGAGCTGCGCCTGGCTGCCCGTAATACCAGGTTGAACCAATAAACAAAGCTATTTTCCTCCCGTCCCTATTTGCTGGGTCTCCCTGACTCACCAGCGCATCTTTTTTATCACCTCTTTTTGTGAAAACTAGAAGGTTGTGTGTGTGTGTGTACGAAGGATTTAGAGGGACATCTGTTTTTAGCAGGATTGCTCTTGTCCGTGTTGTCAATGTCTCCGGATGAAGAAGAAAACAAATTGTTATTATTATGTATCTAGAGAAAGAGAGCGTGCGGTCTGGCAAGAGCGGGAATGAGAGCTAGCCGATTGAAACCTGACCTGAGGCCCAGCCAGCACGTCGCTTCGCCCATAGCACTGACCCCACACGCAGTTTCCGATCGCGCCTACCACTGGGGGAGGAAGAGAGAGAGAGAGAGAGATCAAAGAATTTGCGAAAGTATATATAAGCAGCAACATACCTATATATTCTTACTTGGCTGTTTGATTTTCCTATTCTACACTAACTACTACTATTAGGAAATGATAGAACATTAGAAAGCTCATCCCCAACCACCCATCCCTGCTGTTTCGATCTAAGCTGACATTGCAACGACATACACACACACACACACACACACACACACACACACACACACACACACACACACACACACACACACACACAAAAAAAAAGAAGCTTCACGCAGTTCGTGAGCGGCAGAGGTGGGCGGGCAGGAGCAGGATGAGGGCTGTGTGTTCTCTGCTGGGCTGGCGGGGTGTGTGTCCGTCCGGAAGTGCCCCGGGCCCCTCTCAGCTTCCTCCTCCTCTTCCCTTCCGCACACACGAGCCTTCTCCCTTTGTTTTGTTTAGGTGTTTGATCTTGTTTTCCCCCACGATGCAAATATACAACGTCAGATGTACGCACATGTTCCCACCTCGTTATCACATTTCCCGTCATTACCCTTCTACCCCGCGCCTCCTTATTATTGTTAGTGTACACAGCTTATAGATATGGTAGTCACGTGACTGGAAGGCAACCCTCAAACCATTGGCCATCGGGTAGTCAACATCGCGGAGACCAAGTTGGAGATCGATATAAGTGTGTGAACTGAGAAGAGAGGGAGAGGAGAGGAGGGTGCTGAGAGGGGTGGGAAGAGCGCCGCCTCGATGGAGTGAAGAGATCTGTAACCAAGTAGAATAAAGGTTGCAGGAAGGGTGACGACGGAAGGAGGGGAGGCGAGGGGAGATGTCAGGATGCTTCCTCTCTCCCTCCCTCCTTCCCTCCCATCCTCTACACATCTACTCTCCTCTGGGCCGTGTTTGCAGGGTTTTATGGCTCATAGCGTTTGGTAATCTTGTTTCTGCAACTTTGATTCTCGACACACACACGCTGGCCTCCCAAGTTCGTGGAATTATATGTTTGGTCGTCCTTTGTGGGTGTGTTTAATTCGTTGCTGGCGTGGCGTAGCTTTGGAGGCTGATGGTGTGTTATCGTGCTGCGGGAAGGGAGGGATGAGAGGCAGAGTTGATCCCATGCATCGTGGTCTGAGTGGCGGCTGCTGCGATGAAAAGGGGCGGAATGCTCTTGAGATGTTAGTGTCTGTTGTTGGTCTCTCTCTCCTCTGCTGTGATGATGTCTGTCTATTCATATTTCTTCCTCGGCATCGTAAGCAACCCTAACCCTACCAAGGCCTCTCTAGGGGCTCTGCAACCCTTTCTTAGCGATACGTTTCATTGCTGTCGCTCTCGGTTTTTGAAGTTGAGCTCGACACCCTCCTGGCCCCTGGAAATACGTCCTTTCTCTTCCCCCCCTGCTCCTTGAGGGGGCGAGAGTTATGGAAGCACCAAGGGAATGGGAGGGAAGGAATAATGGCTTTTTGGGAGGGAGATGAAGCCGTGGGAGGGGAGGGGAAGGGAGACGGAGAGATGGTTGAGGCGGTCTCATGGCTCCAACAAACACTCGAAGCATCTTATACTTTCATTGCGTCTGTTTCATTTCCCTTTAATCTCTATTTTAACTGAATAAATATATGAAGAAATCTATCGGGGAACTGAAATATATATTTATGAAGAAATACATTAATGAAATATGGGAGGCAATAAGTGAGAGTAATAAGTCTAGAACATCTGGCAGAGGGATCGAGTTAATGTCCCCGAAATGTCATTACCGTTGATAATGGGGAACGTGAAGACATAAAGAAACATAGAGATATCCAGAAGTGACGTTATAGGAGAGGAGAGGGAGGAAGGGGGGCGGGGTGGTAACAGGCTACTCCCTCAATCCTAATTAAGTTTTATATAATATTTTTTCAAGCAGTTTTATCCATTGGCGCCACAAAACTAATTTAGGTCCCTTCCTTTCCCTCCCTCTGTCCTGGTAGCGTGATTGCCTCCCCTAAGCCCCTCCCATATACATGTTTTGACGCCGCCACTGAAAATATCCACCGTCATAAGCCTGTGAAATACGACCTCTGCGTCCTGCCCCAATATACACGTTGCCATTTTGATATCGTTGCCATGGTCTTTTATTTTTATGCTTTACTATGTTCCTTTGTCATTTTCGTTCAGCCAAGCCCGTACATAAGTTGTACTTTTACCACCGCTATGTTCTCGTGTATTTTTTTTTTAGTTTTGTCTCATCATTATGTTGTAATTTTACTCCCTTGCGTATTTTTTTATTTTTATATATGATGTTTTACCATGATATTAATTTTGCGTTTTTCTGTCTTTCCATTGCATATTTTACATTCTATCTCATCTCTTATTTATATATTATTTATTATTATTGTTTCCTTATGGTATAGTTTCTACTTTTTGCCATGTTTTCACCTTTCTATGGTTTAATGTTTGGTGTTTTGCATCCTTACAGATGGCATCAGTGAGAACAACCCGCGTGTGATCGACGACGGCCGCGCGCGCAAGCTGGCCTCCGATCTGAAGAGGTGCTCCTACTACGAGACTTGCGCCACATACGGTCTTAATGTGGAGAGAGTATTTCATGATGGTGAGTAAACCCCTTACCCTTTCCCCTTCCCCTTCATCCCTACTGACACACCCACACGCACGCGACCCCGGTACAACGAGGGTAGCAGGGAAAGGCCTGCCTCTCAGACTTTGTTTCCCACACACCAAATCGTCACAGACACACGCATCCTTTTTCTGGCTTGTGTCTCAGGGATCTTGGACCGTCTAGACTGTCTATAAAACTACATGTTCATTCTGGTTTTTAGTATGCTGCTTAAATCCAGGAAGTATTTGCATTCAAAACTGAGTGGCGTCATCTTTCTCAGGTCAGCCAACCATAATAACAGTTTACTTGTATGGTTTAGATCAGCTGCTTATCACCCATACCGTTATTTCAGGTGTATTTAGGGACTCACACATATCATATTATTAGAATGGTTATGTAACAAGTTACCACCATGTATATTTGATCTTGTATCACTTTGCAAAGCCATTTCAGGTCAGTATTTCCTGTTGCATGAGTAACCTTTCTATTTTGAGGCCCTTCTCATCCTCCCAAAAACGTATATGCTGTTCACATCCTGGCTAAAGAGTTATCAATCTATTTTCATGCCCCATGTCACCAGCCGCAAATACATTCTAGTCACCCTTTCCCTACATGTCTTTAATTCACATCCATGTCATGCCTTTTCACTTTCTTTCATACTTTGCCAAGTGTACAATGTAAGACTGACACTTTTCTTACACAGCTCATCAAACTGTTTCATCATCATGACTAACCTAACTCTATCCACAGCGTGTTCCAAGATTGTGGCGCAGCGTTTAAGTCAGCAGGGCCTGACACCCAACAATTCCAGGCCTGGTACCCCGACTCATCTACTTCGCTACGCCCCCACCAACAACGGCTACACCCCTGCCCCTTACACCAACATCCCCACACCCCTCACACCCCAGCTTACCTCAGGCCAGCAGATCACCCCGCCAATCTCTGGTTCCTCACCTAGTCATGTTTATACCAACACAATCACTAAGGTAAGTTTGGTTCAGTTGCTGTTACTCTATCTAAATTCATTGGTTCTTGACATACAGTTGTTGGTCTATGTTTCCTGCAGCTGTCAGTCATCCAGGTGTGAACTTACTCCACCTAACTGGAGTTACCGTGATTACACTTGAATTGTCTACTTCATGCAGTTTGTGTATTTGGAGTGGTAAATTTTTTTTTTTTAGAGAGAGAAGTATATTTCGTTTAATTAATCATGCAATACAACCAACCTTCTCCCAATAAAATCAATAACAAAGTAATTAAAGAATGAAGGTTGTGTAGAGCTTCAAATATGATAAACAATGATAAAGAACATTATTGAATCATCAGTACATATACAGTTTCTTAATGCGTGCCTCACAGTTGCAAGCACTTGCCAAATCGTCTAGCCAAAAACTACCATTCCGGTCAAGATCACCTGAGATTCAACTCCAAGTGTCTGATGAGGTACTATTACATATCCTTTGCATTTGTTGAGTCTTGTACCAGCTGCTTCCTGCGCTCCTTGCCAGTACATTTGTTTCTCTGCAAAGAACACCAACTAGTTATGAATGGTGTGTGTACAAATGTAGCCTCAGAGTATTAATATTGCTTTCTTTTAGTACATAGACAGTAATTTAAACAGAACAATAGTATGCTATCTATTGACAGCTTCAGCCAAAATATGATTCAGTAGCAAATGCTGTAGTGGTGATCGTGGTTATATATTAGCACACCTTGTTGATATATACCTATTATTACTATTATTATTATTATTATTATTACTATTATTATTATTACTATTATTATTATTACTATTATTATTATTATCATCATCATCATCATCATCATCATCATCATCATCATCATCATCATCATCATCATCATCATCATCATCATCATCATCATCATCATCAAAATCCATGAAAGGGCAACAAGGGAAAATCATAAGTTGTTATAGAAAGTTGTTGAAGAAAGGATCAGTGCTTTTGTAAGACATGCTTTGGAATGGATGAGCCAGTGAGTTGAAGGTGTGAAGTAACACATAAGCAACCCATTCATAGAACAAAGTCATAAAACACTTCAACTGGTGGATGAATTAGTTCACATCTTACACTACCTTCTACTTGGTGTTAATTCTGATATTTGTTTCTCAGGATGGCACCTTGAGGAGTATCCATGGAAGTGGTGCTGAGCTGACTGCCATGACCCGCACAGACTCCTTCCGGGATGACGGGTTCAAGCGGGTGAGCGCCCCGGGTGCTGTCACCACGGCCACCTTCATGGCTCCCCCGCCCCCACCCACCACCACCACAAACTCTACCACCACGCCTGCCAACATTCTCACTGACACTATACCACCTCCTCGGGACAACAAGGACCTCCCCACCCCCAGCTCCACCCCGACTACCACCCGTAAGAGCCGAAGAAAGTCCAATCTCTTCACCCCCAAGAAGAGTGATGAGAAGGAAAAGAACAAGAATGGGGAGGTGGGGAGTGGGCGAGCCATTCCCATCAAGCAGGGTTACCTCTACAAGAAGTCCAACAAGGCTCTCAACAAGGACTGGAAGAAGAAATATGTCACCTTGTGTGATAATGGAAGACTAACCTATCACCCGAGTCTACACGTGAGTACCTGTCACACTTTCAACTGTTGTCTATTGTCTCTTGATTAGTAGCAGCTGTACACCTATACCTGTTGAAATTGTATGACCTGTAAAATGAATTATACTCTTTGTAATGAAAACGCTGAACTTATTTCAGTAGTGTTTTAAGTAGACCCTAGTGAATATCAGTTTATGTTTGCAATTAAAGGACCCTCATGTTACACCTGAGTAATATTGATTCCCAGTATTGTGGTTAACTTTAAAAGCTATTTTGGATCTTGTGTACATTGGTTATTACAGATTCATCAAACATTGGTGGAGTTGCAAGTGTTTTAAATCATAGATTACTGCAACAGGAAATCAAAACTTGTACAATTGATATAAATGATATCATGTTCATGATATTAGAAGGCAAATATAGTCAGGATAAAAGAAACTATTAGTTAAGTATATATTTGATGGTGATATCCTTACTGATGACTTGACGAATACAAGCCACACAAAGGATATGCTTATCATACACTTATTTTTCTTAAACAGTCAACAAGCACTAGCTTATAATATCTGATTATCATAACAAAACAATCAAATCTGATAATTGTTATGTTTCATGTGTTTTAGATAATCCGTGGATGGCTGAGGGTGGCACCATCTGTTGTTCATGTAATGCTAATACTCATCTTTCCATAATAAGAACTCAGAATTTATCAATTTCTTTCTTTTACAGGATTATATGGAAGATGTGCATGGAAAAGAAATCTCACTCCAGTACACCACCGTGAAGGTTCCCGGCATGAAGCCTCGGGGCTCCAAGGTGGTGGGAGGCGGCAGCGGCGGCACTGATCCCCTCTCCTCAGATTTGAACGCCCTCAGCATCAACCCAGCGGGCACCCCCGGCCCGCCCCTCATTGGGCGAGCATCACTCACGGGACCACCACAGTCAAACAAAGACAAGGTAAGACTATTTGGATTTGAGGTTTATTTTATTTTTCTTCCAAATATAAATATGAACTAAAACTGTGGTTTGTTTTGGCTTCCACCTGTAGGGGGATAACAGCCTTGTATATAAATAGATAGATAAATAGTATTTATATGCATCAGAGCTTGAAAATGAATAAATGAAATTTAAATTCAATGACTGTGTATTGAAAGGATGGTTTGTCTGTAATAGTATGACAAGACTGATCCTATGCTCTTACAGGTGACTCTCATGTCCTATGAAACACTCCAGGATCCGGCAGGAGTCAATGGCATTGATTCCAGCAGTATCTCGTCTAAAATTGAGACGCCCAATGTTAAGAAGCGACACAGAAGAATGAAAAGCAGTGGAAACAAGAATGCGGAGTGTGAAGGTAACATTCTTTTCTGACTCTATAGTTTTATTGGTAAATTGACACTATTATTTCAAGTAGAACTAATGTTTATTTACTGTCATGTCTAATGTTCAGGATGATGTAGGTAATTTCATCTATAACTAGGAATTTTATTTTTTATTTCTATTTCAGACTCTGATGGGTATGAGTTCAGTCTGGTGTCCCTGGACAACAAACAGTGGCACTTTGAGGCAGCAAGTCAGGAGGAACGGGATGAGTGGGTGACAGTCATTGAGCAGCAGATTTTGTGTTCCCTTCAGGGCAATGAGTCCAATAAAAGCCGGACTCGCCAGGCCCACCCCATTGATCCTCAGGCCATCATCACCATCAAGAACCAAGTTCCTGGGAACCTCAACTGTGTTGACTGTGATGCTCCCAGTAAGTGCACCAGGGAACACTGCTATCACTGTTGCAACTATTGTATTTTTTGGTTTGGTGATATGGAGATAAAGAAGAATGAAATGTTTGTGAAGAAAGTACATGTGAGTCCAACTGAGGCTCCTAGGAAGGATAGGGTAAAGTAGTAGTTGCATGAAATAAATACTGATTGACAAGGAGGGATTGAATAAACAAGGAGGGTGTATATGGACAGGGAGGGGTGGAGGCTCTTCTTCTGTGGCCATTCCATGCATACCAGGTGTATAAAATAGATAGAATAACATTATGTGGCAAACAAGGTAAACCATTAAAGAAATTAAATAAAGGCAATTTTTATAAGTAATTGTAAGTCTAAAGATAATATTTCAAGAAGAAAGTTAAGAGAAATTTTGGACCAATGAATCTAACAATGTTCTTATTACATCTTTCGTGCCTCCTCAGATCCTGAATGGGCCAGCATCAACCTCGGGGTTCTGATGTGTATTGAGTGCTCAGGCATCCACAGGAACCTGGGATCACACATATCTAAAGTCAGATCGCTGGATCTTGATGAATGGCCGTAAGTGTAACTGACTCTTCTAGATGTGTTTTAATGGGTTTTTTTTTATCTTCATACAAGGTCACATATCAAGAATATTGATATACTACTTTTTCCTTCATATTTTAACATTTCTGCAGTTACTCCATCTGCACCTGCACCTTTACCACTCTTACATTTGTCTGTTGCTTTCTTTACTTTCATTTCTATCAATTCCTTTCTACACACACACACACACTTTCTTTGCAATTATTTTGAAGCTAAAATATGCTGATTATTTTGTTGTAGGGCTGGACCAGTGTCAGTGATGATGGCACTTGGGAATGAAGTTGGCAACAGTGTTTGGGAAGCCAACCTGCGAGGCCAGACCAAACCCAACCCTCGATCCAGCAGAGAAGACAAGGAGCGATGGATCAGGGCCAAGTATGAGGCAAAGGAGTTCTTGACCCACCCTCAGTCAGTCATTCCTCTAAATGAACAGGTAAGCTTAGTGAACAAAGCTCCCATTCTACTAAAAATGCTTGTTCTTGATGGACTCTTGCAATCTGTTCACAAAGATTTGTATTTGCAGTTTTGGATAATTTTTTTTCTGGCTTATATTCTAATTCGTAATGTTTTAAATGAGTAGATATATTTTTGGTTCTAAATATGACCACTTTTTCTGCAGATTGTGGACTGTATGTGCCGGGGAGACACCCAACGCCTCTCAGCACTGCTTCCCCACGCAGGGGATGTCATCAACAACCCATTGGCTCCTCCTCGAGACCTGAGGACGCCCTTGCACTTGGCTGCTGGCTTTCCCTCCTTGCCTTGTGTACAACTGCTTCTCTGGGTAAGCCATAGAATTTTGATTTTCTTCACTGTACTATCATCACCTCCGCCAACATAGTTGAATGAGAGGTTATGTTTTCACTTTGTTTGTCAGTATGTTAGCAACTTCCTGACAACACATGCCTTGCAACCTTATGAAACTTTATCAACATGATCATTTACTCTAAAGCTTGACTCCATTACATTTTCAAAGTTCAAGGTCAAAGGTAATGGGTTAGGAAAAATAAAAAGTCCAATTGGACGTCATTTTGGATGCCACCTTCAATGCGCCCAACTGCAAGCTGTGCCGACCTACAGGAATTATTTTTAAAAATCAATAACTGTCAAAATGCACTGCAATTTCACAAAGCTTCAGCAACATGACCCCTTACCCAAAGTATCCACTCCATTAATTTTTCAAAGGTCAACGTCAGGAAGTACTTGCAGTCTGCTGAGTATCTCTCTTGTTTGTGTTTATTTTAATCTTCATATTTGAAGAGCATTGTTTAATTTTGTTCATAGGCTTATCAAACCAGTAAACATCTTGTCTTGAAGCACCACATTCATGTAGCTTCTGTGTGAAATTGTACAAACTTGACAAATTTAAATATCTTCCTCTGAATCTTATGGTGATTTTCTTTGCAGTCCAATGCCAGCGTGAAAGTATGTGATGCAGAGGGACGCTCAAGCCTCTTCTATGCCAGAAGTGCAGGAGACAAGGAGGTCATTGATCTTTTGCTCCAGAATGGTTGTCCTGATTCCAATATGGTAGTGCCCCCCCATACCCCTGCCCTCAGCCACTCCACCCTTCCACACTCCACCACCAGTACCACACAGCCATCTACTCTTCCTCGGAGGAAAGGATCCATTAACCGAAAGCCAGATCTTGACAAACTTCAAGCTAGTGTGATATGAGACTGTCATTGCTCTTCTGTTACCCTAAAGACGGGTTGGATGGGATGATGGTCTCAAATTTCACTGTATGATTGTGATTTAAGGTTTAATACTACATTCCTGGTCTTGATTTATATTTATTATCACTCGACAAATTACATATTTTTTTGTTTTCATTTGAAAAATCCATCTTCAGTTTTCTTTCATTTTTGTGGTTGGAGTCATCCAATGGCGTCTTCAAAACTGTCCTTTTTTTGTCATTCCTGTGTGTGTAGTGAGTCTCTAGGAAAGTGCTTCCTGAAATAATAACGCCAAATATCCCGCATTGCTATTTCAAGTAGGTTTCCAAATTGTTTTCAATATTAGAGAACCCTGAGGCACTATGATCTGTCAGGTAGAATCCACATCCCATGCCAGGAGTCTGCCAGTAGATAGTGGAGCATCCTCAGCTGGGAGTCCTCTCGTGTCCCATTGAGTGTGTGATGGGACACTTGTAATTTTTAAAGAAGTCACTCATGTCAAACTAATCTATTTAAAAAAAACATTGGTGGTGATTAGTATGAAATTGTTTATACAAGAGATGTGCTCACCATACTACCATTTGTACACAAAATCATCTTGCACTTTCATCACTTGTACATATAAAGATGTCTTGAAGGATTACTTGTACCAAAGGTTGAATGCGAGTGAGATTTATAATGTAGATTTATGTATGTATGGTATTGGTTTAGTCACAGTGTATCCCGCTCAAGATACAAAATTATAAAGCCAAAGTTCATGTAATAATAATATTGTAGACGCACCAGGAAGGTGTGTAAGTGTTCCACTGGCCTGTTGGAGGAAGAACATTCTTAGACACAGTTCTCAGTGGTCAAAAAAACAGATATATGGTCAGTAAACATGAGTTGACAGGAAACTTACATAAGTCAAATATTCTCTGCTACAAGAGAGAGAAAAAATGCTAATTTTGCTGGCATGTCAGATAAAAGACAGTCATTATCTTTATGTTTTCTGTCATGACTGTTCTGACTGGTGTCTCGGATGTTATTTTCCTCCATCACTGTGCCATGTTCTTCATTGTTCTTTCATGTATAGTTGTGTCTCCACTGTTCACCTCTGAGGTTATGACACACCAAGTGAGCAGCAACATGGTATCATTTGATGCATATATCACATTCATTGAGGCAGAATCATTTTGTGGATATTGTTAGTGTACAAATTTGTTACTTAGCTATTGTCTGTAAATTTGTACATACATATATTATATATATATTTGACTTTTTCTGTTCTTCCTGCCTGTTTCTCAAAGGAACATTTTTCATACTGAACATGTTTGTGAAAAATTATCATTACGTATACACTACTTAGACATAGCATGTCTATGTCATGAAAATCTGGCTAATTTGCTGTATTTCACTATTAAAGTACAGTAAACAGTTTCTTTCATATGCCTGCCCTTTCCATGTCATGCATAAAGCAGAACTGATTTTGCAAGGCATCAGAAATTGACACTTCTTTCATATATTTGCTTTTCCCATGTCATACAGGAAGACAAAGATCAAGATTAGCATCCAGAGTATTATAGATTATGAAATTTATCTATGATCTATCTATTTTATTATAATATCTATAATCTGATGCCTTGTTCCCTCCGGAAACGTTACCCAAAGTGATGGCCATGGCAGAAAGCTCCATCTCTCACTACCTCTGTTTCCAAACCCATTTCTGTTGTGGAGGGGCTTTAGGACCATGAGATTATGAGCTGATATGATGGATGACCTTTTGGCTTCATCTACAGCCTCGGACTTGTCTAGTCCAACCTATTAAGTCTATTCCCGCCCGGTCACCTTCCACCCCCACCCCCTGAGAGTAGTTTCCATACACCCACCTACCCATCAAACTAAACCCCCTACCCACCCACCCCCACACACTCACAGGGATAAACCCACATATACTTAATTCATACATAATAAATACATACATAATATATACATACATAATTGATACATGTGGAGTAGGCAGTAGACACCTGCCGCCCAGTGAAATACTCCAGGAGAGGTACTTACGGGGATGTAGGCGGTGCTGCAGACTTAGTGACTCCCCTTGTCCTCTCTTACCAGTTCCTTTAGTGTCTCACTTACACAAGAGAGCAGCTGCAGCCTGCCCTCTAAAGACAACTACTACTACCTACATAACACTACATGCACCTTACACTTTTACACTCTTCAAAATTTTATAATGGCCTCACCACGCCCAGCCTCGGAGTCCCCATCTGGGGAGGGAACCCCAAATGTCCCTAGGTTGGATTGCCCTTCTGCTGACGATCTTGGGTGTCTTGACACTTCCTCTAATACTTCTTCTATTGATTTCTGCAACATTCGTGGCCTTGGATCTAATTTCACCTCCACTAAAACTCATCTCCCTAACTGAAACACAGTTGTCTGTGGCTACTGACAGCAATCCCTTCTTTGTTCCTTTCTAATTTCTCTATCCTCATTTTCAATCCAAAGCTGGCTGTTGCGTATATGTGCGTAACGACATTACTTGCTCTCATGCCCACAATCTTGAGTCTTCAGAATTTTCTACCATCTGGCTAAGACTTCAATGTCACTCTCTAACTAAATTCATCTGTGCTGTATATCTCTCACCTAATTCCTCTGACTATGTAAAATTCTTTGACTATTTGAATTCCAAAGTGGAGTACATCCTATCTCACTTTCCTTATGCTGAGATCTCCATTCTTGGGGATTTCAATGTTCACCACCAGCTTTGGGTTTCATCCTCTTTCACTGACCAACCTGGTGAACAAACTTCAACTTTGCTATCCTCCATGACCTAGAGCAGCTAATGCAGTTCCCTACCCGTATACCTGACCGCCTTGGAGACATGCCTAACATTCTTGATCTTTTCCTAACTTCCAACCCTTCAGCTTACTCTGCCTTTGAGTCTGTCCTTAATAAGAAGATAATAAGGCATCTATCAGCTCACAATCTTCTCTCTGATTGCCAGTATGGTTTCCGGAAAGGCCTGTCTACTGGTGATCTTACTTTTCTAACTGAATCTTGGTCATCCTCTTTTAGGGACTTAGGTGAAACCGCCATGGTATAGAACTTCCGGAGCACACGGCAATCCACCTGACCCGCCTAACAGCCTCTTTAAGGCCCACATCACTCTGCCCTAAGGTGGTCGTGACCGGTAGCTATGCAATGGAAGGTCGAAAGATCCGTCTTACATCATCCATTCCATAGGAATACCTTGGAAGACAAGGGGAGCAGGAGGCACTGAGTAGCCACAAGCTTCTTTTCTCACGGTTGATAATAAGCCCATCTCAACGTACTCAGCGTTTACTTAGTGTATTGTGGAGCGGACAGCGATGAGATGGTGAGACTCGCTAGCAATGATTGCAGTATCGTCTACCTAGGCGAGGATTTTTACCCCAGGGCTTACATGCAAGATTGAAGAGCAGCGGGCTGAGAAATCCCCCTTACGGCGTGCCATTCTCAAATTGCACAGCACAGGAAAGATAACCTTGAAATCTGATCCTCTCCTGGTGCTCAGATAGGTAGTCGCTGATCCTCGTTAACAGCTTGCCAGTGACACCGTTGGCTACTAAAGCGGAGAGGATGGTACATAGAGAAGCAAGCTCAAATGCTTTTTCCAAGTCAAAGAACAGGGCTGCAGTGGTGATGGGGGTGTGACAATCAAGTGAGGTGCACCAAGCAAGCCAGTGCTTTTCTTGAACTTTGCAGCCAGCGTATAGCTGCTTGAAGCAGGGCTTGTGTCACCTCGGTGTTTGGACAGCGGTTGAGCTCTGTGGCCATGCTAACGCGATGGTTGGCCTCCCGCACATCAGTATGGTAATACCACCTGTCTTTGTGCGTGGTGATGTGGGGCTGTGAGAAGGGTATAGCTTGGTTAGCTGTGTTATGGAGGGCATGAACAAGACGCTTCTCTGCTTTATCAATGTCTTTAGGAGCAGGAGTAAAGGTTAGTGTGTTGGCAACACACTTCTGGAACCGGTGCCAGTCTGCTTTCTTGAGAATCTACTGCGAGGGTTGAAGCACAGGGGAGGGTGTCCGTCCGGCCTAGATGGAATGTGCTGTAGCCCTTGATAGTGAAGGTACAGCCTTCCAGCAGTAAAGTCTCCTGAAGCAGAATCACATCCACATTGTCAGCCTCAGCGGCGGCCCAAAGGAGATGAAATTTATTATTTTTTTAGTTCAAATACATTCCACTGCAGGAGAGACAATCTTATTCTAATAGGGATTGTTTCCTCACCCTGTTGTGAAGGGAGAGTTGAGGAATCCACGAATCTGGTATCGCCGTTCTGGCCCCATGAGCAGGGGCGAGACTGCTGGTTGCAGGTGTGGTTACCCGGGTAGAAAGAGGTGGAGCTGATTTGACTGCCGGGGCTGTGTAGTGTGGAGTAGTGTACCAGGGGACGAGAGCTTGCATGCGAACAGAACTTGAGTCTTGGGGTCAGGGTTTTGGGTGCAGTTGCTGCTGTTTGAGGTGAGGTGTGTTGTAGTGTGGAGGAGGAAGGCTTGGCTAAGGAAGGCTGAACTGGGATCTGTAATTGCTGCCTTGAAGCCTCAAGACACTGACGCCTGAACTAGTTGGGTGAGGCTCTGCAGCTGAGGTCAAGATTCATCAGTCATGATACAGGACGAAGGATGGAGAAATTCACAGACAATTGAGTGCACAGGAACACACTGCTCACAATCTGCTCCACTCAACAGTAGGGACACGGCAAGGACTTCTTGTGATCCAGGCAACACGCTAACACTTGGGATGAGGAAGACAGCCCACTACCACAGGATGCTTGGTAAGTGAGTTAATGTATGTGTAAGTGTTGGGGGAAAGAGTGTGGATGTGTGTTGGGTGGAGTGAATAAGGGTAAATATTAGGGATTTTGTGTGTTAGAGTTCATGTCTGCATGTTGGAGGGACTGAGTATATATAAATTTAAATTAAAGTGTTCTACAAATCATTCATTGACCATTTATTGAATTTCTTCAGCTTGTATTCCGTTGTGTATTGGTTTTGTACGGTTTGTTTATTTGATTTGGGAATAGTTTTTGTAGAAATATGATTAAATCACATAAACATTGCCTGAATTGTGTTCATATCAATGGATTGGATTTGTTCAGTTTTAGAATTTGATTTTTGCAGTGCAATTTAAGAAACAATAATCTTTGACACTTGGTCTCTAGTTTACTATCATGATTGATTGATGGATAATGGGAGGAAAAGTTCTGTCTAAAATTCAACAAACATATTGGGAAATTTTTTTTGACTTGAGATAAATATATATGAAAAAGTCAGACACAAAAACAAATGTATGATTATAACATGATAAAGCTTTGTTACACATGACTTATTATAGCACTAACTATGAAATAAATTGAGGATAAATACAAAAAAAAATTCCATATAGTACAAATATTCATACAAAATTTACTAACACTCAAACAACACAAAGGGAGTGTGGGAGTCAAGATTGGACAAAGGTGAAGTATAGGATAATTTTATGGCAAAATCAATAGTTTGATAAGGGGAAATTTTTTATTTTTACTGTGGAATGTACGTATTAGACGTTTTCAATGTAAACATCTATAAGAAAATGTGAAGTATTTCCCTAATGTCATAAAATATATTTTCTTATATCAGTGCAAGTGTTTTAACAACTTCTGTCATCAAACAGAAGGAAACATATCAGTAGTGTTGAAATTTACTAATGGTTAAGTATTATTTAAGTTTTTTCTATAACATTGCATGTGACTTTACATATATAAAAATTTTGTTTATGAATAGAGAAGTATAACATAGCACCTGGTACTTGAGTGAACAGAAATTTTAAGTAGGTAACTAAATAAAAAAAAAAGGAAAGAATAGAGACAAACATCTATCGATCAATCTACATACCTGGTAGTATTTCTGTCCATTTTTTTTCCTAAATTACAGCCATTATCAGGAAGGTCATCACTTTAATCTGGCTGTTGATTCTGGAGTTACAAACTTATACGATTTCTTGAAAAACGGAAAATCAACACTATTTTTAGCTAAGCTGCATACATACTCACATATTACAACTTATTGGTAAGGGTGACCTATCAAACTATAGCAGGGTTTGATGCTTCATTTCAGCGTCGTCATTAGCCAAGCTTCCTCGGCCAATGATTTATATTATTCACTATTCTATGTTAGATTAGGCAAAACTAATGTCTGCCAACATAGCATAAACTGTGACCTTGAATGGGCATGATATGAAGTGCACAGGCATATGAGTGGGTTTGTGGCATCTTTTTATTAGAAAGATGAGAAGCTGTGTAGAGTGCATCGTGAATCTACGGACAACATCAATGACCTTGGTATCTTAGCATTAGGGGAGGAAAAAAACAGCAGAAAAGGAATTACTGATGACTAGTGAGCAGGTTTAACTATGACTTAGATAAGATGAAGATGACTATACTGCTTTGAATATCAATATAATGTGCTGAGGCTATGACTGTAAGGTCATCTCTCTTTCTCTCTCTCTCTCTCTCTCTCTCTCTCTCTCTCTCTCTCTCTCTCTCTCTCTCTCTCTCTCTCTCTCTCTCTCTCTCTCTCTCTCTCTCTCTCTCTCTCTCTCTCTCTCTCTCTCTCTCTCTCTCTCTCTCTCTCTCATACACACTGACTAGTAAATAACACTTGTTACTATCCTCCTTTCTGTATCCATCTGCAACTTATACATATTATACTGGAAGTGACTAGTATTGATTAACTATAACGAGATTCCATGACTAGCTAATAGCCACTTAAACACCTACTACTACACGATCGTTCGGTGATTATGAATGTCTCCCTTTTCTTGACACTAATGACTTGATGCTGATTGAGAGGTCAGGTTCAGGTGATGAGTTCAGTTTTGTCTCTTGTGAGAATTAATAAGCTCCACACAGCCTCTTCACACGCCTTTCAACTCATTGTTTCTACTTGACGAGCGGCTGGAGTGAGGGAGGCCCTAACCAGTGAGGTGGACGAGGCCGTGGGAGTAACATCATCACTCCGGAGGGCCGAGCACACACACACCTGCGTCCTGTACGGAAAGAGTGCAGTCCCAATATCAATTTAAGCAATTTGTACAGCCAAGGTCACAGCTTTTATTCATTCTATGGTATAAAGGCCGAAGCTCTATAATTGGTGATGCGTCATTGCTCGTTATTACTAGTTTTGATAGTTTGTTTTTAGTGATAAGTAAAAGCAATGAGATATAGTACGTACTTCAGTGTCACCCCAACACGTCCCGCCGTAAGAGTGGTTAGTGGATCCCAGTGGCTGGTGACGGGCGCACGTCATGTCCTCGTTATCTGGGACACTGGTGGGATCACGCATGGAATTGGCGGTGTCTCGAAAGAGTTGGATCCTGACGGAGGGAGCGTAAACACTGTAGGGAACGGGCGTGCACATATTAGGGAAGTCACCATCACAGAGGTCAGGAGGCTCCTGTAGTAGCGCCTGAAGGTGGGTGATGTAATCCATGGCTCCTTGCAGCGTCTTCACCTTACTCACCCTCTTGCTGCGCCTAATGAAGACGATGAAACATAAACCATTAACAAATGGAAGCAAGATAATAAGGAATCTTAAGCATTACTAATTCATGGAGTTCTGCTAAACAATTCGACGACATCATGCCATGAAATACCTACCGAACTAGGGATTGGGAATGGTATTGAAACAACCTACCCGCTGGTTCCGGGGACGACGCGGCGAAGTCTGGAGAATGCCACGTTGACGGACTGGACGCGGCGCCTCTCCCTTGCGTTACGTCGAGCCACCAGATGCTGAGGCTTCTCTCTGTGTGGCACGTGTTTGTAAACGCTCTTACCTGCAACAAAGTACAAGGAAGCGTGAACTGGAGGCAGGTAAATACTAAGTACTGATACCTTTATAATGCCATGTCAAACTGGTCGGTGTATCAGTCATCCGCCGTGCTGGTGGAAATTTGCTTTGATTGGCTTTGAATACACAGAAGCAAACACTAGAATTAAGGCAGACAAGGAGACTGATAAGAAAACAACAAAATACTGCTTACTTTTCTTCTTCTCCCTGAGCCTCTGTGTTATCTTGGGAGAGGGAGTGGTTGGCATGACCAGTGCCGTCGTTGTAGCTTCAGTTATGTAGGTCAGGTCTGCATATTCTAACGAGGCTGAAAGGTGACTTGGTGCGGCAGTGTCACACTCTGCAGAGCTTTCTCTCATGGCCACAAGGTTCTGAGGGAGGGGCGCCAAGAAGCTATCGACGACTGGGAGGCTGAGGGAATTCTGCAGGTCATCCTTCTCTCGACTGGTACATACAAAACCTTGCAATTGCTCCTGTGGTTGTGTTGGGAAAGTTTGGCTGTGCGTAGGTTGCATGTCGTGAAGCAGAAGCTCATGTGTGCGGGGCTCAAGGTCGTTCAAGAGCAATTCCTGTGGTGTTTGTGATTCCAATACGTTGTGGAAAAGTTCTTGGGGCTCTTGAAGGTCATCCCCCAAATAGGCGTGGGGAGGTTGAAGTAACATGTCTGAAGGTGGTGAGGAAGACTCTGGGAGGTTGGTGGTGCCGCCTTTCACCAGATGCGATGACTGAAGACCCTCGCTACTGGACTCTAGTATAGTGTTGTCTTTCAGTGAATGCGATGGTTGAAGATCCTCATTAGCTGTCGCTGGAAGTTCGATGCTAAAGCTTTCTTGATGAAGTAAACCAGATGGCACTTCAGACGTCGTCATCTGTGAGGAGGAGGAGGAGGAGAGGTAAAGGAGAGGGTGGTGGAAGTGGCTCTCTAAAGCTAATGGTCTGGACGAGGCAGGTTCACTACCATCACCAAACACCTCGGCTACCCACTTCCTAAGATTAAAACAATGTGCCTATATAATATTTTATATCATTAACCGTTGGCGCCAGTAGGGTTATTGAGGCACAGATGGACATGCCTCGCCTGTTAATGTGTAAACTAAGGATGGAGAGAACGACAACAACCTATTTTTTTTGAAGATGGCAAAGTGTTATGTTAATCTATCTTTCATGAAGCTGTCTCAGAATACAACACATTCTACAAGAAACCAGAATTGACCCTAACAAAAAAGGGGTTTGATTTTAGAATGTTTGAAGCTGGTAACACCGAGCATAACAATACGTTCACCTTGTGTTGACTCGGACGGTGCCATAGTCCTACAAAGCGGCCGTGCATGGTAATCTAGAGACTTCAATTAGTTCGGGACATAAAACAGTCGATTTCGCACAAGGCTTCTTATGAAAAACGTACACCATACCATGAAATGTGGCCACTCACCATTATCCTAAACCAACATGTATGGCGTTTTAGATTTTCGTTAAGGTTCCATGTTATTCATAAGTTTTTTTTTTTTTTTTCTCTCTCTCTCTCTCTCTCTCTCTCTCTCTCTCTCCTCTCTCTCTCTCTCTCTCTCTCTCGTCTCTCTCTCTCTCTCTCTCTCTCTCTCTCTCTCTCTCTCTCTCTCTCTCTCTCTCTCTCTCTCTCTCTCTCTCTCTCTCTCTCTCTCTCTCTCTCATTTATCTCATCCTGTACATCCTCCCCATTTCGTGACTCAGGACAGTGGCTGGGAGTTGTATCTCCAGCCTCTTCCTCCTCCTTCCCTTCCTCGGCTTCATTAAACTCTCTCATCCTGACGCTCGGCACGCTATCAGGGGAGAGAAAGCCAGTCACTGTTGATCAATACCTCGAGAATAATTGATAAGGCAAGATCATCATCAGCACGTGGGGCCCGCATGGTAGACGTGTGTACAGTACTTAAAAAGGTTCCTCACAGCACGCACCAGGTCCCCTGCTTAGCTTACTGCCATTTTAAACATAGTCTTATCTGTGTATTGATGTTTTTAAGTATAATCTAGTACCATTCGAAGCCCGTTTATTTTAAATTATTATATATTACAAAATAGTTTCACTTTGCCCAATGGTACATTATTCTAATATTCAATTACAATCTAATTTTGATAATTAGCATTGCTTGGTGACCTTCACTCGTCATTATTACTCATGCATAAGCAGGAAAACCTTTTTTTGGTTATATCTCAAAATCTTTGTCATTCTGGATAACTAACACACTATGTGACTTAAGATCTATTTTGTGTTTGAACTGTGAAATTCTTATACGGCCTATTTGAAAAAATATAGCAAAGAAAACGCTATAAGAGAAAATCTTATCACTAAAGATACTTCCAGCACAGTAAACCAGACATACCTCGACTCTCAAACACCTTCCATAAGTTACATTTGAGTTGCACACTTTTGTTTCCTTTCATAGATAAAAGATCGTCAGGAGGGCGGCGAGGATATGTATATGGTAGCTTGTCACACACGAATTAAGGAACGCATAACGTTTTTTTCCTTTGAACTGTTTCCTGGGTTTTCCTTCGGGCAGGCGAGAGGAATGGAGCCGAGGTGAGGGCCTCAGCTCGACTGATGTGGGTGCACCGAGGGTTGGGGATCGACTGTTCCCACATCCCAAACTTCATGTTCATTACCAATGACAAAAGTTCCTTTAGACCTGAAGAGAGAAAGAAAGAAACATCTAAAATAAAACATTGATGGTTTGTTCTAATTTTGTGTGTTTCATATATATATATATGTATATATATATATATATATATAGAAAATACAATGAAAAACTGCAATAACTCCGAGAAAGGGTTCAAAATGTGTTAATGACGTGACTGGGATGAGCCCGCATCCCATCCCACCTGCCTGCACCTGCTCTCCCCCCCACCTCCTCGATGTTACTCACGCGTCGCACACTTCCACCAGTTCAGAGCTGAGGGAGACAAGAGTGAAGTAAATAAATTACGAAATTAAGCATTATATCATAAGGCTCTAAATAGAGTTGATAATCTGTAAGTTTTGCCAGTAACACTTCCGAATTTACGCTGAATATGACTAAAAACCTAATTGTTACGATCTTAGAACTACATATTCGTGCAACCTTGGAAGACATTGGCTTTAGTAAGACTCATTTGTGATGCAGCACTTGTTTGGTGGTACGTCATGCTGATCCCGACGAGGGAGTGATTAACAGATAAGAGCAGAACCTAGTTATCATGAAACGTCACAGTGATTTTACTACTTGACGCTGATACTTGCATTTCAGGCAAACAATTCTTTAAATTATCACTGAAATCTTATCTTGAATTATTACATAAGCAGTGAGATTTTAGCAGGGCAGTGTCAAATATTGTGGTGTTAATTTGTCCTCTGTGTGATGCAGACTATATATATATATATATATATATATATATATATATATATATATATATATATATATATATATCTTATTCACGAAAGTTGGGCCACTGCTACGTGCACCACAGGCAAGGGCATGAACCTCAAACTTAGGCTTATTAAAGATTACATCAAGTACGCGCTGAAAAACAAACCGTCTCGTTATTTCATTGATATATATATCATCAAATTTAGACTTAGTAAAGATTTCATTAAGTATTCGCTGAGAAACAAACTGTCTCATCATCTCACTGAGGTATGAGTTGATTTGTCACTCACTGGTGTGATTACAGACCATTTTTGAAGAGCAGACTGTTAGGCCTGAGTGGTGGTGAGTGACTGGCTGGAGGAGAGGATCTCAATCCCGACTATCTTATGGTGGTGGTCTTGACTACTTTGTCTACCCTACGCACTCCTTGGTCCAAGCCACATCACCAGTCTCTACCCTGAGGGGGCGAGTGGGTAGAAAATGACAGACTGTATGATAATTATCGTAACTGCACGATACTGTGATGCTGCTTGTGTCGTACTGTAGTAACTTAAAAAAACAATAGATAACTTGACTGAATTAGCAGGAGCTGTGGATTACATTCCTACATATACTGTGTCAAATGTACGAATACACATGTAAGTCAATAGTTAGAGCATAGAGGAGTTTCGAGGGTCAGCTGGGAACACAAGTTACAACAAGGCTGGTGTCATTCATTTATTCTACAAGTGCTTGTGTTTATATGGGATGTATTATTTTCTGCTTTCCTTGTTTTAGCAAAATTGAAATTAAGGATGTCATGAGAACCAGCGGAGAGATAACGTCACATTACTAGGCATTACGAGTGCAATGTACCACTGTATTCACCAATATTATTATTTCTAATATAATCTATTTTCATTGATATTTTTTTCATGAAATATACACAAATCAATCAAACGCATCAATATTAATATATGGCAATCCTCATCCAGGATAGGTATTTGTATGAGTTGCCAGAATATCCAACCGGTAACGCTGAAATCGGCATTATATAAGCACAATAGATAGGTGGTGACACTTACTCACTCACTCTAAGAAGTCCAGTCCAGTCACATTACTTTACCAACTCCTTCCTGCTGAGCTCCTGACTCGCGTCTCCTGCCTAAGCTTGGGACATGGTTCGTTCACAACTTAAACAAAAAGACTATCTATGCACACAGAGTTAAGCCTCTGTAACTTTCTCTATTACTAAAAATTTTCTCTCCCCTTCTACTACTTACACTGTCCCTCTTGAAAACTCCCCTACTGTTCTATATCTTCTGTTCTGTTGGTGCCAGTACACTTCCCGACGCGGAGCAGTTCACAAGCTGAATTCTCATAATCTCTTCTACAAACTTGTAGGTTGAGGATGAGTGTTTGAGATTATTGTTTTTTAGTCTATTGTGCTCGGGTTGTGATACAGGACAATGAAGAATTACAGTAACTCGGGAACTCTAACCTTGATTGACTTGTGAGGTGCATGAGCAGCAACGAGAACATGTATTGGTTGCCATGAACTGTAGACTCACAATTTTGTTGATGGAAACAATGCAAATAATTAAATACAAACTGTAAGTATTCACACATGTAACAGGAATTTTTACAACGTGACGACAACATACTATAGTGTATATATTTCAGTCTCACAATGGCAACTCCAACACGGTGGGGCATCGCGAGTGCCGGATTGATCTCCTCGGACTTCGTCTCTGCCCTCAAGGCGCTGCCCAAGGATCATCGCGTGGTGGCTGTAGCAGCAAGAAGCCTCCAGTCTGCTAAGGAATTTGCTGCAAAACACGGGATAGAGAAGAGCTACGACTCCTATTCTCAGCTGGCGACGGATCCTGATGTCGATAAAGTATCAACTTAAGCATCAAATATCAGTTTTGCAAATTAATTTTGATGTCTTGCCGTGAAAGATGAAATCCATTCGTGAACTACATCATTTTACACGGCACATTAGTGAAAAGGCACACTCATGCATGCCCTTGTTTAGCTACAAGATATTTCACGTGAGATATCGTTAATCAGTTAATCCTGAGTTGAGTACACCCGGCAGACGTGGTGTACATCGGCGTGGTGCAAAGCAAGCACCTGGAGGTGGCGTCCGAGATGATGCGGAATGGCAAACCTGTGCTGTGCGAGAAGCCTTTGTGCATGACAGTGCGCGAGACGCAGCAGCTGGTGGAGGTGGCGCGGCAAAATAAGGTTTTCCTGATGGAGGTGAGGTGGATGTTCCTCTTAACTTAACACTAGCAATAACCTATCCTGATCGCGTCGCCTTTCAACCCCAAATCAATCAAACCATCAATCATTTGCTTTATCTCTTCCGTCACTCCCACGAAGAAAGGGACAGCTCTAGTTATATTTTGTGGAATAATTAATATGTTTAGTAAATATGGAGTAGCTTCTGCATGATTCAGCTTTTTTGTGATTGAGTGGTGGTTGTGGTGGTTCTGCAGGCAGTTTGGGCTAGATTCTTCCCAGTCTACAAAGAGCTTGGACGACGCATCAAGGAGGGTGAGATTGGCGATGTGGTGCAGGTGATCGCCTCGTTCGGCAGGAATCTGCAGCATTTTCAGAGATTGCAGTAAGTAGGAGAAATGTACTGAAATATTCCCATCTTATCGTCATTGCTATTAATTTTCTATTCAAGTGTCCAAAATATACATATACTCCTCTAGGTTCATCGTTGAAATCTATTGCCAAAGGTATATAATGACTTATATTTTCAAGTGTCTCATTTCTTCTTCCACACTACACTATCCAGTTCCCTACCGGTTTTTTTTTTCTTCCTATTTCTCCACTGCATCGCAGGAAGAAAGAGACAGGGGGCGGAGCGACGCTGGACATAGCCATCTACCCGATCCAGCTGACGACCTTGGTGATGGGTGGTGATCGTCCCATCAAGGTGTTTGGGGGAGGACATCTTAACGCCCACGTGAGTCAGTGCAGGAGGAAAGTTCGAAGGTGATCTACGTGTGTACTGGTGGTATCAAAGCAGTAGCAGCAATAGTGGCAACTACATCAGTTACAGTAGTAGTATCAGTATTAGTATTAGTATTGGTATTAATATTAGTATTTGTATTAGTATTAGTATTAGTAGGAATGCTAGTAATAGTAATGATAATACTGGGTTCACTTCCTTGTCATCCTGTAATGCAAGTTTGAGTCATTCCTCTAACTCAGGGCGTGGACGAGACGGTGACAGCCTCGCTGGTGTATTCTAAGGGACGTGTCGCCTCCATCTCCGCCTCCATGAAGGTTGATCTACCTTCGGAAGCTTTTATTATCGGCACAAAAGGCACTATCAAGGTAACTTAGCTCCTGGTAAAGTAGTCTCCCCTTAGATAGGCGTCCTACATCGTGTCCTGTCAGTTCCTTTCCTCCTCCTGGACGTTGACTCTATGGTGTCATGTTCTTCCTTGAATGGAATATTCCTTTTCATCCTTAAGGCCACTTATGCAAAGGTGGAATTCAAACTATTTGTCTGATTAACTATCCTTCTATTATTTTAGTGTCAAAGTCTGCCGCTGTTTTACACTTTATACTATCTATTACAGAAATATTAATTCTAATTTGCTCTCGATCTTGCCAACTGAATGTAATTTCTAGTCTCCCGCAATCCACTCCACAAGACTTCTCAGTCTCTTTTCTATTACTGATGCAAAAAGTTTTATTGGTAAACTGCAACTCTCTGCCTTACCGTGTTCTTTCTTTTCCCTTCAGCTTAAACCTCCTTCAATGAAACTTCTCCTACTTTGGGATCTAAATTGACTACATTAATTTAAAAACCTTCCTTTTGCTGTTTTGGGAGAGTCACTTGGCGTTTCTTTTTCCAGCTTTTTGCCAAGCCAATTCCCTTTTTAAACTAGGAAAGAAGAAAGTAATTGCTGTGTTTCTGGCTGATGTGTTAACTATAACTTCAATCTGTATTATGGTTTACCACCTAAGGGCATGTGGTGCTATTGCAGATTCCTTTCCCAATGTGGTGCCCCGAGAATCTAGAAGGACCCTCAGGCAACTTTACGGAACTCCTACCGGTAACTGGAGAACATTTTAACTACGACAACAGTCAGGGGCTCATGTACGAGGCCGAGGAGGTGCGACGCTGCCTGAAGGAGGGTGAGTTTCCTAAGAACAATTTGCTATTACCATATGCAATGCTGTTTTGTACCTTCCCTTAGTTGTTTTTCATTGATCATTATTTATTTCTACACATGCAAACATCGTCTGTGGATCCTCCTATCTTCCATTCTTGACGTGGTAATTTTAGTTCAATTGAGACGCCTAACCTCACACAGCTTCTTTGTTTTACCACAGTGATATTCTTGACGCTCCTCCCCCTTCTCTAGATATACTTAATCTGAATCAATGGTTTTCTTATCACACTAGAGACATTCTGTCGTGCAATCTTCGCAAGCCTACATTTTACAATATCTAAGTAGCAAATCACCCCTTCTTAAATAAGTTTTGCCTGCGGGAAGCGAAATTAATAGGCTTGCTAAGGGTAATGTTTCCTTTTTTAGGCTTCTATTGACTGGTTTCTTAACGTTATTATTACATAATGGGAATCATTCAATTCCTCACTTTTTTTCAAGACACAGAGAAAACAATTACATTCCTCCTTGCCTTGACAGGACTACTGGAAAGCCCTGGGATGAGCCACGCCGACTCCCTCACCATTGCCAGCATCATGGAGGCGGTACGCACCCAGGTTGGCACCGTGTACCTGCAAGACTCACATTAGTAGTGGCCAGGGCAGCAGGAGGTGAACATCTGCCTAATACTCCGGATCACTTAAAATTCAATTCCTTACTGAAGTACGCAGTCTGTTTATTAGTGGACATATCATGCTTGTTTGAGTCTTGGGGATTTTGTAGTTGTTGTGAGTTGTTGGACAGTTGTGAATTTTTTTTCTGTATAAGTTGTGTCGTGTTCATACGGCCACAGTTCTTTTTCTCATGATTTTGTTTAATCATTTTTATAAGTCCTCATTTAGTTATCATGTTGGTGGCTGATGTTAAATGCTGTTCAATTTTCTGAGTGTTGAAAAAATTACAAGATTATTCATATATGTTCTACAGTTTATCAATTTTGGCATTTTAATATTTCATATTGTTTCTTATTAGTCAGCACTACATATATTTTGATACTTATAAATTGTTATTAAATAAATTTAGCTCGAACATTTGAATCAGTTATGTGAAACAACAACGATCTATGAAGGCTTGGCTATTGGCAGCAGAACCTTCAATACGACGTAACGCACACATACCTCAAGTCTCAAGTTGTGTTTACATTTAATCATAATTATTGTTATATTAACATGTGAAGAAATATAATTGGAATTACGATGGTTGTCAGCCTGGTTTTTCAGTTTAACACAGGTTCAGTAACAAGTGTTCGGCTGTCATTGTCTGTGATGAATTGAATAATAAAACTAAGCCTACTGTTTCTAACTTTATAGCATCGAATATATACATCCTATATATATATCGTTTATATATACATCGTATATATACAGCTGTCAAGTGGTGTCAGTGCATTTCTGTTTTCCGAGACGAATTTGTTCAAGATGGCGTGTGGCCTCCGTCCCGCTACTCCTGCACAGAAGCCGGCATGTATTTCATCGTTCATTTCTCGACATGAAGGGCAAACGAGACGACTTTATTGGTGTTCAGAGTTACAGTGCAACACAGCGGTAAGGTGAGTGAGGTTTATTGAGTTCAATGGTACTGTGTAAAAGAGTTAGGCGCGTTGTAATGGATGTGGGTGAATGGCCAACACGGCTATACCTGCAGACTGCACCCAGACAACACCGAGCTGGAGTAACATTGTATGTGAGGTTGGCATAAGGCTAGGGTAGATTTTACAAGTGTAAGGTTATTGTGGAATATAACGTAACGGTAAATTTGCAGTTTCAACCAATATTCCCAATCTCTACCCACAGCCCCCCCCCCAAACCCCTAAAGTAAGCTTGGGGGCTGTGGAGAATCGGGTTTTTTTTTGGGGGGGAGGCATATATGAGTGATATACGGACTTTGAAAATCTAGGGAAATTTCCCTAAAAATTCCCTAAATGTAGCAAACACGACAAACTTATTCTATTCTGGACCCCTCGCTAGGACACTATTCAAACACAACCAGAAACCTGGTTCAATATCCTAACGTAACCTTCATAACTACAAAAATACTTCATAATAATGACAATAAAATAACAAAACATTCACCAATATGGACTAAAATATCTAAGGAAATTTCCCTAGAAGTCAAAGAAATTTCCTATTATTAATTATTAATTTCCGACAGTGTAATATGGGGCCAGAAATGCTCCTAACAGTATCATCTAGACCCTGAGATAGTTTATAGTTACGTGTGGTGTATTGGTTGAAACTGCAATAATACCCGTAACACAAGCATACGCACACACATTCATTATATTGTTTTGTGTTGTGACGAGTTTGTATTGTTTCTGATAAGGTAACGTAAAATTAGTGTTGAGAGCAAGCATTGCTCATTTGATGATTCTAAGGCGCGGTCACACGAGCCAGGTAGGATTATTAGAGCAGAGTCTGACGTAAAGGACCTGCAGGGAGAATTAGATAGGTTAAACGACTGGGTGGTCAGGTGGCAGATGGAATTTAATCATGACAAGTGTAGAGTAATGAATGTTGGTAGGAAAAATCCTCACAACAGGTACAACATAAGCAAGGTAACAATGAATAGATCATAATGTGAGAGAAATGTGTCTGTACAGGTTAGCTCAGACCTCCGTCCTAGAAAGCAATGTATTGAGGCTAGAAATCGGGCTAATAGGGTGTTTGGATTCATTACTAGTAGTGTTAAAAGTAGAAATGCTGAGGTTATTCTGAAGTAAAAATATAACCTTCAATTCTCTAGAGCATTCAGGTGAAGATGTAAAATAATACCGACGTTAGTCAGACCTCATCTCGACTATGTAATACAGTTTTGGTCCTCGTATTATAGAATGAATATAGGATTGTTATAAGAGTCAGTGCAGAGAAGGATGACCAAGATGATACAGGGGATTCGTAATTTTAGTTATGAGAGGAGACTGAAGCTTTTGAAATTACACTGGAGAGACGTAGAGTAAGAGATCTGACTGAAGTATTTAAGTGGGTAAAGGGTTTTAATAAGGGAGATGTAGGAAAGGTTCTTACGGTCAGTAGTCAGGATAGAACAAGAAGTAACTGGAAAAATGTAGATTTAGTAAAGAGATAGGCAGAAATTGGTTTACAAATAGGGTGGTGGATGATTGGAACAGACTCAGTCAGCAAGAAGTTAGTGCTGAGACGATAGGGAGTTTTTAAAGAAAACCAAACAGCTTTATGGATAGGGATGAGAGGTGGATGTAGGTAATAAAGGAGTATTGGAATAACAGGAAATACCTTGTGCAGGCCTCCGGGCCTTTTGTAGCTTCCTTATATTCTTATGTTCTTAAGCAGATATTTGTGTTCTCAATTTCCTAAATAGGTTAATTATTACGGTCACGATTAATGAATTAGATTAGTAATTGTATTTAAATCATCTTGGTAAATCTGCGGAGCAACGCCTCTAAGCTGATTAGAATAATTTTTGTTGCACTACACAGGATACTTACTGTACTGAACATCTGTGAACGTTTTAGTGAGTGGTCGCCTAAACTAAACTGATATGGGAGGTCAACGACCACTCCAGACCCCCCAACCTAACCTAACCTGACCAGCTCCCCCAACAACACAACCCTAGCCTAGCCTTACCTTAACTGACCATGGGGAGCTACACCCTCCCGGACCCCTCCTACCTAACCTAACCTAACTCTAATTCTGTCAGGTGTGTGGACTTACAAATCAAACTACATGTTAAGTAAGGAAGCGACCGCTCACTAAAACCTTCACAGATGTTTAGTACAGTAAGTATCCTGTGTACTACAACACAAATTATTCTGATCGGCTTGGAGGCATTGTTCTACAGATTAATCTTCATCTTTATCAATATGAAGTGCTTACAGATACCGCAGCCGTACCCCATTGTCATCCCCTATTCGTACAGCATTCACCGGCTTCACCGACCGTGTTCACATTAAATTTGACATTTTCATCGTACAAAGAGATTCAAAAACACTTAGAAAGTTATCAACAGAATAATTCACTATTCCTACGGCCTGTGTCTTATTATTTACCTGGGAAAGCATCTTTCAAGTTATGTTAGGTTCGGTTATATAAGCTTTTTACCCAAAAGTTAGGCATGTGCCATATCTATAACAGCACTATGAGGACATGGCTTATGTTAGGTTATGGTTAGATTAGGTTTGGTTTGGTTCGGTTCGGTTAGGTTTGGTTATATAAGCTTTTTATATTATATTACCCAAAAGTTAAACACGTGCCGTATCTATAGAGGAGCACTATGAGGATACGGCTACTGTATCTGTAAGCTGTGCCTATAAGTGCTTACAGATAAGGCAGCCGTACCCCATTGTCATCCCCTATTTGTACAGCTGCTGTACCTGTAAGCACTGCCTTATCAATAATACGTAAACTTATTCTGATTCTGATTAATAATGCACAGGGCAACTATTTTAATGCATATCACGTATATATATGGACCTGGCTGTTGGGGGAAAGTGTTTTTGTGTGTGTATTTGTTTAGGATAATGATAGGAAAACAATTTTATTATTAAAGCCGTTACACGAGTATTGTTAACGTTATTAGGGTCTTGAAATTGGTTTTTATTGTATAGGAACATCAATATTATATAATTTTATTATTTTTTCTTCTTGATTTCCAGAGCCAGCAGACATCATCTCTCTGTGACGGTTTGGTGAGGCTGGAACACTCATCTGCTCTCAACACATCGTGCTTGATAAGTTGATAAACTAATGTTCATTATTCTTATTCAACATGACATGTCCTGCCCTAGGAAAGGCAGGAAAGGCTGACTTCCCTGGTAGGGTTTAAGTTCAAGCTGGCCTGAGTAGGGAATGTTTTATGAAGGAGTTTTAAAGGGTCACGACTGTACTAAGGGCTGGTTGGAAGTTATGTGTTTATACTTGATGCTGAAGAATGGCTGAATTTGGGGTGTAGGGGATAGGGGGAAGTAACTATAAGTTGTGAAAGTTAGGTTAAGGGGGTGCCGTAAAAAATTTAAGTGCTGTTTGGCTCTCCTTCAATTAGGATTAATGAGCAAACCTTGAGTTTTTTCTTTTAAAATTAGTAGTGTTGGTCCGAGTATCCTAGAATTAGAGTAAGGTTGCTGCTGGTAACTTTTGAGTAGGAGAGATAAAGTTAGAGAAAGGGGTGAATCTAATTTTAGGAGTTAGTTAAACGATGAAGTAGAGGGGAAGCAGTTCAAGTGAGGAGAATGAACAGAGGGTGGAAACATTTATCTTCAAGAAAGTTGAAAGGTTAAAGAATCGACTAAGTGGTCTAGAGATTACCATTAGGAGAAGGTTAGCTTGGCAATGATCAAAGGGGATATAAGCTGTAGTAGTTTACGAGGATGTCTAATAAGAATTACTTTTCAGTTAAATAAAGTGTGAACTGAGATGGGGAGAGGCTAAGGAGCCTCGCCCAGTTGGAATATTGCTTAGAGTTAACAGAACTCTAAGTTCTCCATAGAAATGTGTAAGCTTATTCTATCTATCAGGGGAGGGGAAGGGTAAGAAAATCTCAAACTACCTTTGAAAGAGGAACTTAAAAGAATAGGAAGTTGATATGGATTTGGTTTGATTTTATTGAAGGGTTAGGGAAAATATATGTTAGTACTATTTTCATTAGGAAAGTAAGTATTAGTCCGTCAACATCAACTCCAGCTGTATGGGCATCTGGCACATGAACTTGGAGTGGAGGAGGCCAAGGGGGCACCAAAAAGGTTCATGGGTGGGGCAAGTACATGTGGGAAGGGGGCCTGCATGGAGACTCAAGCGGGGTGATCACTGGGGTTGGCGTCAAAGGGTGGGTGAGGCAAGGCGACGCTTCTCTCGACGAATGAAAGGAATCACCCGTTTGGCAGGGCTTGGACGGCCCAGACTGGTAGTACAGGTGTGTAGGTGATGGGAGGCTGAGCTATTGTTGATTTGGGCTCTTTTCTTTTCTTTTTCTTTTTCTTTTTCTTTTTCTTTTTCTTTTCTTTTCTTTTCTTTTCTTTTCTTTTCTTTTTTTTCTTTTTTTTCTTTTTTTATTATTATTTTTTTTTTAATATATATATATATATATATATATATATATATATATATATATATATATATATATATATATATATATATATATATATATATATATATATAAACTGCAAGGGGTTAGGGAACTAGTTAGATTTATAAGCTGTGATAGGGATTTTATTGGTAAGGAGAAAAGGAGCAGAAAGGGCAAAGTTCATAAAGATAATTCACTGTAATTCACTGTACAGTCTGCTGCTGGTCTCTCTCGAGACAGCCAGCCATCCCCTTATGGAAAGAGCTCAGAGTTCGTACTGACCAATCTTTGGGTTGGACCGAGACCACTCACACACAACACATCAGGACAACGAGGTCACAACTCCTCGACTTACATCCTGTACCTACTCACTGCTATGTGAACAGGGGCTACACGTGAAAGGAGACACACCCAAATAATCTCTGTCCGCCCAGGGGATCGAACCCTGGCCCCCTCGGTTGTGAGTCGAGTGCGCTAACCACTACGCTAGCGGATAGTTTTCAGGTTTAGAATTGAAAGGGCAGGGGTAGTGGTGACTATGTATATATACATATATATATATATATATATATATATATATATATATATATATATATATATATATAGATATATATATATATATAGATATATATATAGATATATATATAGATATAGATATATATATATATATATATATATATATATATATATATATATATATATATATATGTATATATATATGTATATATATATATATATATATATATATATATATGTATATATATATATATATATATATATATATATATATATATATATATATATATATATATATATATATATTTAGTTAGGGTTGCTATGTTTTAGGATTTGATAAAAGAGAAGAGGTTGGTTGACTTTAGACCTTACAATCTCGTGTAGAGATTGGATGTTAATTTAGTGAGAATTGTTATAAAATTTACAGCACCTTAAATAGAAGAAACTCTTGCAAAGTGAAGAGAGAAGGTTCCCATATCTACTAAGGCTCCTGCTTGTGCAATAGCTGCAGCAAGAGATGGGTAAACAGTTCACCCTGTACCAACTCCTCTTTCTACTATTCCTCTTATAAGAAGTAAGGTTAAAGAAGGAGGTAATAGTCAGAAACTTATATTATTTATACGAGGGAAAGCTATATCAGGTGCACCTAATATTAAGGGAACTAATCAGTTACTAAATCCTTCGATTATGATGTTGACCTAATTCAATACAGATAATTAGTCTTAGTGAGGTTCCAACCATTCTGGCTCATGTGCCGAAGATGAAATATAATGTACCAATATCTTAGGATTTGTAGACAAGAATTGTTGTTGCATGGTGTAAGTTATAGATAACTTAAGTAAGTTTGCAAGGTGTTTTTATAGGGTTTGAGTCCTATAAGATGTGAGGTGAAGAGGTGCGAATAGTCCTAGTAGATTAAATATGAAAAGAAAAGGTAAAAAGAAATTGCATATTAGCTTTTCTATTGAAAGTAAGAATGGGAGTAGATTAAAATAGAAAGGGCTCACCCTTTATATTGGAGATTTCTTTCATTAAGCGGGAATTAATTGTCCTTTTTAAAATAAGTAGGAAGCTGAGATCTGTAGCCCAGCTTTGTAAATTAGTGAAATTTTATTAGCAGAAGAAAGGATGAAGTTTATCAGTTAAGCCGAGGGAAGCCAGTTAGGAATATTATACGTAAAGAAGCGTGGGGAGTAATAAGCAGGAAAATTAAGGTAAGCTTTATAGTTGTGTGGAAAGGGTGAGGTCTTTGTGGGAGGTACTCGTAAAGTTTCATTGAGGGTATTATCTGCTTACAGGTTAAGGGAAAGGCTCTAGCACAATAATTAAGTAAGTTATTGTTTGCTTAAATACTAGGTTTATGCAGTAATAGAAAATGATTCACATTTTAAGGATTTTGAAAATAATTAGTTGGCAGAAGGGAGATGTGTAAAATCTGTTGGATGATTGAGAACGGTTTTGTTTCATAAATATTTCTAATAGAGATTCCTGGAGTATAGTAAATTAAGAGGAAATTAATTGAAGGGGCAGCTGAGAAGACTATTTTATTCAATACAAAGCAAGGCAACCTCGTAGATATTAATCAATCATGGTAATAACTTTGAGGTTTATTTCAAATAGAGGAGTAAAGGAGATTATCTTCTTATCCTTGTGACTTCAATTTTATTAAAAGTTGAATTAGTTAGAGTAGGGTGATTTAGAGAGACTTAAACTAGGGTAAGGGAATAGGCTTTAAATTTGGAGCTATTATCAAGTTTGCTTAATGATTGTATTTCCAAAAGGTAGACTGATGAAGCTTAGAGGAACCAGCGGCAAGAGTGAACTGCTAGCTGTGCCGTGAAGCAGTAACTTGTGACACCATATCAGGATAGTTGTGCAAAATTGGGTTGTACGGATAAAACTTGAATGTAATATGGTAGCTAGTTGGAAGGGACTGTGGCAAGAGCTTGATTAGATAATTATATATGTTAACTTATTTTATACAAATTTACCTGACTAGGTAGCTATATAGACCAATAGTTCTGCACCAAAAAAGCTTCCGTGAGCCAGGATTAAAATTTAGTTTACTGCTAGGTGAGCATGGGTTACAGCGTTAAGACTAACACATTGTATTTCCACCCGTCCTGGGATTGAATTGTGAGCTGACTGCACTTACCAGTTTGATATTTTTTAAAGCCTGTAAAGATTCCACCACTTTTCTTCTCTGTAAACTCAATTTGCATTTCACAGACTGATGGCATCCCAGATAAAGAACGAAGGAACAACAGCGGGAAAAATCACCTGGAGCTGCTGGTAAAGAAGAGGCATACTCCATCCTGTCCTTGAAAATTTGTGCTTCATCGATGGAGGTGAAGAGGATCTCCCACTAGTCTACTCATACGACAAAAATTGACGTTTGCCAACCCGAAGAACTCTTCAATGTATCTGCTTAAGCTAGGGTTACACTAGTCAACGAGTAAGTTGGATTCAACCTTAGACAGGCTACTATTGGCTCTGTCCTCTGCATCACAGAAAATGGAGCCAATAGCCGCCCGTCTAAGATTGGATCCACCTACTCATTGACTAGTGTAACCCTGGCTTTATACTGTATGAAACACTGCAGAGCACCCGCACCCTGTATATTACTAAGTTTAAGGAGAGAGTTGCCCGTAGCTTCGCTGTTCCAGGAGATTCAATAGTAGTTTTAGGTAAAACTAAAAAAAAAAATTGACGGTATAAAATTTTATTCATCTTGCATGTACTCCTATACCCTATCTTTCCATCTTACAACTGGCTTTACTCTCATAGAACCATCAATTTCACTCATACACTTCCTCAACACTTCACTCAATTTGCACTAGGTTCCATGCCACACCTTTCATACACTTTTATTGTTCTCACTCTCCTATCTTGTCATGCCACATGCTCAGGCATTTTCTAGGGAGGCAAGTGTGTGTGTGTAACGGTGGATGGATGGATAGCTAAGTGAATGTTTTCATGTAGGAGTTGGGTTGAGACAAAGATGTGTGGTGTTGCAATAGCTGTTTATATTTTCATAGATATATGATATAAATTGAAGTTTAAGTGGTAATGTAAGTGCAAGACTGAAAATGAATGGAATTAGTTAGTCAGTGGTGATATGCTCTTTTTGGATAGAGTAATGGATTAATTTTATAGTGTGTAGGATGAGAAAGAAAAAAGTGAATGCTGGGAAAAGTAAGGTGCTGGCATGAGTGTGGAAGCAGTAGTAAGGTGTGAGGTAGTTCTAGGAGGAGATCAAATGGAGGAAGTGAAAAAGTTTAAGTATTTGAGAAGTGTTATACAAGCATGGAGAGATGGAAGGAAAAATTAGAGAAGGCTGTGAAAGACATGTGTATTATAGGATCACTTGCATTTCTTCTCATAATCATTGCAAGTGATCCTATAATACACATGTCTTTCACAGCCTTCTCTAATTTTTCCTTCCATCTCTCCATGCTTGTATAGCACTTCCCAAATACTTAAACTTTCTCCATTTGATCTCCTCCTAGAACTACCTCACACCTTACTACTGCTTCCACACTCATGCCAGCACCTTACTTTTCCCAGCATTCACTTTTTCCTTTCTCATCCTACACACTATAAAATTAATCCATTACTCTCTTAACTTCGATTTTATTCTATCCAAAAAGAGCATATCACCACTGACTAACTAATTCCATTCATTTTCAGTCTTGCACTTACATTACCACTTAAACTTCAATTTATATCATATATCTATGAAAATATAAACAGCTATTGCAACACCACACATCTTTGTCTCAACCCAACCACTGTTACACACACACACTTGTCTCCCTAGAAATTGCCTGAATTCCTCCTGCCAGGAGGAATTCATGTAAAAATCCGTTTGGACTGACGTGGAGAGTTTTCTTTGAGTATTCAGTACTCTTGATGGATGGGTGGAGGGAGTGGTGGATGGATCCGGCGGTGGCACTGGTCAAGGACGGAGTGAAGTTTAACGTAGAACATCATCTCGCCTGCCTCACATCTCGGTAGGATCATCCACTGCAACAAGAGGTGTGCTTCAGCCTCAACAACATTATACACTCATCAACTGGAGTAACCTTAACAATGGACACCAGTAGTCTGCTGGAGATGCCTATTGCTACGCCTTTATGATGGGCACCATTGCTCATGCCGGACCAG